>JAABKJ010000755.1:15123457-15502743 GCA_011634705.1 Andricus grossulariae
GGGTAGTAGAGGAAACAAGGAGAAATGAGGGGAGAAAAATTAGGTGCAATGAGGGGAAATGAGGAAAGCGAAATTAGGAAAAATGAGGGAAGGGAGAGTAGGGGAAATGCGGAGAGGATAATTATGTGAAATGATGTGAAATGAGCGGCGGGAGAGTAAGGGGAAATGAGGGAGGAGGATGTAGGGGAAATGGGATAAGTAGGGGCAGTGAGGGGAGAGGATGTATTTGATATTAGGGGAGGGTAATTATATGAAATCAGGTGAGGGGAAGGAGGGGAAATAAAGAAAATCATAATAAATATAGCGACATAGATGATAAATGGGAAAATAGGGGAAGTGAGGTGAAATTACGGGAAATTGAAGAGTAGGGGAAGTAGGGGGAAGTGTAATAAGAATTAGGAAAAATTAGGGAAAATGAGGGTGTAGCGGGGGTAAAAAAAATATTGGATTGAGACGAATGCAAATAATGAAAATTTTTAACACAAGTAATTTTTTTCAGTAGTTTTTAAATATTTGTTTAATTCTTTCTATTTCAAAAATCCCAAAGTAACGTGCGTTACTTTACATTACAGTTACCCAAAAATGCTAACATGTTACCGTTACCGTTACTAAAAAAGTAACGTTCCGGATAACGCGTCACTATCAAACACTGCTACTTTGCTTGGTATTGTCATGTATGAATTGAAATGGCTTTATTTGTAGATGATATTTTTTAACGGATATGATAAGGGAAAGATAGTTTGAAAATCGATTTTTGGGATCCTAAAAATTTGAAACGAAATGGAATTTTTCCAAACTTACAAGAAGAAATTTTCAAAAATGATACAAGGAAACTACAATTCTTTTGAATCATTCTGATTTTTCATGATTTAAATGGAAAGAAAACAATGTCAGGGTTGCTACAGGTCAGGGAATTCCAGAAAGTCAGGGTATTTTCGATAAACTGAAGTTGAAGTTAATTTAATTATTTTGTTGAAAATTCAACAATTTTTTTCAAAACTTATTTTTTTTGGTTGAAAATTTAACTGTTTTGTTGATAATTTGTCTTTTTTGGTTGAAAATTCATATATTTCAGTAGAAAATGCATTTTTGTATGAAAGATCACAACTGTTTATTTGAAAATTTATCTGTTTTGGTTGAGGCTTCAACTTTTTTGTTGAAAATTCGCCTTTTTTGGTTTTGAAAATTCAACTACTTATTTGTAAGTGGAACTACTTTGTTAATTTTGTTGTTGTTGATAATTCATCATTTTAGTTGAAAGTACTTTTTTTCCAAATTCAAATATTCTCTTGAAAATTATTATAATTTTTTTTAAATTAATTTTTAATCTGAAAATTTAACTATTCCATGTTTGAGAGAAAGGTTGTACTCCTTATTTGAAAATTCAACAATTAGGTTGAAAATTCGTCTTTTGTGGTAGAATATTAATATTCTTGTTGACAAATTCATCTTTTCAGTTGAAAATTCATATCCTCTGTTGAAAATTTAATTGTTACGTTAAAAATTCAAATATTTGGTTGGAAATTCATTTATTTTGTTAAAAATTAATCTTTGTTGGTAGAAAATTAATTTTCTTGTTTGAAAATTTAACTTTTGGTTACAAAAATAATTTCTTCGGTTGAAAATTAGTTGTTTATTAAAAATTAATTTTTTTACCTGAAAATGTTTTTGATAGAAATTTAATCTTCTTGGTTGAAAATTGATCTGTTTGGTTGAAAATTGAACTATGTTGTTGAAATTTTTTTTTTTTTGTTTGAAAATTTATTTTTCGAACTGAAAATTGAAACTATAAACTTTTTTAAAAAACAGCTGGACAGGTCATAAAAAATTCCGCTTCGAATGACCCGAAATAAAGATTATTTTGATATTTTGAAGACAATATACCACTTGAAAAGTTTAAAAAAAATGCAAGAATTTCTCAAATTTTGTACCTTGACTTCAACTCGTGGCATGACATATGAAAGTTGTAGAAAAGATCTGAAATTTATACCACAAGATCTTTGAAGTCTTATCATTAATTCAAGCTAAACAAAAAATTTAAATCTTAACCTGTTCCCAAGATATACCTAAAAATGTCAGAGCGTATCAGTATTCAGTTTGAGTGATTGCCGAGAACTTGTCAGATTTTGTAACTCAACTTCAACTCGTGATATGTCTTAGATAATTTGTGAAAAAAATCTGAAATTTACAGGGTGTAATCTGTAAAATCTTGCCTTTAATTTAAGCAAGCAAAACTTAAAAAGTCCTTACGGGTTTCCAAGAGATGACTAAAAATATCCAAGCATGTATGCGTTGAACCTCGCTGACTATAACTCAACACAGATACGCTTGGACATTTTTGGACATATCTCCGGAACCCGTCAAGATTTTTTAAGTTTTATTGGCTTGAAGTAAAGATAAGACTTCAAAGACCATGTGAAACAAATTTCAGATTTTTTCTACAACTTTCCTAGGTCATGTCACGAGTTGAAGTCGAGGTACAACATTTGAGAAATTCTTGCTGTAGTACAATTTAGTTTCGTGCAGTATACGTCATGTTGGTCGCCAGTAACAGAATGTTTGAGAAATCGATACAGAAGTTGAATGCACTTCTTTTTTCCTCGGGGTACATGTTATTATTCATATCGATTCGGGACGCCGCTTTGCAGGACATTACATTTCCTTTCATATTTTCTTACTTCCTGCCATCCGGGATCGTAACTTCCGGTCTTCAAACGATAATCCAATATGTCTATGGGTTCACCACATCGATTTTTGTCTCTTCTTTTTTATATTGGGTAACTTCGATTTCAGAAATAACTTTAATATTATAGATAATTCGATTCATCCTTTTTTTATATTAAATGCACATAACTATTGGTTTTGGAAATATTTATGTTTCTTGAATACATCATTGCCTTTGTTATCTTCTCATTATACAATTATACATAATAGGATGGTGTGTAACATTAACGTATAAATTTGAATCAGCCCAAAGTGACTTTCCAAATATGTCAATTTGACGCACAGATAAAATGAGCCATTTTCAATGATCCAATCTGTTGCATTTTCAACTAAAGAAGGTAAATTTTCAACTAAAAATGGAATAGAGAAATTTTCAATTAAAAAAATTAAGAAAATTCATTTTTTACCAAGTAGTCTAATTTTCAACCACACAGGTGAACTTTTAACTTGAATGATGAATTATTAACCAAAGGAATGAATTTTCAAAAAAGGAGATAAATTTTCGACCAAAAAAAGACGAATTTTCAACGAACAAGATTCATTTTCAATACAAAAATCAAATTTTCAACAAGATAGATAATTTTTTACCAAACGTAGGAATTTTTAACTAAAATGAATAAAGATTAACCAAAAGAATTAACTTTTAACAACGCAGTTCAACTTTTAACCAGGTAGTTGAATTTAAAATTTAAAAATTCATTTTCTACCAATAAAGACGAATTTTTAACAGAAGTCATGACATTTTTACCTTAATATTCAATTAAAAAGAACAATTTTCAACTAAAAATGGAACAGTTGAATCTTCAGTTAAGAAAATTAATTTTGAACCCAAAAAACAAGTAATTTTCATTAAAATATTTAATTTTCCCACTATAGAGATGATTTTTTCTAAAATGATGAATCTTTTTTCGAAAAAAATATTTTTAACACAGTAGTTCAACTTTCAACCAAGTAGTAGAATTTTGAATAAAAATATATGTATTTTTTAATGAAAAATGTAATAGTTCATATTTTATTCAACATTTTTTTAAATTTAATTTAGAAAAAGTTAATATTTCAAACAAAAAAGATTTTTATTTTAAAATAAAAGCAGTGAAAGTCAATAAAAAAGACAAATTTTCAACAAAATAGTTAAATTTTCAACCAAAAAAGATTCA
This sequence comes from Andricus grossulariae, assembly GCA_011634705.1. Lineage (NCBI taxonomy): Eukaryota > Metazoa > Arthropoda > Insecta > Hymenoptera > Cynipidae > Andricus > Andricus grossulariae. The sequence goes on from JAABKJ010000755.1 coordinate 15,127,339, forward strand.
TTTTCAACCAAATTTGAAACAGTTCAATTTTCAAAATTAATTTTCGAACGAAAAAAAAACTAATTTTTTACAAAATAGTTATATTTTCAATTAAAAATGTAACAGCTGATATTTTAACGAAAAAAATTTAATTTTTAATAAAAAACAGTTGAATTCAACCAAAAAGATGAAATTCGAACCAACAAAATTTATTTTTTACCGATAAAGATTAATTGATCTAATCAGTAATGTCTACCTAGCGCATAAGTGATTTTGAATAATTTAAATTTTAGGTTCCATTGATTATATCAGTCAGTATAAACGACTGAATCAATAACTTTCATTAATTAAATCAGTCATTTAAAATAATATAATAAGTAACTTTTACTCATTAATTCATCATTTTTATTAATTTAGTCGGTAATTTTCAATATGTTCAATATGTCATTTATTATTAATTTTAATAATTTTAATAACTTTAAAATAATATTATTCTACGTTTTTAAATCTTTAATATAGAAAACAAATTTTTTAAAGTGATAAATTTATATTTTATTTTACCGATGTATGATGACATTTCAAGTACCATCCGTTTCTTTGTTAACTCCATGAGGTGCCAGCACTTTACTCTGCTTTTTATTGCTTCATGGTAAGCTGTACCGACTGTCGGTGTTCTATCATCGTAGTAATACAACATTTTTAAAATGTTATAAATTTTGGACGCTTCTCAACATGTCGCATCAATTCAGATTTTTTATTTTTTCAAAATATAATTTTCAAGTAGTTGTTTTACTTTTATGTTGATAAAAGTTCTGTGTGCATACAGTTATTATAATTTTGTGAATACCAAAAATTCAAAGAATAAAAGAAGTAGTGCAATGTAATATCAAATATTTTAATTTTCAAAATTTAGAACATACGAAAGTAATGAAATTTCTGATGGGATGCCCGATGTTTTTGAACTGGAGGAATGATCAGAGTTTTCCTTACGATTTGGTTACTAATAAACCACTTTTCTTTTATCTTATAAGGAGCCATCCATAAATTACGTAATGTAATTTTCCGACAATTTTTACCTCTCTCATAAAATGGGTTACATAATACATAATTCATGGATGGCTCCTAATCTACATTTTTTCTTTTTTAAAGAATATTATTTTTTGAAAAAAGGGACAACAGAAATGAAGATCCTGGTAAAATATTTATTAAAGATACAAAGTACATCTAAACTAATCCTGCATCTTTTGAAAATATATCCTCCACAAAAATGTGTCATTCCACTTTTTTTCTATAACTTCATTGTCCATGTCATATATTTCATGGTTTACATTTTGATGCAAAAATGCTATCTCTTTTCATAAGCTTTCGGACAATTGTGTGCCGGGTCTTACGTGTCCTTATCCATAACTAGATAAGGTCGAGATTATTTTCTGATTTCTGAATCAAGCTTCGTCATCGTGCTCCATTTGCGCGCTTCCTCGCCTGAGTGGTTAGTGCGGGCGGCGACATCGATTTTCATATTTTGTGCCCTTGCAATTCACTCCGCCGTAACCTTTGATGACCCAGGAAAGAAACGGCGATATATGGGTACATCACAACCTCCAAACATTGCGTCGCCATTCTAAAAAGGAAACTGAAACGTAGTAAAATAGTAGCATTTATTATATATAACAAGCAAAAAAAGTTGTCGAGACTTTACTTGACTGTCTAAGCTTTAGGAACACAGAAAAATTTGGGGTTTCAATTATTAGAACCAATTTTTGGTTCCCAGGGAGCTGCAACAAAAAGAAACCCAAAATGATAAATTATTCCAAAGAAACCCAAAGTATGGGTTCTAATAGCGACTTTTTGTATAGAACTAATTTTCTGCCTCGACTCACTCCGAAGATTTTACAAGTTGATGATGCACTGGGAAAAATTTAATAAAGAAACTAAAAGTATAGAGATTAGTCATTCTGGAAAGGAAGATAGTGCACATGAGATGGGACAGTTTTTAAGGTTATGTTGCAGATCCAACGTTTTCAACAGTTCAACTCAGTTCTCCCAATTGGGCTCCCCAACTGCAGTGCGCATGCGTTGCATCGGCAGTCTCATTGGCGGTAAATAGCGCGCGTTTTTGAAACTATTACATGTGTAAATCAATTTTTTATGATAAATCATCATTGCGGAAATAATCATTTACCAAATATTAAGAATCTAATTTTATTACATATTTATCGCAATGGATCATGGATTATATTATGATTCGAAATTTCCTGACTAAATTGAATCATGTTTATGGGATTTTACAAAACTGTAAATTGATTCTGTTGACCGAAATAATTTTAGATTAATCTATATGCTCAAGTCACAGAATTATTTGTCACTCAAATATGTTGTTTTTCAAAGAGACGTATCTAGCCAATTTGTCGAAAAAAGTTTTTTTAACATGCATTTCAATTTAAAAAATTGAGAACGAAGATTATCAAAAAATGTTTCAAATGTTTACTAAAGTATTATATATTTTAATATAAGTATTTGACTTTTTCTTTCTGATTCTGATACAATTTCTTGTCCTCTTTTAACATTCTTTGGGAAATTTGAAAAGCTCAAAAGTGACAAAATGACAGCGATTTTTCTGAAAATATTCAAAGTAAATTTATTCAAAATTGCACCGTTTTTTTTCTTTTGATTTTTTTTCTAGATTCGTCCTCAAGTAAAGATTTTATTTCATGATATTCTGCCCTGTGTCCGCTCTTTGGCGAGAATAGAGAAATTTTTTGTCTGAAAAACGAAAAATCACGTTTTTTGCCAAAATGATACAAGATACGAAAAAAGTCAAATAAAATTGTTTCTCTAAAAAAGTTCTAGAAAAATGTTTCTTGACACTTTTTTCTATCTCTGGTTATTTTGGAGAGTTTTGCAACAATATTTATCAAACCTTTTAAGATTGATTTTTTTCAACAATACAATTTAATGATATCATAAAAAAGCAAAAAGGACATAAATTAACAGTTTCAACAACTTTTACTTACAACTTTTTCCTTTGAAGTCAGTATTTTTTAAATAATCGATATTCTCCATTTTTTTAAATTATTTCATTATTTTTCCACCAAAACGTTGTTAAAGCTGTTAAATTAGGTCTTTTTCAGTTTTTCATCACGACATAAAATTGTATTTTTCAGAAAAAAATAAATCCTTAAGGATTTTATACATATTTTCTCAAAAATCTCGAAAAGAAACAATTTTGTTCTTTTTTACTTTTTTTCTCATATCTCGGCATAATTTTCTGGTAACTTTACAGACATTTTTGCCAAATTTCATGATATTTTTTGTAAGTTTCAAGTAAGTTTCAAGAATTCAATTTCCTAAGTTAGAGACCAAGTCTCCAGCTTATTATGTAAGTTTTTATCGTAAAGTCAAAGTTTCTATGAAAGAACCGACAGGCCAATTTTTTTAGGACTACACCACTGTATATAATATGCACTTGCAATATTACTTTATTTTAAATTATTGTAAGAAATTAGGTATTTCTATCATTCAATTTAATTTGATAAAAAAAACTTTTGTATATATTTATCTGTATGATATGATTATTCATAGAATTTATTGATTTCAAATAGGTCTACGCTTTTCGGGACATGGGCAGTTGGAAACTTCGGCACCCGCCACGGGCCATCTATCGAATATCAACGAACTAAAAAGGAACCCTCAAAAAGAGTTCTATTGGAGTCTCAGTTATAGATGATGCCAAATTTTACTTAAGCCGCAACATTACTGAACCCCTAATTCTTTTTGTGAATAAGTTCGTCAATTTTTCCATGACTCTCCGAACATATTTTCATTATTTTGAGAGTCATGATATAATTTGCGGATTTTTTTCATCATGTTGAGAATAGTCTTAAACGCTGTAATGAATCTTATACGGAATTTTGATAAAGTGTCTTTTCCTAAAGTCGAAGACAGTCAAGTAACATTTTGACAACTTATTTTTTCCGTGTAGAAATTATAATATAATTCAGTAAGATCGGTGGAATCATTAAATCTATTTAATCCACGTTGGCCAATTTAATCATGTATTGCATGTTTGATATACATCAGTAATTACGCATTGCACATTTTTATTTGATGAAACAACACATCGTTTCTTAATCCCGATAACGGAAATGCAAGATGTGAGTCAATATGAGTATTTTGATTTCGTAAAACTGTATACTGCTAAGATTCTTTTAGCATGAGAGAAATAAGAAATGAGAAAAACAAGTACATATAATATATATCAGAATTATCAACACTTCCGCAATTCTTCCCTCTTTAAAAGACTTTTCACAAACCACACAAAAATAAAAAAGAGATTGCGAATTTTCGAGTTTGGACGATTTCTTTATTTCACGATTGATAATATGGATAATGTTTAAAAAATACAAAACACCGTTTTATGGAAAAACGTCAAAAAGTATACAAAGTGTCTATATGATGAAGCAAGTTTGATATTGTCATTTTATTGATATCAAGCGCTGATTCTACATAATCAGCTGTCTATTATCAATAGTCTCGTTCCGGAAATTGATTAACGCAATAGAAAATATATGGCATAGGAATATAAAAAAGTATGATAAAAGTAATCAGAAAAATAATTGGAAACATTTGTACTTTCTTTCATCAGACGTTGTTTCGGTTGTAGATTGGTACCAAAAACATGTTTGCCAATAAAAGGGATCACATTGGTTCAGTAGCTCAATTTTAGGGAAAATAGGGAAATTTTATTTTAATATCAGCGTAATGAACAAAAATTATTGCATGAATGCAACACTTTTATAAGAAACCACAAATTTTATTAAATTAGACATTTTTTTATTACACCATTTTTTGATATTAAAGTATGACTTTTTCATATTAATACAACATTTTTGTATTTCATAGTATCTGATATAATAGAAAAGAAACACAATATTAAGGAGAATATTTTTGATAATAATGGATGATAATTGATATCTTAACTTCAGAATTAATTAATATGTCATGTTTTTGTATAGACAATCAGAACTTTAGATTTTTATTAAAAATTACCTATTTACGACGAAAGACACTAACATCACCTAAAGATGTTCAAAAAAGTTTAATTTTTGAAGTAAAATAATTTTTGTTTAAAATAACCGATTTTCGATGAAAAACGCTAATATAACCTATTATTTCTCAAGCACTGTAAATATTCTTTTAAATCTAATTAATTTTTTTATCAATATCAACTTTAAAGGGAAAAACGCTGGCATAATATAGTAAAAATGTTTTAATATAGTAAATCCTCTTTTAAAAACACGAGCATAACCTACAATTGTTAAAAAATGTTGTATCTTCTTTTAAATCCAATGATATTTTTATTAAAAGTTCCAATTTCCAGTGTAAAATGTGAACAAAACCAAAAATTGTAAAAAATTTCGAACATTATGACTGAATCACAATCCGAAAAATAATGATACACCAGAACCGTGGTTTCTGTCCCCGCGGTTGACACCCAAGGCGAGAAAACACTAGCAGCGTAGCGGGAAGGAACAGTGCGCGGGTATTCACTCGCATATATTGCGCAATATTATGTATTCCAATTGGAAACGGTTCAGACGAACCTGACTGTTTGCGTTTGGATTCCCTTGATTTGTGACCAAGGCTATTTGCAGGCAACCACCGACACTAGACTCAAACCGAGAGTTTGGTCTAATCTGAAAAATGTTAAGGCTGTTGCACTCAAGCTCTAACCTCAAAATTCAGTTCTGATTCATTGTACTAAATAAATATAAATACTAACATAAAATATTTTTTAAATGCCAAGACGTACTCTTTTTTGATTAGAAGTATGTATAAAAAGGGAAAAACTGTTTACCTAATAATGTTGGCGCCAAATGGAATTTTCGAGTGGCAACCTCAATAACTGGACTCTGAACATTCGAAAATTCCATTTTACGCCAACATTATTAGAGTAAACAGTTTTTGCCTGTTTATACACATTTCTATTTAAAAAAGAACACTAACACTAACATAACATAAATTAACAAACAATTTTTTCTACATTGTAAATCTTCCTTGAAATGGAATGTTTTTTGTTTAAAATAACCGATTTCCTGTGAAAAACGTAACCTCAAACTGTTTAAAAATTGAAAATATTTTTTTAACTATAATGATTTTTGTTTTACACTACCAGTTTTTCGTGTAAAACGCTAGCGTAAAAAGACGCTAACAAAATCAAAAAACATAAATTGTTGGAAAAATTTTCAACCTTAAGATCAAATAATGTTTTTTTTAATTCCCATTTTCCGATGTAAAACGCTAACGTTATTTAAAATTGTAGAAAATTGGGAATCTTGATGATTTCTGTTGAAAAATGCTAATTTGCGATGGAAAAAAATAAACACAACATAAAAACTTTAGAAATTCTAAGTCTCATTGGAAACTTTCTGATTTTATATCACAATTCTCTTTTTTTATAATACTGATTTCCAGCGAAAAACACAAACATAAAATATTTTCAGTAATTGTTATTAGATTTTCTTTTTTCTATTTTTTGGGGGTAAATCGTCGACAATTTGCTCTTGTTTTTTTCTGGATTTCAGTTTCCCTAACCAATCATAATTTCTTTATTAATATGGCCGCAAGTTTCTTATAATTATTGAAAAATTAAAAGCATTAAAAAAGGGGGGATAGACAAAGTTATCAAATATAGGGATTACAGGGGATTTCGAGACAAACAGGGATAAAAAGAGGAAAAGTAGGGGACTGACTGTGATCCCTGAAATGACAATAGTCAGGGTTGCTCCAGGTCAGGGAATTCTGGAAATTCAGGGAATTTAAAGCTGGTCAGGGAAAGACAGAAAATGACAGGGAAAAACTCAAATAGCCAGATAATTAGCAATAAACTGAAGTTGAAGTTAATTTGATTGCTTTGTTGAAATTTCAACAATTGGTTTAAAATGTCATACTTTTTGGCTGATTATTCAACTGCTTTGTTGAAAATTAGTCTTTTTGTATTGAAAATTGAAGTATGTCGTTAAAAATTAACTTTTTGTTTGAAAATTAAACATTTTGGATGAATTTTTTTTTCTCTATTGACTGAAACATTTTTCAGAGTTGAAAATTCCACTCTTTTGTGGTACAATATTATTAACTTACTTTGTGACTAATTCATATTTTTGGTTGAAAATTTATTTCTTTGGTTGAAAATTCCTGTATTTTGTTGAAAATTCGACTTTTTTTGGTGGAAACGTTATCTTCTTGGTACAAAATTCAACTCTTTGGTTAAAAATTAATTTCATTTGTTATAGATTCATCATTTTAGTTGAAAATTTATTTATCTGGTAGAAAATTTAATTCTTTTGATAAGAATTCCTTTTTTTTTTGGTTGAAAAATAACTGTTTTAACAAAAAATGTAATTATTCCATTTTTGGTTCAAAATTTTTTTTACTTAAAAACTGAAACATTTGGTTTGAAAATTCCTGTATTTTGTTGAAAATTCCTGTATTTTATTAGAAATTCGACTTTATAGCTGGAAAATAAATTTTTTGGATAGAAAATTCAACTATTTAGTTAAAAATTTATTTCATTGGTTAAAGATTCATAATTTTAGTTGAAAATTTATTTCGTTGATCAATAATTTAAATATTTTGTTGAGAAATCCTTTTTTGGTTGAAAATTAATTGTTTAAACTAAAAATTTAATTATTCCATTTTTGGTGCGAAAAATTTTTTTCACTTAAAAATTCAACTAAAAATTGTCTATTTTAGTATAAAACTATTTTCTTCTTGATTGAAAGTTCTTTTTTTCGTTCAAAATTAATTTTTTTAACTGAAAATATTTTGTTTAGTCGAAGCTTCATGTATTTTGTTAAAAATTCGTATTTCTTGGTAGAAAATTAATCTTTATGATGACTAATTCATCTTTTTGGTTGAAAATTCACTTCTTTAGTTGAAAATTCGAATTTTTGGTGGAAAATTAATTTTTTTAGTAGAAAATTCAACTATTTGGTTACAAATTCATTTCATTGGTTGAAGATATATAATTTTAGTTAAAAATCTATTTCTTTATTTAAAAATTTAACTATTTGGTTCAAAATTCCTTTTTTTTTTAGAAAATTGTTTTTACTAAAAATTTAACAATTCCACTTTCAGTTCCAATTTTTTGTACTTAAAAATTCAAGTATTCGATTTGAAAATTGAACTTTTTTGTTAAAAGTTCTTTTTTAAAATAATTTATTTACTTAAAATTTATCTTCTTCAATCGAAACTTTATTTATCTTTTTAAAAATTCGTATTTCTTGGTAGAAAATTAATCTGCTTGGTTAAAAACTTATATTTTTTATTAAAAACCCAACTATTTATTTAAACGTTATCTATTTCGTTAAAAATGCAGGTTTTTTTTCATACCTGAATGAAAAATGTACATCAGTCAGAGGAAATGAAAAATTGGCCAGGGAAAAATCAGGGAAACCATCAGTACTTTCTTCCATTATCTATACAGAATCACATTTAACTCTCAAAATTTTTTCTAATGTCCTGCAAATAACTTTTTTTTTGTCGCATTCCAAACAACTTTTTTGCCCCCAAGCTATTATAAAATTCCCGTTTCATGCGACTATAGTTGTAAACAATAATTATATCGTCAGTGCAGTGGGATAATCGTGTGAACAGTAAGAGGTCTCCAGCTTATCGGCAAGTGCAAGTGCGCCTAGAGTGCGTGACCTTGAGGTATGAAGAGATGTTTCAAGGTACGTGAAAGGGTGGTTGGAGGAGGGGGGGGGGTCTTTAAAACTTTAAAAGTTGAGATATGGTCATCTCCCCTTGAACGTGGAAAAAAGGTGTGATCGATCCGGCAGGAGCCGGGGCCCAAAAATCAATCCCAAACGTCATTCCGGCTTGTGTATCAACACAGAAAGAAAATCAATGGTACACCTCGTGACGTCGGAGTCCCGCCTTACGAGGAACCAATCGCGTCACTTGGCCCCCCACTTGAACTTCTACTCCACACTTAGCCGTGTGCCGTGTGCCCGGCGTGCTCATTCTGGCTCATTCTCAAGCAGACAATTGCAGGCATCACACGTTGGCTAGCGAGAACGCTGACCGAAAGACCGTGAAATCCACGACGTATGCAGTTTTCTATTAGACAGGACCAGTAATCGACTACACATCAGTAGCTGACGACCCGGAACTGTAATCTTCGGTTAACTGTCAAGGACAACTGCCAAAAGTCGAGCGAAATTTAGCACACATAGTTCGCCATCGAGTTTATCAAGCACCACGTCAGTGAAACGCGAAGTGTTCGTTAACGCAAGACGTTTCTTGTAAGAGGAATTAAGACCGCTGGGAGCCACCCGAAACGATCCAGTTTCGATTTTCGTAACGAGAGTGTTGGTGAAACGGTCATACCGGTATTCGAGATGGCGTTTATGATGCCTGTGGTGAAAAACGAGTGGGATATTTACAAGACTAATCGCAGCAGGCGCTCATCCGAATGCTCCAATCCCCAGGCCTGTCGCAGCAGGAAGGTGAGTCTAGGGAGAAGGGAATCACTTCATTATTTTCAGCCCAACTAACAAGCGCGAAATTCAAACCTTTTTAACCAAATCATCATCAGATCGATCAGATATTTCAAGCATTCATCATATCCACTATCAAGATTCTTAATTGACATTTCTGGGTGCACGTCACGTGACATTTTCATGATCTGTTGACAAATCAATCATCAAAAGCCGGCTATATGCTAAAAGTCTTATAACATCAGGTTTGCCAAAAAATATTTAACAGGAGATTCTGCATTGAGGGCAAGCTTGATCATTTTCGATTTACAGTTGAAAACTACCTCAAAAGTACAGAAGTAAACATTAAAATCATGGCAGAAAAAATGGTCGCTTACTTCATATACAAAATGTGCAAATGACTTTACACCCATGTATATTAATATAAATAGAAAAATAACATTAAAATAAAAATATAATAGTATAATAAAATAAATTTAATTTGATATAAATTTATTAATATTAGGCACTGACTGGTATTACGTAATTTTCTGTAACAGTAGACAGTTCATTAATATTAATATACTTTCTATTAAAAGTATATTAATTTTGCAAACATTTTTAACAGTGATGAAACTGTTTAATCATGTCATATTGATATAATATGCATTTGATATACACTAAAAAATTGTTTTCTTATATACCTGAAAACTTGGATTTTTCTTCATTCAACCAAAAGATTTGCTTGAAATAAGCAACTAATTTGGTTGGGGCAATTAAATATTTATTTCGTATATTGACCATATTCTATGGTCAAACACAAATTTTGTTGATTCAACCAAATCGTTTTCTGAGTCTACGTTAAAAATGTTCATAAACAATAAAAAGATAAAACTGACAAAAAATTAACTTTTAAATCAAAGAAAAGTATTAATTGGCTCTCAAAGAAATTTATTTGGTCCAGAGAAATATTATTTTTATTCCATTGAAACTTTTTCTTTAATTTAAAATAATTTTCTTTATTTTGTAATTATTTTTAGTTAATTGAAACCAATCTTAAAGTCACGATATCTTTTATTCAAGACAAATATTTTTCTGGATAGCCGAAAAAATGTCATGTTTTCAATTTTCACTACTTTTGTAGATTTTTTAAAGTAATATGCAAAAGTTTTACATGCATGTAACCATGAAAATTTAATTATGGCATGTTTATATAATTACGAGAATGTTGTTGATATTTACACAATTGTTATTTATGTTATGCGAAAAAAAATTTCCGTTCTCCTGTTTTTAATTTTCTTCGGATGTGGATTTTTTATAATTCCTTTTGTGCCAATGTTAAGGTTACAGTAATAATGTTAATTTTATTTACTAAATAATCTTTAATTAAAGGAAATCTTTGAGCATTATTGATCTCATTTCGAAGAAAATTTTCTATGGAATTTACAAATTTTGTTTTAGAATCTGAAAAACGTTATTGTATTTAAAGGAATTTTACCTTTTTCTTATCTTTATCCTCCTGCTTTTTTTTATGAAATTTGATTTGTAGGGGACGACTGAAAAATCGGGAAAAATAAAATTGCCGACACAAGAAATTTTATTTTTTGAGATTTTTCAGTCGTCCCAATTGTAGCATATATTAATAATAAATGGCATATCAATTAAAACGATTAATTACTCAAGAATTGAAAATTTTTATTAATAATAACAATAATTTTATAAAATAATTGTTGATAAATCTTCTTTATTGTCGATTGTTGTAATATAGTTCTTCCTACGGTAAAAGATCGATAATAATTTATTCACGGTCTCTGGCAATGAGTTTAATAGTGCGCATCTACCATCAGTAAATACTGAATGTGACCAATATTGTCGGCCTTCATAGATTGCAACCTTTTTTTTGTTATAGTTACAAAAAAAAAATGAAATAAAATTTTTCTTACTCTGCATAGTTTACCATTAAACGTATTGTTTATATTGTTTTACGTAAATAATATTGTTATCTCTCGTCTTGCACTTTCTGATATGAAGACAATATTATCATTTTAACCAGGGGACTTTGTGTAAAAGACTGATTCAAAATTCTTTAATTTTATTGGCGTCGTCAGTCGGTAATCTTTTATGATTAAAAGGGAAACAAAAGCACGAATGGATATCAAGATTTTAGATTCATTGAAGATTGATGTTTGTTGCCAAACATTTTTTTTTCTTAACTAGAAAAGGCACAAAAGCATTCCGTAAAAGATAATCCCATAAATTACAAAGCCTGTTGATCCATCCTTTTGTAACCTACCTTTCAGGCAGGTAGGTAAATTAAACAAGTGCAGGGGTGGTCATAAACCTTGAATTTTCTTTTAAGGGCAGGGTTCTTCCTCATAATTCAATTTATGGTAGGATTTATGTTTCAATTGTTGATAAATTATAAGAAAAGAATTTTAATTTATTGTATGATCTAAACTGTAAATTAATTATTAGTTTGAGAGAATTAAAAAATTAAGAAAATTTGAAAACAGTCTTATTTAAAAAAAATATAAGAGTACATTCACTCGCTTGATTAATCATCTTTGAGAGAACAGTAGAAAATCAATTCGATGTTAAGAACGCAATACGCAGTTCTAAAAAAAAATATTGTCACATTGTTTTATTGATGGTAAGATTTGCGTGTTTATTTTAGGCGTGCCGAGTATACGAATTTAGAATAGGGTACGCAATTTTCGTTTATCATTGTCAATATGTAAACTAAAATAAAACTGATAGTAGATGTACATAGTATATTACTATATATGTGTTCATTACCACGTGTAATGTTCGCAATTGGACAAGGGTCATAATAGAATATTGTATTCTGGACATCCTCATTGAGTTGGGAGCAATAAATTATTCATTTAAGACCTTTAAGTCATTTGCTGAAGGGGACCATTTTTCCTTGAGTTTAAATTTAGCCTCTTCTCTAAAGGCCCTTCTTAATTTTCTAGATTTAAAAATTACGAAAAGAAAAACTAATTTTAGAAATAACATTCTATTCGAATCTGAAAATACTTGAGGCTAAGCTGGCTTTTTTTCACTTCATTTTAATCTTAAGTTTACTCTTTTTTCTTGCAAATTTCGCGCTTGTTGAGTTACATTTCTGCCATTAACATTACATTTCATCATTCTTCTACAGCTCATCACCTAAAAACTTCTTTGTTTTGAAATAATTCTAAGGGAGCAAACATTTTCATAGTGATTTGTCAATTTGTCTTTCCTTCCTCTTCGATTGATTATTGCGTAGAGAGAATTTGCCGCACGCGACTCGTGGTTTGTTTTATCATTGGCTCGTTTTCAGTAGAATAGGATATTAACTGTGGCATTCGAGACTTGAAGAAAATAACGGCATGAACGTCACGCACTCTTTTCTTTCTGGAACTTGTTCATACGTGTACTTTACCGGCATGCTGGATTGCGCAAGAACCAGACGATTTTGCAACCGTTCGACGAACTCACTTTTTTTTTCACAGTCCTTCCGAGGTTCTCGATTGCCTACCTTGATTAAAAAAAGTTGGATTATTGACCTGGCTCGTGTTCCCGAATTTCTAAGAGAGAGTGTGTGAGACGTGGTCATTATAAACGCTTGAAAGCTGGTATGTCATGAGGGCCTAAGCCAAAAATTTTGGAAAACGAGATTATTGGATCAAAAAATCCTAACATAAATCCGGACGAAATGATTTTGTTATAATCGTATTTTTGTTATCTTTTTTTCGCTTGCATGTCATAAGGGTTTATATTCAGTGGCTTTATAATGAGAAAAATGTAAATATTGTCTTGAAGTTTTGGGAAATGGTTCAAAATAAGTAAGGGGACGTCTGTCTGGCCCATCCAAGTTTTTGTTTTGTTTAAATAGTGCAATTTTATTTATTTTTAATTTGGAATGTAACTGAGAATAGGGCTTTAGAGCCCTAACTAAAATAGAATTAATAAAATTGCATTATTTAAACAAAATGAAAACTCAAATGAGCCAGACAGACGTGCCGTTATATATTTTGAACCATTTTCTAAATTTTTAATACAATGTATTCATTTTTCTAATTATAAAGCCGCCGAATGTAATAACATGCAATAATTGGTCACGTGACAGGCGCAGTCGCATCAAGTTTTGGAACGCAATAAGTCAATTCTCACTTTTTTTTTGTTTAAATTGAAAATTGGATTCTTTATCGCCGTTCAAAGATTTTTTTTTCACGTCCAAATGTGCATCTCGGGCAAAAAAACTTCCATTTTCTCGAAACCTAATTCAGCTCGTCGAGCAAAAAAAAAAAACGTTTTCATTAAATTTTTTGGGAACCTGATAATATTTTCCAATCAAACTTTTCAGGGTTCAATTCGTCTCAGATTTATTTGAAAGTACTTTCTCGTTTTTATCAAAATAAAAAATTTGTTTTTGAAAAGTAATCTATAAGGTACATTCAAAAATTTGTTAAAACCTTTTAATTTGGAATCATAAAATTTTAAAAGATTAATTAGGTAATTGTAAAAAAAATTTTTAGTGGAATGGTTTTGGCTTCCCGACTGATTATTATTATTATTATTATTCCACTATTCTACCAACAATTATTTTACAATTAGCTGATTAATCTTTTGAAAATTTTATGATACCAAATTGAAAGGTTTTAACAAACTTCTGAATGTACCTTATAGTATACATATTCAAATTCAGAAAGCAATTTTTAAGGCTTTCACATGAAATTGTTCGATTTTGAAAAGTAAACTATAAGGTACATTCAACAATTTGTAAAAACCTTTCAATTTGAAATCATAAAATTTAAAAATATTAATTAGGTAATTGTATAATAATTGTTAGTGGAATGGTCTTGGCTTCAGGTTTAAATTATTAATGTCCTAATGGTTATAAATTAAAATTCTATTATATAATTATGAAATTTTCTTGAACATTACGGTATTTATTTTGGAAATTATTTATTTCTGCCCTTTTTATAATAATTTTTTTTTCATGTTCCCTTTCTTTTTTTATGCAAGTAATTGAATTTAAATTAGTGGGCGAAGTGAGTCTTAATAATCGCCACAAAATCAGTAAAATTTACTGATCTGAAACTAAAGTCATTTTATCCAAATGTAGATTTTAAAATCTAAACCTCGAAGTTTCTCCTGAATCCAGAAAAATCTAGAATTTCAATGTAATTTCACAATCGATTATCTGACGTAAATTTTCTCAAGTCACGATAAAGATGACGTGTCCAATTTCTATAAATGGTCGTTTCTTGAATAAATTGAATTTCCTAATTCTGATGTGCAATCATATATCAATGATGAAACTTCTTTTTAAAAACGGTAAACTAAAGATTCGAACAATGCAGCATCTTTGTAGGCGCCTTTGTTTGTGAGATAAAAAAACGTGTTTGCAAAATCGTCATTCACATTTCAAAATATTTGGCAGAAAGTGAATTCCAAAGATATCGAGTGTGTGCATTCTTGTGACGATGGCTCGTAACAAAAAAAAAAGTTTTGACCACGTGCCTTTTATTGAAAGCTTCGCTGACGCAATTTTCGCGACTGATTTAGCGGCCTTTACATCGACGCGATTTGCGGACCGGAGAAATCTACAAAAACCGAAGGGACTGTGGCGAGATAGGCATTCTTTCAATCAGTGGTTCTCACTCTAAAGTTTTTTTTTAAATTTCCGGGAATTAGATTTTTTTTATTCGATTATCTAAATCTAAATTTACACAAATTTAAAAAATTGTACATTATATTTGCGGCCGTTCTCTGGATATTGTTAATTACACATTTTTTACAAATCATGCTGTATCTCCTAAAATTATCTTAATTAAAAAAAAATTTAACTGATACTTTTGGACAAAAAAAGCATATTATACAAATCGATTTTTATGCATTTTTTATTGATATCTTGCAGGTTCGCTTTTAGAATTAATTAGATTGTCATAATACACATTAAACTTCTTTTGCACATTTTTGCATTTGCCTATAGTGTATGTAAAAAAGCAATAACAAGTTCTGCAACAAAATTTATTTGAATCCAGTTTTAGCATACAATTAATAAGTTCACGTTTTCTTTTCTTATTTAGCGAAAGTATCTGTTGAGTGAAAACATTTGTTTAATACTTTTGTTTGTATTCCGAATACTTTATGCTGGTTGTAAAAAAGAAGAAAGTTGGTAAAATATTGTTAAATCGAATTTTAATAGGTTTCATTAGAATCGTTAGATTATTAAGAACATATAATAACAAAAAGATCGATAGGTTCAAAGAAATGTTGTAGAAATTTTTTTTTTACATAAACTTTGCGTCAAATGCAAAAATGTGGAAAAGAAGTTTTATACGCGTTAGCTAAATCTAATTAATTCTGAAAATGACTCTGCAAAATATTTTTAAAAATTTCATAAAAATCTATTTTTATGATATAAGCTTTTGCAATTTTTCAAAAACTAAAAAGTTGATGATTTTAATAACACCTAATAGTTTCAAAAACAATTTTGATAAAATTTCGAAAGTTTTTGGAAATACAGTCTGATCCTTGAAAAATGTTTAGTTAACAATATCTAGAGAATAACCACGAATTCGCGAAAACACCTCATACCGGGGGATTCGGGAGATTATTCTGCATATTATTAATTTAAAAAATTTTGGTGACTTATGGTCGCGGACAAAAATATGCTAAAGCAATTTGATGCGATTTTGAGCCATTCGCGAGATAAACAACTTTAAAAAATCCACACACGTTAAATAGACCACGATGCGAGGGTCTCAGCTCCCGGTTAGATCAGGCGGTATCGCTTCGAGTTTGTAACCCCATAGTCCCGGCTCGATTCCTGCTGCTGACATTTTTTTCCGTTCAATTTTTTTTATTGCAACTGGCTATTACTTTATTTAAATCAAGCCAAAAATTTCATTTTTAATCATTTTTTCATTTAAAAAAAATGGGTTTGCAACCTTTACCACTTTTACCCCTAGAATAATTTTTTTTTTATATAGAAAATTCTCATTTTTCGTAATGAAATTGAACAATAAAATTTTACTTATTATTTTCATATGAGATAAAAATGAAATATATAAAAACATAATAAGAATAAAATAAATTTTTCAATATAAAAAAAGTAGTAAATTAAAATGTTATAAAAATATAATATAAATAAAAGACATTTATAGGGTACTTGCTGGACCGGGAAATCAGGGAAATAAACGGTTTTTTTTAGTCAGGGAATTTGACAAATTTTTAAAAGAAAAATTTATCGAATTACTTAAAGTATCACAAATTTCATATCGTATGATATAATGCAATACTTAAAATAAGTTCGATTTCAACTTTTTTATTTATTTTATGTTCATTTGTAAACAGTTTCAATTATGAAATCATTCTATTTAGAATGCCTAATTAGGTCAACGTCTGATTGAAACTTTATAAAATATTTTCAATTTCAAAATAATTTCAACTTATATTCATAATTAAATGCTTTTGTTCAATTTTAAATACTATTAAAATATTGTTTTAGTCTAAAATATTCCATTTTTAACCAATTAAATTTGAAACATTTTAATTTAAATAAAAGAACAATTTTTAGTATATATCAATATTTGACTGTTCATTTAAAATGAGCAATTTTAAATAAAAAATGCAAAACTAAGTAGTTTGAAACTGAATTATTTGTAAATAGAAAGCCTTGAACCTTTAAAATTTCAGAGTGCTATAATTGAACTTTGAACGTTATAACAGTAGTTCTTTCATTAAAAATGTTTTTAATATATAAGTGAAATTTTCGATTTATAAATAAAAATTGAACAATTATTAATTTGAAACGGCCTAAAATTAAAATAATATCACATTCAATTTAAAAAGTATTCAGTTAAAAAAATTAATATTTCAATTTTTAATGTTTCTAACTTAAAATTGCTTAAAATGATACAAATTCGTAAATTTATAAATTTATTGATTCATTCTTCAGTGTAGCATTGAAAATGATAACGTATCGTAGATATATATTCTTTAACCAGAAATCTATTTTATCCATGTGAATTGTTGAGAGTTAAGTTAAAAAAATGTTAACTTCAATTTTAAAAGTTTTACATTCAAAAGCGTTCCACTTAGAGTACTTTAATTAGCAGTTCAGCTTTTATTACTTGAAATGAAAAAATTTCAAACTTTAAGAGCTCTAACTTAATTTTAAAGGTTTTAAATTCAAAAGAGTTCTTCTTAGAGTGCTTTTATTTGCAGTCGAGTTTTTATTACTTGAAATGAAAAGAATTCCAATTTTAAGAGCTCGTATTTTATAAAAATAATGACCGTGGTAAATTGTTTCGAACCGGGAAATGACAGGTAATTTTTTTCTTTGATTAAAACGGCTAACCTGCATTTTCCATTATTATTATAATATTCATATTTTGAAATTAGATCAATGAATGATATTTTTTAACAAAAAATTGCATAAGGAATTTTTTTGATATGAAAAAAGTGGCTAAAAATGAATATTTTAGCTTTATTTAAATAATTTCAATAGTCATAGCTATAAAACAAAAATCGGAAAAAAATCTGGCAGCAGGAATCGAGCCCGGACCTTCGGGTTACCAACTCGGAGCGCTACCTGATCGCGGTCCATGTAACGTGCGTGGATTTTTAAAGTCTTTTTTCGAGAATGGCTGAAAATCGCATTTTATTATTATAACATATTCCAAGTTTGATAATTACCTATTACTCGCAGTAGTATGGATTTTAAAAAAAGTTCTAAAGGGTTCCCCTTGTAAGTTGAGAATCTTTTAGATTGTTTTCAAGAAAGACTTGAAAGAATTGCTTCCAGAATAATCGGAATTGTGTCGTAAAATCTCCTTCTTTCTTAAATTAGAAATACGATTGATAAATTTCGTCATGAAAAGTAAATTCGGATGATTTGATCAGTTGAGAACCGCTGGAGAGCCCCGGCCTTGCCTCTAGCGTCAGATGTGTAAAAGGAGGGAAGTGTTACTGACACACGGATATAGTCTAATCGTGGCGACTGAGCGCGATTATGACAGTAGAAGCACGTGGTTCGTACATTCACCACAGATGCTTCGAATCACATGGGAATTTCCTCACCATTATCACGATCACGAGTCTCGAATCCTTCAACTATCATCTATCACTTCCCCGTTGAAACAAAAAAACCGTTAGCAAAAAACTGTTCCCGAAACTATTGGCAAAAATTCTGGATGGATTCCACCCCTGACTCATAAAAGAGAGATCTCGCTGATTTTTTTACAACTTACAAATGCAGTTACTTGCAAAAAATAAATTTCAGTGTCAAATATTTCGAATAAAAATGTTCTTTTGTGTCCATTTGAAAAATGTTCAACTTAATCGAATCGTTTGAGCTGAGGGTACAAAAATTGTGGTTTGACATACGAAAAAAGTAAAAAAAAAAGTTTTTAAATTGGTTAATATCTTCTGTTCTCTTTTCTGATTTGCAGATTCAAACAAAATTTCTTATTGGTTCTAAAATTATAGCGAATTTTTTTATATACAGTTTTGGCTAGTGAACAATAATCAAAAAATTCAAAAAAAGTTTTTTGCCAAATTTAGAATTTTGGGAAAATGTGCTTTGGTTTAAGCTGGAGAAATTTCAGGTAAGACATTCAGCTTTTTCCAAAAAAGCGTGCATTTAGCTCAATGCAAAAAAAATTTTCATCACATTTTCAAAAAATTATAAAATAGTCAAAACACTTATTTTTTTAATATCATAATTCTTAAACTGATAGAAAAATGTGTTTAAATTTTTAAATAAAAAAAGAGAACAGAAGATATACGATTTCAAACATTTTTAACAAACTTTTTCGGATGTCAACCCACACATTTTTTGTCTCAGCTTAAATTATTCAAATAATTTTACCATTTTGACTCTGCCCTTACCTACACTTCAAGTCCCAGAATATTTCAGCGACAAAATATGTTGTTTTTTTCGGAGAAAATTAGACGAAACATATTTTTCAAATTTAAGAAAAAAAAAATCCACGCTTTTTAGTTTTGATGTCTACTTAAAAAAAAAACGTCCTCTCTCGAAAACCACCGGAAAATTTAAAAAAAGGATCCAAATTAATAAAGTGGCGACGATATTTTTGAAAATATTAAAATTCGATTTTGACAAAGAACTATCATTTCTATTTTTTACCAATTTTTCATGGCGGCTAAACTATTTGTGTGGTCAGGAGATTCTTTTTCTCATAAAAAATTTTCCCATTTTTCTCGGAAACAACGAGAGATACAACATAATGTCACAATAAAAGTTTATACATCTAGAAAGCTTCTACACAAATGCTTCCTGTTTTTTACGATATCTTGCCTCGTTTACGAGAAAAATGCGAAAATTATATTTCCAGAAAATCTTCTTTTCATGTTTTTATAATTCGAAGACAAAAGTAAACAAGATTTCCTAGATATATTTCCTAGGTATATTTATGGCTTTTTTGTGAGAATCGACGTTTTATTTTTTCAAATAAATCGTCGCCAATTTTTTAATTTTTAACTTAAAAAAAAAAATTTCCAATGGATTTCGAAAGAGTGCGGAAAAACTCACCAGGATTTGAAAAGAAAATTGGAATGTTTACCTCTATTAGAACAAAAACTATAGAATTAAACAAAATTGTATTTGATACAAAAATAGACGTCAAAATTCAAATACTCGTAACTTCGTAGACATTTTTTTTCATCTAAAAAATGACATATTTCGTCGCTGATAGATTCTGCGGCTTGAAGCGTAAAAGCTGCCTGATTTAAAATGGATTAGATCTACAGATTTGAATTAGTTAGCCACTTCTTAATTATTCAAATTTAGATAACTCTGAGAAAAGAATGGTGCATTCTCTCAATTTTAGCAATGGTTCGATAAATTAAATCAGTAATTTTCACTGCCCACCAGTGATATTTCACTGGTATTCAATTAAAATATTAACTGATTTGATTTTGTGACTCGTTTCTAGCTATTTAAATAAGTGAAACTCTCTTATAATCTATATTCTCTAAATTTGAATCGGTGTTAGAATTTTTACTGATTAACCAGTAAAATTTACTGAAATATTGGTTAAATTTACTGATAAATTACAATTGGAATTCTAATATCAGAAAACTCAGAACCTTGACTATTTATTTACAAATATTTGGAATCTTTTTTTGGCAACAGTTTCTTTTTGGGAGCAATTAGCGTGTGATTTTAAAATGTCATTAATTTTAAACCTGTACTTTCCCAAAAGTCAATATTTACTTATCTTACATTTGATGCACAATATGCACTTAAATTATCTACTGAATTAAGTATGTTATGATACTGAACAAATTTATTTCGGATTCTGCTCTAAATTTAAATCAGTGAAAAGTGTACCACTAAATCAAATCAGTAAGGGTTATCACGGACTCAGTGAATTTCAACTGTTTGATCAGTGAAACTTTTACTGATTCGATTCAATGGCACATTTCTCACTGATTTTAAAGAGTAAATTGTCATGAAATTACTAGTACAACAAATACTTTTGTTTGTTTCTAGTAATTTAGATTGATTTAAGGAAATTCTGAATCCAAATTTTTTAAACTGCAGAGAAATTGATATTATGTATTTTATATATTGTACTTTTAAAAATGATTTGTCCTTCACCAGTTTATGACCATGGCTATTAGTTTTTCCAAAAGAAAATGCTAATTAATGTACATAAAAGTGTGAAGGTAAATTTGTGATTAATTATAATGATTGATGATTAATGATTCCCTATATGTCTTTGATCATCTGCACCTTCAAGTATAATACCTTTTTCACTGTACTGAAAAGTACACTTGGATTTGTAAAATACGTTTCAAAATCTGTAAATTGAGATATTTCGACTACTTCGGAGTAATGTTATTGAATAGTACATAGCATAAAATAATTGTTTGAATTTTGAAAATTATTTTTAATTTTGGAGTTTTAAACATTAAAAACTTGTGTGTTTTTGAAGATGCAATGTACTGTTAAATATATAATACATGATATGCGCAATACCTAATTTAATTGGAACGTATTTCATCAAATAATCCCAATTACTCTTCAGTGCAGGTAAGAGGTATGACTTCATGAGATAATAGACCAATAGTCACTAATAATTCGATAATTTCGTATAAATATTGACTCATCGATGAGTCTGCTCTTTAATTCTGCTGCGCCAAGATTTGTATCGTTTTATTTTATATGTTCAGAATCAATGACATCCTTATCTTACTGTGAATGTCTATTTCTCGTAATCAGCAATCAGCGCATTAGATCATTGTCAACATTTTTAATTCACTATATTGCAATAATATCGATTGTTCTTTTTGAAAAATCGTATCTATATTTATTAATAAATTGACATGAAAAATCTTATTACTCTCTTGATATGCACTGAGAAAAGTGTTTGGTTGGGACGAAAAAAAAATGATTTAGTTGTTATCCAGTCAACAAAATATTTTTGTTGTCCCAACGAATCACTTTTCTTAGTGTAGTATTTTTTTTCAATTTATGTAAAGCCATACAACTTAATTCACTGCATTTTACAAAATATCTTTTACTCAAAGACTGAATTCACGTGATTAATTAGAAGAAGTGAGATGTATGACTGTAATCTAATATTTGACATTTTCTCAAAGGAAATCACATTTGTTCTGCCGTGAAAAACAAGAAAGGGGTAACTACATTTGGGATTTGTCACCTGATTTGCAATTGTTTTCTATTTAAATGTATTTAAAACAAATACCAATCGGAGGGCTACAACCCAAAATGTAGTTATCACTTTCTTGTTTTGCGCGGCACTGTTGTTTAATCCGAGCATCAAGTTCTTTTTTAATATGCAACCAGAATAGAAAAGTTTCTTGAATGAAAGTCACCAAATATTTTATTATATTTTTCTCTGTGGAACGTTTCTTGTACTTAATTATCACCACTTTGTAAAAATTTGTAAATGTGTGAAGAGATATTTGTTTATATTTATTGAAATGAAGATGTCAGTATTGACTTTTCAAATACGTTTTAATATCCTGAAATATCAGTGTATAAGATAACTTCATGACTGTATGAGTCTCGTTATACGGATAAGTACCTCAGCAAATAGGAAGCTGAAGAGTAGATAAAGAGGGATCTAGAGGAAGGAAGGGATTTCATATTTCATGGTCGTTAAATAAATGATCAAGGAAATTCAATTTTGCTCTGCTTCAGATGCACGTTAATAGTTATTAAGCTGCTTTTTGGATTAATTCCACGAACCGCATGAGAAACCCTTAAACGATCATGTAAATCTTTAAATATTGCTGCATTCGCAATATTGTTGCAATTTTAGTAATTTGTTAACACTTAATTACTGAAAGAGAAACTATTATAGTGAAGAGACTTGAATTGTATTTTTGTTACGTTATACATATATTTATTGTCGCAGTTTTTACTTGTGAAAAAAACAGTTATTCGAAAGTACTTTGGGATTGCAGTAATATTGCGAATATTTGTGTCAGAAAATTATGTTGAAAACATTTGTTTCTGAGATCGTTCGTATCAAGCGATGCACTCGGAAAAAAATGTTTCTTGGAAGTAAGTGAAAATTTGGTTTAGTCAACCAAATATTGCATATACCAAAAGATTTGTTTGAAATAACCAAAAAATTTGTTTAGTTCATGGTTGAACCAACAAAAATTTTGGTTGATTTAACCAAATCGTTTTCTGAGTGTGTTAAGTTATACTTGATTAGCTTTTCAGTAAAATTCTGAAGATAACTACGAACATTTATTTTTGATGTATTTATGAAAATGTATACATTTTTGAAGTTGAATTCAAAGGGTTTCTTTGAAAGTTCCCTATTCAAGCTTTAAAGCGAGTGCTGGCTACATGACAAGTATTTCGAATGCAAAATATATTTGATATTTGTGTTTTTTATTTTTGCTACTTTGGTTATGAATAAGCAAAGGAATATGAAATCATCCTAAGTCATTAGACATTTCTAAAATTAGCACCAATCCATGAATGGAAACTGAATAATTTTCTATTCTAGTATGTTTCCTACTTTTTAAAACGATCATACTGCGAATTGACTTATTGTCTCCAGAATTTTAATCTAGAGTTTCTTTTTAAATAAAATAAAAATGATAAACTACAAACATCAAATTTAATTCGTATTTCAATACAAATATTTGTCATAAAATACTAGTCACAGGGAAAGAAACTGTAGCTTCATTTGCAAATGCAGACATGATAATGACAACTGGATAAATACCATTTTTAGCTGTCTCCTCAATCGCTCAATCGTATTATTTCATTTGTTATTCAGGCGCCAACGCCAAATGGTTCTTATCAAGTTGTCATTCTCATGTCTTCAAATATTGTCTATGGAGCTGAATTTTGTTCCGTGCAGCACAGCTTGGAGGTTGTGAGCATGTTCATATCATTCCAGTTTCTGAGGAGAATCGAACCGAAGCCAAGTGTCCTCGTGCTCGATTTTTCTAAAAGTGCGGAGGTCTGTTTTCTCAGATCTTTGTGACTCATCGTGCGAATCATCTCGTTCCGTCAGGACTCTCATGTCATGTCAGGAAGAGCAAAGACGCCAACGTGCCGCTGAAGGAAAATGTTCTTATTGCGTGTTTCAGGTGTCCGAGTGTTCCAAATCGGAAGGACCTTCACTCTCGACCTCGCCAGGTTCCGATTTCTTGACATCACCAGCTCATCGCTCGGTACCATTGACCTCAAGGCATTTCTCAAGAACGTCTTCACGGGCCTCTCAAAGTTCCCTCCAGAGCCCAATCAAGAGCACCGGTTCCTCGCCCCCGAAGACTGGCAGCTCGAATTCTCTAAACAAGTTTCACAATCGGCTAGTGGATAAGCTAAAGCGGTCCTTGAAGAAAGCGGACGATGGTTCCGATGACCAGAGGAACCTCTCGTGAGGTAACCCAGTGGTTTCGTACCGGCCGCCCCTGACCGGCTCGAAGCCGATCGAGATTCGCCGTATCTCGGCACCACCTTCCGTTTCCGGAACTAGTAGCGTCAAGGTTGCACGCTCTTGCCCGGAACCGCCAGCCTGGTAGAGGAACCGCTCATCCGAACGAGAGTCACCAGCGGATTCTCAGAGATAGCCAAAACGCTTCTTCTTTCGCCTCCATTCCCAAAAGCGTCCTTCGAGCCGGCTTGGCCTTCAATATTTTGACTTTCACCTTACTCATCCATACGAGCTTGAAGGTCATCCATGAGATCCAGAAAGTCAGCAGGAGAGAGAGAGAGAGAGAGAGAGAGAGAGAGAGAGAGAGAGCAAGAGAGAGAGAAAGAAAGAGATGATGAGATCCTGATGACATCTATCAGATTCAGGAAATCATCAGGGATAGTGAAGGTCCCAAACTGATGCAGAGGTCAATCATGAGATGATTCCAAGATCCAGAAACATACTTTGTGATCTATCTATAATGTTGATCTGAAATGTTTAAAAAGGTTGACCTGAATGGGATCTTCAAACCCAGACGATATTTACCAACTAAGGGAGAAAAAGTACTTGGAGCAGATAAAGGTGGAAGATATTTTTGAAGGAAGACAACTTCTTTCAAAAAGTTTTTTGAGAGCGCAATTCTGGACTATAGGAGGAGGATTCTTTACTGAACAATTATTTTCTTGTGCATCCTTTTTCTACACTAGTGTGTTCTACTTCAATCCCAGCATCGAGTGATCAACGATCAACACATAGCGACGAATGATTGGTTTCCATTCTCTGTTTAACACTCTACTGAACCAGCCTGCCTTGGGTTTGTAAATCCGCAGAATTTTCGTTATTCAGAAAACGAGAAACAAGAGAAGAGTGGAGATTTTGTAAGATTTTCCCAGTTTCTTCACTGGAATGGAGAATATTGAGAAATCTGCTTAGAGAATGAGTGTCTTGATGTCTCGCTCGTCTGATATATAGCTTCATGCTCTTTCCTTGATTCTCGTTTTCAAAAGCGATCTTATTACTAAAATCACTACCAATAAGTCTACACAATATCGGAGTTCTAAAGAGCTCACTTGGGCTCAAACCACCAAACATTTATCATTCGTGATCAGAACGATGCTGAAAATTCAGTTTGAAAATAATTTGTCTCAAAATTGAAGAAAATCCTCTTATAAAAATTAGCAAAAATCTTGTGTTAAACAGTCTTTGGAATAGAAGCGATGACTGGATTTAAAGCATACTTTGATCGCGTTTTGAATCTCGATTGGCCAATATGGCAAACCATCTTCGACACTTTCATCTCGAGATTCTTGTTTGGAGACTATAATGATACCAATGCGAGGTTGGCTTTAAGATTAAAGAATGGGATGTGCGGAGAGCAGAAATGTTAAATATTATCCAATTTGGGTGAAAGGAAATAGGCCTCTATAACGTTGTCCCCACCATGGTTCCCTTTGTGCTCGAGGCGTAGTTGGGACTAGGAGTGGGGATAAATGGGGCGGATCCTAAAGCCCTCGGGTGTTAATTTGGGTATTTCTGTGTGAAGGTAGCAAAGAAAAGGCAGATATTTAATCATTCTGTGACTAGTAAGGCGTATCTTGCTTCAAGATTGAGGTGAAGAGATTCCGGTTGACTCACGGAATATTAATAATCATTTCGCGCCACCGGATGTCGCTTGCCTTTTGATTTTCTTAGCTTTTAAGAAAGACAAATGAATAAGAGAGAGGGAGAGAGAGAGAGAGAGAGCAGTGTGTGCTAATCGCTAAAGCACAGAGCAGTCTAACGAAAGCCTATAAGGAAAGACTTATATTTATTGTAAAGATGATCGCAGGATTCTTCGTACTTACTCGTTACTTATCCTGTTCATCAGAAAAAAATTCGTGCCAGGCGATCATGAATTGGCAACTTGATACTAAAATTAAAACGATACTGAAATTATTGAAAATAATTTCGAAACACGTACTTTTATCACGTACAGTATTACCGGAGGAGTATATTTTGATACGAAATTCTATATTTAGTTCGAATCTAATTAGCTTTATGAATACTCAAAGTGAAAAATTAAAATGAAGTGAAATTAGTCATATGTATTAGATTAAAGATAAAGGGTGATTGAAAGATCGTTTTGGCGCGGATTCTTTTTTCCAATTTTCATCTAGTTGAACTAAGGAAAAATATTTTTTTAAATCTGCTCACTATCCAAATAGGCGGTGTCATCGTACTAGAAATTTCGAACTGGGGATTCTCGTATACAAAAGATAATAATGAAATTTTATTAAAAATGTAGTTTCTACTGGAAATTTACAATCTACTTTCAGTATTGATACTATTTATTTAAAAGGAGAATCCTCGGTTGGGAAAATAAGGTCACGTTCACGTCCTTGAGGATAAAAAGATAGATACTCTCCAATGTTTTCTATATATTTTTGTAGCTGGGCTGCAAGAAACCCCATGAAAATGCAACAATTTTGTTTTAAATCAAGGCAAATCCGACTGTTGGAAGTATTTTTTTTGGATAAATTCTCGATAATTTTTTGCAATTTGACGAAAGGAAAAGAAACGATAACGATGCCGCGTGTAACTCTGTGATACCGTAAGCTAAGATAGAATTATTTCTGCAATGGTTATAGTCAAGAGAGATAAACATATATTTGCAAAATACCGAGCGAAAGCTGCAATACAGCTAATCAAATTTATATCTCTGGCATTGTTCGTTTGGATGCTTGCGGTGTTTAAAAGTCTCGATGACTTCTAGAGAAAGTGTGCGTGGATTCGTTGAAAATTTTGAAAAAATTTTGAGACAAAGTCATTTATCTGAAATTGTATTCGCTATATTCGTTCGGCGTTCGGCAGGGACAACGAAACGGTTCCTTTTGACGTAAGATTAATGATAGTGATGATAGAATCACGTATTGCCAGCAAGGATTTGCATTTCTAACAGGGTGCGTGCGATGTAAATATTTTCAAAAATTGTTGCTTACTTTAGTCAATACAAAGTATCAATATCAAATTATTATTAAATATGATTCAAAATCTATTGGGTATAATGAGAAATTATTATCCTTTCAAGTTGAAGTTGTTAAAATTTTAGCAGTTCAGCATATCATTTACTACATCAACACTAATTATTTATTTAAAAAAAATGTATCAAGTGGATTGATCAGAGTAAGAAATGATTTTTGGGGTTTAGGAGAGAGAAAACATCGGATTAAAAAATGGCGCGTGGACGTGTCGTGGTATATCGAAGATAATTTCCAAGTTGCCGCTTTTAAGACTGCTTTAAACGAAAAAAAAATTATTCTAGCCAATTCGATGTATAGGAAACGTGGTGCTGGACGAGATTTGTGGACCGAGAATAATTGTTGGAAGATAAAAAAATTAGTTTCTTCGTAGAGTAAGAAGTAGATGTCTTTCCCTCGGTAATGAGAAATTTTTGTTTTAGAATCATCATTTTCTTGATCAAAGAAGTGATGGCTGATTTTAACGAATATTTTTTAATTCTAAGAATTCTTTTTTCTAATTGTAAGCGTAAAATCGATCCCAGATCTCGTCGGAAAATTTGTACTGATTTGATTAAGCAGTGTTACTATAGTTAGTGAGAGATTGAAAAGATACAATCTATTTATTACCGACATCACTTGAGGACTGTAAAAAGGAGGAGACTGGGTTACACTGTTGAAATTTATTTAAAGCGCGTACGTGAAGTTATTCGCATTTAATCCGTCATTTATCAGAAGCGCGACTTTGTCTTTGTGATTATATATAAATTGTAATTTTCATTCAAGTACTATCTTCATTTTTCAATGCAAAATTGACGTGCAATGGAGTATTGCAAATTTATTTTAAATTGAATAACTTCACGTGCTTGATAATATTATAATTTTATACAAGTTTATATGCTCAGCACTATATGCTGTAAACAACAAATTTCAACAGAGTAGGCCATTTGTAAAATTTTTTCGAGAAACACTTTTTGATTTAGAGTCGACTTTTTCAAATTGAGCACGTTTTTCTAAAGTGACAAATTCGCACAGACGAAAAATTTTTTTCCAAGGTCTCCTCGAACCTTTTTTGTTCCAGAGTGGATTGCTCTAATTTATTCGAAAACTATTTTTTTCTATTACGATTCGTGATACCTCTCTCGGGACATTTTGGGCTGAATTTTAGAGCCTGGCTGAGGAGAAACGGGAAGGCATTTCTACTTAACGATTGCATTTTTGAATATCATAAACATCGAATTTTCTTTTCTTTGCTATTTTTTCATAGATATTATTTTCTCGCCTTATGTATATAAAAATCTTTCAATTGACCGCGGAGTTTTCTCCTCATCCATGGCAATTGAATATCACTGCCAAAAACCCAGGAATATACTAAAGTCGCGGAACTCAAGCGATTCAGTGAAATTTTGAGTTCCGTTGAACTTTTTCGACTTTTAATTCGTAGTTATTTATTTTTCGACGAATAGGATATTATTATACAAAAGCCCCGCTTGACTCGCTTCTCTCGATTTATAATTTATACATTGTGCTTTTAAACGACAATCGGGCTTACTGCAAAATTAGTGATATGATTTGTGGAGCACTATCTGAAAATTAGATATTTTTTGTATGGTCTCCAAATTTGTGAAATATCTTATTAGTTTTGATGTTAGTTTTTTGAAAAGAAACAAATATTTTGCTCAAAATTAGAAATCGAGAGGGTGAGAAAAAGTTGGGTGCACATTCCATGCGTATAAGGTAGATTATTGTATATTAAAATAATCTGTTAGCGTTTGATAAATAATCCCATGAGATATTATACGAGGGTAATAAACGAATAATAATATACCTACAGTTTTTGATGCTTGAAAATAGACCTCGGTTATCACTATTATGTATCGTGATTTTTATGTCATGTTCAATAAATGAGTTATGATCTTTACGTAATACCTGCCTATCATTATTCAGCTACAGCTGATTTCCTGATTATCCTTCTCTTAGACCTTTAAGGATTTTTATTTCGCTTCTACGATTTCTATTGATTTTTTTAAATAATATCTACTTGTATTTTTAATCTCATTAATTTTATTTTTTATTATGAATTTAACTGAATTTTATTTTGTAGATCTATTGTACTTTGAATAGAATTTCAAACTTAATAAAATCTCAAGACTAATTTTAGTTAAAGTCGAATTTTTTTGCTATAAAATTGTTTTTGTAGCTTGTCTTCCTTGAGAAAAAATTTGAATCACTTAAAAATATTTGAAAAACAATAGAGTATGTAAATCAGTAGATACGTATTTATAATTTTCTAAAGCAAGTATCTATTAATTCAGTAAGGAGGAAACTTGATGTATTTTTCTGATTTTTATCGTCAAGGCTTGTTGAAAAAATAGTCTCTTCATTATCTCGATAGAATAACTTGTTATGTCTAGTCAGTTAGCAATATATTTTTGTATCATACAAAATCCGGTGTATCCTATCAATATTGAAGGAGATAATTAATAAACATGATAGACATCAATTCAGTACTTGTGTCATATTTAGTCGTGAAACTTATTCTAGGCAATTTATTCCATTAATTATGGTATATTCAAAGTAAATATTAATATTTTACGAGCACTTAGTTCAATCTTTGTGAACAAAGATTTATATTTTAATTTAAGTATAATCTAAACCGAAATCATTATATTTGCTTGTGCATTTTTTTTTTGTCAAAACTTAAGAAAGATTCTTATTCAAAAGAAATAAAAATATCAACATTTTTTAATGGCAGGCTTGTTTTTGAGCTCTGTGGTAATTTAATTCTAATTCGAAGCAGTTTCCTGTGACATAAATCTTTAAGCACCTGTCGAAATTAAAAAATTGAAAAATAATAAAATGGAATTTTTCCTGTACATTTGTCCCAGCATAATTTTGAGCTTTTTGCTATCTTAATCCTATTTTACGAGGAATTTGTTGAGAAATGAATCTATGAGCAAT
This sequence comes from Andricus grossulariae, assembly GCA_011634705.1. Taxonomy (NCBI): domain Eukaryota; kingdom Metazoa; phylum Arthropoda; class Insecta; order Hymenoptera; family Cynipidae; genus Andricus; species Andricus grossulariae. Next base: position 15,157,687 of record JAABKJ010000755.1, read on the forward strand.
TTATACCAATTTAAACAGAAAATACAACAAAAAAATTTAATTTGAAAGACTTTCATTTAGAGAAAAGTAATCCTACTCGAAAGCCTTGAAATTAAAAAATAAAATAATTGAAAGTTTAGGAAATGCAAGTCTAATTAAAATCTAAAGTAGAAACTGATTTAATATGCAAAAAGGTCAATACGAAAAAAAAGTTATAAAATTGCCAGAAATTGCAATTATTGGTACTTTTTCGAGCTGGAAAAGGGGTAGGGTGTGACAGAAATTGTTCCTTCCCTTTTCCATCTTAATAAATTATCGTTACAATTTTTGTATTTGATTTATAAACATTGATCTATTTATAATATTTATATTTATATATTTATTCAACATATAGTTTTAAGACCATGGCTGCATGTACAGAAATTTTTGTGCGAATAGCTCGATTTTTTCAGTACGAATAACGGGACTTGGAAAAAAGACTATTTCTACAGAAATTTCCGTACAATTAGCCGGATTTTTTGGCTAATTTTAATGTTAATTATAGCAACATTTGAATATTATTTTTCTAATATTTTAGAAAAATCAACTGTTATATATTGAAATTAATGAACGATTAGTGGAATTCAATAATATAATTAAAATATATTAATATTTGACATTAATGAAACCTTTGATTGATTCATATTATATTTCAATATAATACATTTCTTATATTGTTTTGTTTAAAAATTATTTTGATGTATTTTTAGAAAAATACAAACGTTTTTGTAACAAATTTATTAGAGTGAGTAAATTCACAAATTAATCAACTCTTAAATATTGAACTTATTCAACAATTATTGAAATTCGTTAAAATAATTCAAATATTTTAATATTTAATTAATGAAAAGAAAAAATAAAAGTTTTTGTAACAAATTTATCAAAGTGAGTTAATTCACAAATTAATCAACTGCTAAATATTAAGATTATTCAGCAATTATTGGAATTCCGACGGACCAGACTAGTCAATTCTTACGTATTTTGGGTCGCTGAATCCGAACCCGAAGTCGGAATTCCGAAGTTAGCTCTTGTTTTCTTTCTAACCGCAAAAATGTATGAAGAATTTTTTTTTTTTTTGAGGTATGAAGTAAACAATATCTAACTTCGGAGACGGATTCAGCGACCTAAAATACGCAAGAATTGATTAGTCTGGTCCGTCAGAACTCATTTGTTGTGGGGCTGTGTAATTTAACAATGTAAATATTGTTTTTATAAAAATTGTATAAATGTGAGTATAAAGTGAATATGATTCCATGAAAAACCTGATTTTTTCGGTGCATATAGGCACTGCCTAATTTTAATGTTTAAGAATAATGAAATCTATGATTCATATTTATTTCAATGTAATAGATGTTTTCTCATATTGTTCGTTCGGAAAATTCATTTGAAAAGAAAAAAAATGTTTATAACAAAAACTTTATTGATTTTTTGTGTGTCTTTTCAGAAAAATACAAATTTTTTTTGTAACAAATTTTAAAAAGTGAGTATAAAATGATTATAATTCCATGGAAAACCAAAAACGTTAAAAATCAGTTACTGAAGACAAATTTGTGATTATTTTTGTATTTTTTAACAAAAATACAAATGTTTTTTTATCTTCCCCGACTGATACGTTTCTTTTGGACTATGAAAGAAGGGTTTGCATCGAAAATTCGGAAGTCACGAAAGTAAAGAAGTAGCTAATTATTTATTAAGAAGCCTAATTATTTCTATTGTATTGTAATTGTTGGTAAAAGATATTATGGAATAAAATGTAATAAAATTGAAGGACAGTTTTGAAGCAATTTCTCTGGATGCTATAAAAATTGAAATTGTTCGAAAGAGGGAGACGAAAGTTAAGATCAGAAACCGCAGACGAAACGTAAGAAGTCACCTGATGCATTCCTTCTAGAAATTTCTCCGGTGTAACGTCAATGCACTTGAAAGTAGTTCAATTAATAATACAATCGCGATGCCGTTGCTGTCATCAGACTCGATTGTTTCACGCTCTTGCTTGATATGTCATACTTTAGCTGATGAATCAGTGTTACAGAAAGTTTGCTCAAAGTTTCACACGTATCAATGAACTCGAGAATTTACTGTTGCAAAATTGCAAATATCGAGAGAAAATCTTCAAAGTCAAATGTTTAAAGCTACATATTTTCAGCTAACTTGAATCATTTCAAATTAAAAGATTCAAGACTAAACAATTTCAAATTAAATCGTTTAATATCTCTCTAAATCTGAATTAAGTAAAAAACTACTAATTGGTAGTAGTTTTCTACTAACTTAAATAGTGCCGATTCATTTACTACTAATTAGTAAAAATCGACTAATTCAATGGGTAAGAATAAGTGACTAAATGAATTAGTAACTATATCTACTAAAGGAATTGGTAATGCTACTATTAAATTAATTGGTAAATGTATTGCTGGTTACAATTTTAAACGGTAGTTTCAAGTAAATTTAAAAACTTATTTTACAATTGAGAGAATTTTATTAAAATACATTCATGTATGAATTTAAATAATAATTCAAAGAAATTTCCATTTTATCTTCTTATACTTAAAACTCAGTGCATATTTAGTTCAAATTAATGTATATTATATTATGTATTATATTATATATATACATATATATAGATATAATACATAATATAATATATAATAATAAGCGATTATATATAGAATTCTTAATTAATTTTTTCAATTTTTTTATTATATAAATAAAAAATTGATGTAACTCTTTGTGTGTCAATATTTTCGTTTTTATAGTAACGCGCCACACTATTGACAAGGGTTTTTCTCAGAGGTGATTGCTTCTTTCAGAATGTTTCTTTTAAGATTCGATATAGTTAAGTCATAGCTCAAAAGTAATTTATTGTTTTTTTTTTAATTCAAAGATAAAAAGTGTATGCAGCTTTTTCTGTGTCAGATCCGGTGTTTTTTGGGATGCTCCGTAGTTTGGTTTGAGGACGTTCCCTTCATAGTTTGATACATCTAAGTAGAAGCTCGAAAACTTCAAAAAAAAAACGTTAGACGATTTTTTTTAAATAATTTTTTCATACATATTGTATACAAGATTTGTATTGATATTTTAAAGCCAAGTTTTTTGATAAATACCGGTTTTTGTTGAAAAGTCATCCTTTTTTGGTTTGAAATGCAACTGTTGTGTTGGAAGTTCGTCTGTCTGGATTAAAAATTCAACAGTTTGATTGACATTTTTTTTCTTTCTTTACTAACAAATTTTTTGATTGAAAATTTAACCATTTTGTGGAAAATTTAACCATTTTGTGGAAAATTTGTGTAATTTTTTCGAAAATCTGTCTTTTTTTTAAGAAAATTAATCTTCTTGGTTGAAAATTCAAATATTTTGTAGAAAACTTGCCTTTTTGGCTTGGAAAATTTAACATTTTGGAATACCTTTTTTTTATATTGGTTAAAGGTTGAACTATATGCACCCAGGCGCCTGCATGCATGTATTGTTATTTCTGAGGAAGTTTCATAAATCTCCTCCTGAAATAACAATAACACTAGCATCAAGAATCCAGATCTAATCAACCTAATCTTCCAATAGATATTTTGATCATTCATCAAATATTTATCAAATTAAATTATATAATCAACAACTTTCTTTCAATAATGCACAAAACTTTCTCTTTCTTAATTTATTTCATTTAGTGGTAGCTCAATCATATTTTCCGGACATTAGCACCAAGAAGATAAGACATTACTGATGATTATATTCCACGGACTGTTTTTTTTTTATTCAGCTGCCATTGAGTGATGAATTATAGTAATAATAGATACTAAATCCCCTTAATTCCACTGAACCCATCCCACATTTTCTTCCTTTTCTTCTCGAAGCAATTCTTTTTCTCCCTTTCTTCCTATAAAAATATTCAAGCGATATCTTGGAAATTTGACATTTATCTCCCAGCGAACGTAGACGACGTGATCTGTCTTGAATAGTGAAAGGTGGCATACAAAACTTCTGGAAAAGTACATGAAATTCAGGAAAGAAATTTTTTTCATGGATTTATGAAGTAAGTACATATTGTAAAATGATTTTATAAGTAACAAATCAATCCTTTTCTTCGAGCGACAATGTTTAAGAATTTTAAATCGTGAATTTATTTATTTATTAAACGTATTTATGAGATTGACAACAATAGTAGTAAAATAGAGAAAAATAATAAATGAAGTGACACTTACAACAAATTCAAATTAAATGTTACTTTGCCTTAAATTCAGTGTTTATCTGAACGGTTAAGGAGTTCACTTTGAATATTAATGTTTATTTTAAAAACACAAATACTCTAGATAATTATTTATTGAAGAAGAAAAGTTGAATAAAATAAGAAAATTTATCTGGCGTTATTTATCTGATTAAATGTGAATGTTGCAATAAAGTCTATATAGGTGAAACTGGCTCAAGATTAAAAACCAGAATTGCTGAACTCAAAAGAGATTGTGAAGTTGGAAAGGTTTGTCACGACATTCATGGAAATTTAGTCATCATTTTGATTTTGTTTTTAAAAATATTGAAATATTAGCTACTGAAAAAAATACTTATCAACGACGGATTATTGAGCCAATTTTTATAAACAAATTTCGCAATATTTCTGTTAACTTACATACTGAAAATCTAAGCATTAATCAAATTTGTCAGAGTATTTAAAAATAATGTCACAGTTTTTTAGTTGAAATAATTTTTTCTCATATTCAAATTTAAATTCAGTTTTGCGCGTTTCCTCATCAGTGGTATACTGTCTTATTGTAACTCCATATTGTCCATTTTTGTTCGTCCTTCCTAACCATTATAAAGGTCACTTTTTCTGATTTTTAAGATGTAGTTTTTGAAGTGATTAAAGTCTCTTTAATTTTTTTTAAACTTCTATGACAATTTTAATTTTTTCTAAATTTTTTACTCACATTTTGACTTGAATTCTCCAAAATTGACATTGGTTTTCTATGCTCCTTTTTGATGTTTTCTTTACTCTTCGAAATTAATCTTATCTCAGGTACAAATTTACATTAATTCATAAAATTATTCTTTTTATTTTCAATTTTTCTGTTTACTATTGCTAATTCAAAGTATTATCGTATTTAGGTTTTGAAAACCTTTTGAAAAAGCTACGCAATTGTACCGAAACGTACATAAAGGATGGAGAAAGGAGTTTTTCAATTAATAAATTTTGAGTTGGAAAAATGTTGTTGGCTCAATTTTTATTTAATTTGATGTGGACCGTAAAACATAAAAAACTTACAGTTTAAAATTCTTAAATACATATTGTCATAAAAGGGATATTTATCTTATTAAATATCCGCATCGTGCAGACATCTACAATTCTAAAGGAAAAAACTATTTTATTTAAATACTTAAATACCAAGCAATTAAACAGCTTAAGTAAATAATCAAATCTATATTGTATATTCGAGATGGTATAAAAGAAGAAATGATAACGATTAGCAAAATTCAATTTCAGACGATTTTTTTCACTTCTGAACACTCCAGAATTAGAATTGTTTATTTTTAACGATTTCGCTTTAATTCTGTTCTGACTGAATCATTTCAGTTTTAAGTTATTAAATTTTTAAGGTCCTCAGTAAAAATTTCTTAAATGGTAAACTATATAATCCCAAGTACTTTATTCAATAGTTCTTAATATAATAGTTGTCAAATTTTCAATGCATCAAGAACATGAACTTGTCCAAATGTCATTGCTTTAATGTATAAATTGTTTTAAATTATTATTTTTATATCAGTTCGATTTAGTAATCTTTGACTCACTTCTCCCCTTTGTGACAGTTTTTTAAATTTCGGTGACCCCCCCCCCTCCCATACAAAATGTGTGTAACCCTGAAGCTGCCCCCCTCCTTTTTTCAAATAAGAATTTTTTTAAATATGGATATAATATACATATTAACTTAGATGGCAAATTAATTGAACAGATTAAGAGCCGTAGGAAAATCCAACTAGTCTTGGCTGAAAGTTTTTTTTTTGTTTTTTTTTTTTAAGCACTTACCATTATATTTTTGATTTTTGGTTCGCAATTATTCATCTCGTTTGGTTGAAAATTCTACTATTTGGTTGAAAATTTAATTAATTTGTTGAAAATGTAAGTAATTTGTCACAAAGTCATCTTTTGTGGTGGAAAACTTAAATACTTGGTTGAAAGTTGAACTACTTTGTCGAAAATTCATTTTTTTGGTTCAAGATTCATCTCTTTAGTTGATTCGATTGACAATTTTAATATTTTGTTTGAAAATCATTTCTTTTTGTGGTTGACAAATAATTTTTTTAACTGAAACTTCAACTATTCCGTTTTTTATTTTGAATGTATCTTTTTTAGTTGAAAATTTGACTATTTGGTTGGAAATGCACCCTTTTTAGATGAAAATTTAAGTACTTGGTTGAAAATGCATGTGTTTTGTTGAAAACTCGTCTTTTTTGGCAGAAAAATTTTCGTGGTTGGAAAATCAAGTATGTACTTGAATGTTTATATCTTATATTGAGAATTCATTTTCTTAAATTAATTTTTCAATTGAAAATTCATCTGTTTGGTTTGAAAAATTGAAAATTTTGCTGAAAATGCTGTATCTTTTTGTTGAAAATTCATCATTTTTGGTAAAAAAATTCTTCTTTTTGTTGACATTCACTATTTTCGGGTTGAAAATTCAACTGTTTTATAGAAAACTGATTCATCTTTTTGATTGACTTGATTGACAATGTAAATGCGTTGTTAAAAATTGTGTTCTTTTTTGGTTGAAAAATAATGTTTTCAACTGAAGAGTTAACTATTCCATTTTTTATTTGAAATTTATTCTTTTTAGTTAAAAATTCAACTGTTTGTTTGAAGCTTCATCTTTTTCAGTTAAAAATTAATGCATTTGGTTCAAAAATTCGTCTTTCTTGGTAGAAAATTAGTCTTCACGATTAAAAATTGAAGAATTCTTTAAATATTAAAATCTTTTCCTGAAATTTTTTTTTCATGTCAGAAATTCATCATTTTAAGTGAAAATTCATATCCTTGGTTTAAAAATTTAGAAATTTTGTTGGAAATTCGTTTTTTTAAAATTAATTTTCTTACCTGAAAACGTAAAAAAGTGATTTTTCAATTTGAAAATTTGTCTTTTCTACTTGAGAACTCGTCTTTTTTTGGTAAAAAATTAATCTTCCTGGTTCAGAGCATATCCTGTTTGTTTAAAAATGCAGCTGCTTGGTTAAAGATTACTCCTTTTTGTTTGAGGATTTAAATATTTTGCTTAAAATTTGTCTTTTTTGGTCGTGAATTAATTTTGTTGATGAAAGTTAATATATTCTGGTTGAAAATTTAACTGTTTTGTAGGAAATTTATCTTCTTTGCTTGAAAGTTTAACTACTTTGTTTAAAATTTATTTTTTATTAAAAAATGAAATTTTATAGTTGAAGATTCGTCTTTTTTGGTAGAAAATTAGTCTTTGTAGTTGAAAAGTAAAGTATTTTGTTGAATGCTGAACTCTTTCTTGAAAATTCATTTTTTTTTTTTGAAAATTTATCATATCAACTGAAAATTCATCCTTTTGGTTTGAAAATTTAACAATTTTGCTGAAAGTTCTTTTCTTTTATTAAGAATTCATTTTCTCACCTGAAAACGTGACTATTCCATTTTTGGATGAAAAATGATTTTTTGAATTGAAGATTCATTTTGTCTACTTGAAAATCCATCTTTTTTTTGTTCAAAAATAATTCTTTCGGTTTGAAAGTTCATCTTTTTTGATTAAAAATGCAGCTGCTTGGTTGTCTTTTTGGCTCGAAACTTAAACAATGTGATTTGGTTTCAAAGTAACTTTTTTTGTTGAAAATTCGTATTTTTGTTCAAAAATTTAAGTATTTTTTTTTTTTTAAATAAACTGTTTCGTTAAAATAAAACTAATCATTTGAAAAATTAACTATTTAACAATTTATCCTTTACAAGTTGCAAATTTAAATATTTGGTGGAAAATTCATGTATTTTGTTGAAAATTTCTCATTTTGGTTGAAGATTGAACTATTTTGTCAAAATATCGTATTTTTTAGTTAAATTCGACCAGTCGAAAATTCGTTTTTTTTTTAAGTAATTTTTAAACTTAATATTTAACTAGTAAATAAAACTAGTGAAAATTCAGTGAATCATCAATATCAGTTTTAGACGAAAAACACTAACATAATATAACAAAAATTGTCTAGGCTTGTAAATCTTCTTCTAAACCTAATGTTTCTTGTTTAAAATAACCGATTTCTGGTAAAAAATGTTAACATAACCTAAAAATTTTCCAACATTTTTTTTCTTCTTTGAAATCTATACCAATTTGCAGTAAAAAAACGCGAGCATAACTTAAAATTGTTCAAAAACATTTATTCTTCTTTAAAATCAAATAATTTTTCATTTTAAATAATTAATGGTATAAAACGCCAACAAAAAGAAAAAATTAACACAAATTGTGAATTTAATTATTCTGAATCATTATCATAAGAATGATGCTAATCTGAAAAATATATACTTTTTTGTATTGAAAACATTAATTTTCGACGAAAAATACTAACATAACAAAAATTTGTTCCAAATTGTAAATCTTCTTTGAAATTTAATTATTTTTGTTAGAAATAGTGTATGATAAAGTTCAACAATAAAATTGAATCTTCTTTGAAACCTAATGATTATTTACTAAAAATACCGATTTTCGGTGTAAAACACCTGCATAACCTAAAATTGTTCGAAAGTTGTGAATTATTTTTGAAATCTAATTGTTTCAATGTTTGATGGACATAACCGATTTCCTGTGAAAAACATAAATATGACCTGAAACTATTAACAAATTGTAAATATTATCCGGACTATAGTGTTTTTTTGTTTTCAAACGCCAATCTTTTGTGTCAAACGTTAACTTAACCTAAAATTGTTAAAACTTATGAACCTTCGAAATGTAATAATTTTTGTTTAAATATGTCAATTTCCAGTGAAAAAAAAGACCAACAAACCCGAAAAACGTAAATGTGGTTGAAAAGAGTTTAATCTTTGGAATCTAATAATTTTTATGAAAAATACCTTTTCTCGATGTGAAATGCTGACATAACCTAAAATTGTTGAAAATTGAGAATCTTAACTATGATTTTTGTTTCAAAATGCTAATTTCCCTTGAAAAAAAAACTAACTTAACCTACCATTTTTAGAAATTTTAAGTATTTTTCAATACATACATACATACAATTTAAAAAAAAAAACTTATACCATTTTATTAAAAATTTTCATTGTTAGTCATTTTGATCCGGAAATCTATCGTACGAACCAATTTGACTAATCAATTCTTATAAATATTTGTACTTCCCTACGACAATACGGATATTTTAAAATGAGGCAATTGATAAAATTTTCTGTAAAAAGAGGAAGGCCTTCCAACTCTTCTGGGATTCGAGCCCAGGACCTCTCGTTTGCCGGATGACCGCTCGACTGCAAACGAGAGGTCCTGGGCTCGAATCTCAGCGGAGGTAAAAATTTTTTTTCAATGTAAATACGTATTATTATGAAAGGGACTTTTATTTTAATAAATATTCTCGAATTGACATCTATAATTATTCTAAATGAAATAGCTATTTTCTTCAAATACTTAAAAAACAAACAATTGAATAGTTTAAATAAATAATCGAATGTATATATAGTATATTTGAAATATTATTAACGAAGAAATAAAAACTTGTTATGGCTTCAAGTTTGACAGTAAGTAATAATAGTGTGATATAGGGCAGCGCATGGTGTAAAATTTTACGACTTGACGGAATATGAGATTGGAAAAGAGGGCGCAAATGGTAGGAAGTTTGCTGGGGATCGTAAACAGTAAGTTCTTGAGCATAACCTATTGTTTTGTACATTGACAATCGATCCAGGCAGCTCAGCCATACTCCCGAAAGATCGTAAATTTTTTTTATCAAACGCCACCGGTTTCTTTTTATCTTTTTTTTTTATATTCCCTGCAGTAAATATTAATTTATTTCCAAAAAAAATTAGTAATTAATAATAAAATTAACAATAAATAATTTATCTTCTTTTATTTAATTATATACGAATTTCTTTTATAATGATAAACTTAAATTAAAAATTTGAAGCTTTTTCGGGTTTCAATCGTGTGCAAAACTACGAATCTTGCCGAAGTTTCGTGAACATTTCAGTTCACTTCTTCAGGGCTGACCTTAAACTGAAGTTTTAGGTTATGTTGTTCTTACATATATTCTCTACGATGTCTGTGATTGGCTAGAGCGCCCGGTGGTAGGGACTGCCCCCCCCCCCACTTATAATGAGGTGCTCTAGCCAATCACAGGCATCGTAGAGAATATATGTAAGAACAACATAACCTGAAGAAGTGAACTGCAATGTTCACGAAACGTCGGCAAGGTTGGTAGTTTTACACACGATTGAAACCCAAAAAAGCTTTAAATTAAAAATTTAAATTTATCATAATGAATCATAGTGAAAGCACTCAATCTATTATTAAATTTATTTTATGTCTTTTATTCTTATCTAAAAGGGGGTGTGTCAGGAAAATTTTGAAAACATTACTATTGCTTTTCCGCAATGTCGATTAGTTAACATTAATTACCATTAATAAAAATGTTAAAAAGTTCTCGAAAATCACTTTTTTAAGGTTTGGGATTTAGTTAGGACTACATTGAAGTTGATTTTCATTATCCTACAGCGCTATATTTAAATTTTGAAGTATTTGCTTACTTTAATTTTTATTTTAAAAAATTTCACTGATTGCAGATTTACTGAAAAAAGTGTTTGATTAATAAGTACTTTCAATAACATCTTTCAGGGAGATAAAAGGAAAATTTTGAAATTTGAAAGATAATTAAATCAGTTTTTGGTCTAATCAGTCCCTAAATTCCGCATTGGTCCCGGATTTTTTTTTAATATCCTAAAATGAAGATTTTGAAAAATTGTCAAAAAATCACTTTTGAAGTTTGGTCAGTGGAAGTAACATTAAGAACTAAAATAACAATTATTACGTTTCCCGATAATAAATTAAAAATAATTCTTCTTTTTTTCTCTGTTTTTAAAAAACATGCATTTTCTCGTTTGGTTAACAATTCTAGTATTTGGTTAAAAATTTTAATATTTTTTTGAAAATTCAATTCTTTTCTTAAAAAGTCATCTATTTTGCCACAATTTCAGCTACTTGGTTAAAAGTTAAACTACTTTGTTAAAAATTCTTTTTTTTTGTAGATTCATCTCCTTGGTTGAAAATGTAACTATTCTATTTAAAAAATTAATCTTCTGTGTTGAAAAATAATCTTTTGAGCTGAACTCTTTTCTTAAAAATTCCTTTTTTTTTGTTCATCATTTTGATTTTTATTTCTAATTGAAAATTGATCAGTTCTTGTTGAAAGTTAATGTATTTTATTCAAAATACATACATTAATCTGGTTTGGTTGAGAATTCAACAATTTGGTAGAAAATTAAACTGTTTGGTTGAAAATTAACATCTATGTATAAACTGTTTGGTAGAAAATTAACTTTTTTGTTAAAAAAACCTATTTTTGGGTTAAAAATTCAACCGTTTTGTAAATAATTTATCCTTTTGGCTTTAAAATTGAACCATTTTGTTGAAAATTGATGTATTTTGTTGAAAAATCATGTTTTACGGCAGAAAATTAATCTTCTTGCTAGAAAATTCATCTTTTCGTTCGAAAATTTAAATATTTGGTCTAAAGTTCATTTTTTAAACTAAAAATGCAACTAATTGGTTGTAAGTTGAAGTAGTTCGTGAAAAACTTATATTATTTTAATATTCACATTCTGGGTTGAAAATTTAACTATTCCATTTTTATAAAATTAATTTTTCGAGTGAAAAACTCATCTTTTGTGTTGAACCATTTTGTTAAAAAATCATTTTTTTAAGATTCATCATTTAAATTGAAAATTCATCTTCTTGGTTGGCAATGTAACTGTTTTGTTGCAAATTCATTTTTTTGATAATTTACTTTTTTAACTAATAATGTAACTTTTTTATTTTAGTTTGAAAATTAATATTTTTATTAATAAAAATTGATCCTTTCTAGCTAAATATTCATGTATTTGGTCAAAAATTCGTCTTTTTCGGTCGAAAATGAATCTTTTTAGTTGAAAATTCATCTTGTTTGGTTAAAAATACAACTTTTTGGTTCCAAATTATGCTGGTTTACTTGAAAATTCAACAATTTGGCAGGAAATTAAACTATTTGGTTGAAAATTAAATTTTTCGTTAAAAATTCATATATAAGGTTTAATTTGAACTATTTGGTAAAAATTAAACTATTTTTACGAAAATGTAACTTTTTGGTAAAAAAATTAACTTTTTTGTTAAAAAAATCATATTTTCGAGTTGAAATCTTAACCTTTTTGTAGATAATTCGTCCTTCTGGCTTTGAAATTGAACCATTTTCTTTAAAATTTATGTATCTTGTTAAAAATTCGTATTTTTGGTTGGAAATTAATCTTCTCGCTGAAAAATTGATCTTTTTGGTTGAAAATTTAACTATTTCATTAAAAATTCATATTTTTTATTCGAAAATTCAAATACTTTGATGAAAGCTGAACTAGTTTGTTAAAAAGTTTATATATTTTAAAGATTTACATCCTTGATTTGAAAATCAACTATTCCATTTTTACATAATTAATCTTCCGAGTTGAAAAATCATCTTTTGTGTTCAACTAATTTATTGAAAAATCATTTTTTAAGATTCATAATTTTAGTTCAAAATTCAACTCTTATGTTGAAAATTCGTTCTTTTTTGCTTGAGAATTTATTTTTTTCAATAACAATATAACTATTTTATTTTTTTGTTGGAAATTGATATTTTTATTGAAAATTTATCATTTAAAGTTGAAGATTCCTGTACTTTATTAAAAAGTCGTCTTTTTGGTCGAAAATTGATCCTTCTTGGTTAAAAATTTATCTTTATGGTTGAAAATGTAACTGTTTCTTAAAAAAAATTATTTTTAGTTGACAATTCCACAACTTGGTTGAAAGTTGAACTAGTTTGTTAAAAATTTATATTTTCATAAGATTCACCTATTTGGTTAAAGATTTACCTGTTTTGTTAAAAATCTCTTTCTTTCAATAAAAATTAATTTTCTATCTGAAGATTTCAGTATTCCATTTTTGGGTAAACGCGACTCACTTGGATCTGGTCCCGTTATACTGTCAGGGATCAAGGAGTTCATATGAGAAACATGAGAGAGGAAAGTGTAGTAGGAGGTATAATGGGGGGGGGAGTATAGATTTGTAGAATAATCTATAATTCCCGTGTTACTTATTTAAACAACACGTTCGTTTCGTAACACGGCTCCGACCCAATTCGCTGATCAATCTCTCAGGTAATCACCCAAGGTGAAGACCGTCACAAAATCATCATGTGTCATAAATCACACAAAAATACGCTAGGTTGCTGATGATCACATAGTAAATGATTTTTTAAGTGAAATAATACTCTTTACTCTAATCACATCCACGAAGTAAAACTCTTCACGCAGGCCCATTAGTATCCAAGTTCTTTCATTTCAGGCGTCTCTCACTCCAGTGACGTCTCTCACTCCTGTCCTGGCATACAACTTTATCTTCCTTTACGTCCATACATTTTCTCATACAAGCTCCTGTGTTTCTGTCGCTTTTTATATAGTCTCGACTTAGGGTTTCATTTACCCACCACTCTTTTTTCGGTCTGCCTCTGGCTACGCTACCATATACTTTACCTGAATATACTGGTTTCATCGGTCGTTCTTCTTTCACTTTCTCAACATGTTCAAAACCTGTCAACAAATTTCTTTCACTCTTTTCAAACAGTGTTTTCTCTGCATCACATTCATTGAGAATCTTCTCATCACAGACTTTGACCATTAGCGTTTTACCGCATATATGCGGCAGGAATTGCATGCCAACCGCGTTAATATTACTCTTATCCTTTTCCTGGTAGCGAGACCTGGATCTACCAAGAAAATAATAAGAGTAATGTTGACGCGGTTGGCATGCAATTCCTGCGACATATGTGTGGTAAAACGCTAATGGGCAAAGTCGGTAATGAGAAGATTCTCAATAAATGTGATGCAGAGGAAACACTATTCGAAAAGAGTGAAAGAAATTTGTTAACATGCCTCATTTCATTCAGAGAAAAACTTGTCTTTAAAGAGAAGCATCGTCCTCTTGTCTGTTTTCTTTAGAACCAACTGAATATCTTCTTCATACAAACAGAATTATTTGGCTGTATAATTAGATGAAGTTTGTCATTCGTAAATAAAATACCAATAATGACTAATTTTTATTTTATCCACGTTAATTTTCAGCATGTTCTTCATTCTAGTTTATGACTTCCTCATTTTTACAATTTTGTATTTTTAAACTATATTTCTAACAAGACCAGTCGACTTATTTGCAAGTATACCGTTGACAAGAGTTATAATCCGGGATCTGAAATTCATGTTTCTAATAAAGTTTCGGGCGAGAAACAAGGATCTTCGCCCTGGTTCGTGAAACCATTGACCCAAGAGTTTAAAGCTATATCTATGCAGTTTACTCACAGCAGAAGTCGTCGTAGCGTAAATAAAAAGGATTTGCAGGGAAGAAGAACCATGGCGTATCTGGAATTTTCAAACTGGGTCACTCGTATGTCTTCTTTCTAAAAGAGGAAAGAGTCTTTTTTCAATTGTAACAAACTAGCCAGCAAACACGCTCTTATTGACAATTTCCATGTTTTAAGTAGCTCAGTTGTATTTCACTAAATAGATCTAAATTATTAAATATAATAAGTATTTTTAATTAATTAAACACGTTACTTATAAGTTCTAATAGACTAATTGCATTTCAAATCATCATCGCTTCACGTGAAATTTTAACAATTTATTTGAAAATTCTTTTCATTTTTGGTTAAAAATTTATCATTTTGGGTTACAAATTTATTGTTTTTTTGTTGAAAATTACTCTTTATGGTAGAAAAGGCCGTAGCAGGATAAGCATGGTCTGGGTGCCCCCGCTCGGATGAGATCCATATTGCAGGGACAAGCGGCCACCCCTATAAAATAAATTCACCCTGAGTATCAACTGAAAAAAAATTACAAAAGTTATAAACAAATTTTGAAAAATCATAAAATCAAATTTTCTCGAAAACCGCTTGACCGATCTTGATGGTTAAGGTATATGTTATAGTGGGTACTGGAGAGGTTCTGCGAAAAATTTAAGAACCAATTCTGTTTATTTTAAGAGGATAACAAAGAATATTCAAATTTTTAAACAATCTTTTTCAGAGGAAGCACCTCTGGTACAACAAGCATTTTCCTCTTATGTCATGCTCACATCCAAGATTGCAATATATATTTTTGCAGAGATGATCAGAGCATTAATTCATAGTTAAAAAAAAAATAAAAACTACTTGCTGGCCCCTCAGATGTATGCAATTCCATGATAATGAGGGGCAAACTTTATTTTCAGCTTATGACGCAATAAGTTATACGCAATAGTGTAATACAAACCAAATGCAACGTAATTATCCCATTAAAAACACATTTTCCCGTGAATTACCCAGTCACAGGATCAATTCCTTCTAGATAGACAGAAAAATACTTCTCTTCGCTTACTGCTGACATTCGCCAAACTAACTTCATGTTTGCTCAGCATAGTATCCCTTACTCTATGTACACTATATACAACTATATACATCCTATATTTATGACTTAACAAAACATATATGGCAACTGATTTTCAAGTGTTCTGATTCATTCACAATAAGTGTACACATATGGGCATATGAGCATATGTGCATTTGTGATTTACTTTTATTTTCAATTGCGGAATGATCTCAGTTCCTTGTCATTCGATATTTTGTCCAAGGTACCATATTCTCAGTTATTTCTACTACTACTAAGCACTTAGCAAGAACAAAGTGAAATCCTTTCGTGATAACGTCACGACGATATACATATGAGAGACGAATAGAAACAACTGAGAATATGATACCTTGGACAAAATATCGAATGACGAGGAACTGAGATCATTCCGCAATTAAAAATAAAAGTAAATCACAAATGCACATATGCACATAAGCGTACACTTATTGAGAATGAATAAGAACACTTAAAAATCAGTTGCCACTTTTAGGCGGGTCAAGAGTTTTGTGCGTATGAAGTGTATATATGTAAATTGTTGGGTATCGTGTAGGTATATAGTGTATATACCTTTTGTTATGTTATTAATATGGGATGTGTATAGTTGTATATAGTGAAAATAAAGTAAGGGATGCTGTCCTGGCAAACATGAAATTAGTTTGACAAATGTTAGCCTTTGACTATTTAGTCAAATTTATTATTTTGACGTTATGATGTTGATCAGATCTTTATAAGTGATTATAATTGATGTTAGTTTTTCCAATCTACATGGTCGTAAATCAATATTTTTTTAAATATTCATTTAAGACCATGTAGAGAGAAGAAACTAACATGAATTATAATTATTTAGCTTATCTAAATTATGGAAAGATATTGAATTCCAAGTTTTTGTACGACCGGGAATGATGAATGCAAATTTTTTTAGGATTAGGAAAAATAATTATATTTTTCTAATTCCTAAGCGACACGTCCAGACTTTTATTGATTAAAGGAATTAAGCATATTATTTGATTGAATATTGAACTTTTTCGTTCAAAAGTTATTTTTTGTTATTGATGATTTATCATTTTAGTTGAAAATTCTTATCTTTAGCTGAAAATTGAACTATTTTATTAAAAATTCTTTTTTCTCATTGAATTTAGCTGTCTTTTATTTTATTTAACATCTTTCATGGTTCAAATATCAACTATTACATTTTTCCTTGAGAATATACCTTTTTTAGGTTCAACTGAAAATCTTGAAAAGTAAAATTTCCGATAAAAACTTCTCGAATAATAAAATTCCAGAATTACACAATTTCAGAATGATAAAATTCTCGAATATTAAAATTCCCGAATAATGAAATTTCCGAATAATAAAATTCCCAAACAATGAAATTCCCGGATAATAAATTCCCGACAGTTTATAATATTACCAAATTTGAAATTTCCCGAATTTTAAAGTAAAATTCCCGACATCAAATTGCCGAATTATAAAATATTCGCACTAGAAAATTCCTGAATTATAAAATTACCGAATTCAAACAATTACAATTTTTTATAAATATTATTTATTTATTAAAAATAAAATAATCCAATATTTTCATTTAAAAAAATATTTTTTATGTTTGAAGTTTTTAAAGTTATTTTTTAATTTAAAATAACAATAATTGGACAATACATTTTCGAAACTTTAAACAGTAAAGATATTCTTTGATAAAAATATTTGATTATTGTATTTTTAATAAATAAATAATATTTATTTTAAAAAATGTTCAATAAATTATCTGAATTCGGGGATTTTCTAGTTTGGATATTTTATATTTCGCTAATTTTCCGTCATTTGACATAAAAATCTTTTTTTGTTAAAATATTAACTATTACATGTTTTGTTGAAAATTCATCTTTTCCGGTTGAAAATTAAACTTTTTTGTAGAAAATTCGTCTTTTTGGCTTTAAAATCCCACAATTTGGTAGAAGATTAAACTATGTGACTGAAAATTAATTTTGTTTGTTAAAAGTTCGTGTTTTTGGGTTAAAAAGTCATTCATTTTGTAGAAAATACGTCTTTGTTGTTCGAAAATTTATCTATTTTCGTAAAATTTTATTGTTTTTTGGTAAAACATGTATCTGCTTGGTTGAAATTTCTTATATTTTGTTGATATTTCATCTATTTTACTAAAAAGTTAATCTTCTTGGTTGAAAATTTGTCTTTTCGGTTCAAAATCAACTCTTTTGGTAGAAGATGTTACTATTTGTTTAAAAATTAAACTATTCATTCGAAAATTTAGCTACTTGGTAGAAAATTGATATTTGTGTTAAAAAATTCATATTTCCGTGTTGAAAATTGAATTGTTTTGTAGAAAATTCATGTATTTTGTTGAAAATTCGTCTTTTTGGGTGAATAATTTTTTTTTTTTTTTTGAAAATTAATTTTTTTAACTAAGAAATGTAAATATTCCAATTTTTTTTCGAAACTTATATTTTTAAGTTAAAAAGTCAAATAATCGGTTGAAAATACATATTTCTTGATTAAGCATAAAAAAATCACAAAGGTCACAAAATGTCACAAAAGAGTAATAGATTATTACAAATTATTTCTAAAAAAAATAGAAATGATAAAAGTGAGGTTTTTCAGAAAATGCACTTTCAGCGATTTTAGAAAAGAGGACGCCATTGTTTATTTTTAAAATTTTTTAAAATTTCTTTATAATCATTTCAAATATCAAGAATTCCCACGTGGAATAAAAAAAATCCTAAATAACTACACTCGTTCGAAAAATACTGCATTTAGAAAAAACTTTCTGTCGATTTTTGAGAATTCGCGGTAAATTTCGAATGATTAAAAAAATAAAAATTTGTTCAAAGGA
The DNA here is from genome assembly GCA_011634705.1 of Andricus grossulariae. Lineage (NCBI taxonomy): Eukaryota > Metazoa > Arthropoda > Insecta > Hymenoptera > Cynipidae > Andricus > Andricus grossulariae. The sequence continues at coordinate 15,176,184 of JAABKJ010000755.1, forward strand.
AAAATACGACTTAAAATATAGCAATATATAGTACTGGCTACCAACTGTTCATTGACCACAAACCATATAAGAACAATACTTATAAATAGTTTTTTTATTTTAACATACGTATTATTATTAACTAAAGGTTTGACCACTGTTGAAATCTTTTTAAACCATTTAAACCTTTCAAAATTTCTAAAAAATGCCCTTAGATCTGAAATCTGATGAAATCGTATACATTTTTCTAAAACCCCAAAAGATACCCTAAAATAATTTCATTGACAATTCATAAGAATCCTGTAAAAATTGATTTCTTAATTTCAGAATTATTATATATAATTTTTTGGTTCAATATATAGACAAAAAAACTGTTGCACTTTTGATCAAAAATACAGATTTCCGACGAGAAAACCTTTTTGCACCTAAATTGCACTGTTTTACTATGAAAAATATTACCATAACCTAAAATTGTTGAAAATTTGTGAATCTTATTTTAAATATTATTTTTTTAAATTAACAATATCAATTCCTGACGAAAAAAATAAACTAAACCAAATTGTTTAAAGATTCGAAATCTTGTTCAAATTATAATCACTTTTGTTTTTAAATACGATTTTTTGAGGTAAAACACCGATGTACCCTAAAACTGTTCAATAATTATGAACCTGTAAAGTCAAATGATTTTTGGTTAAGAAAATGCTAACAAAAATGAAAAACGTAATTTTTTGCAAAATCTTAATAATTAGAATCTGATCCTTTGTGATTAAAAATACACATTTCCGGTGTAAAACGCTAATATAACCTAAAATTGCTAAAAATGGGGAATCTATATGATGATTTTTATCTAGATCGAAAAGTATTTTCTATTCATGCGTCAACTTTGTATTATGTCGATGAAAAAAGTTTTTCTGTTTAAAACATATGTTTCAAATATTATAAATGAGCATAACTTCCTTAATCTTTCATAAAGTGTATTAATATTATAGTTCAATCGATTTACCTGGAATCAAGGAATCTTTTCCGTTCTTGCGTCAATTTTTAATTATGACAGTGAAAAAAGTTTTACTATACAAAAAACCGTCTTTTCAAATGGTATGCATTGCCATAGCTTCCTTACTCTTCAATAAAATGTATCAATATTATAGGTTAATCGATTTGAACCGAATCAAGGAATCTCTTCCGTTATTGCATCCATTTTGATTTATGATCATGAAAAAAATTTTACTATAAAAACCCGTTTTTTTAAATATTATGCATGACCATAGCTATCTACCTATTCTTGCATCAACTTTGAATTTTGAGAACAAGAAAATTTTTACTATAAAAATCTATTTAAAAAACATATTAATTACCATAACTTCAGTACTCTTTAATAAAATGTATTAATATTGTAGGTCAACCGATTCGTCTCCAACCAAGGAATCTTTTATATCCTTGCATCAACGTTGAATAATGTTAAATAAAAAAGTTTTACCATAAAAACCCGTATTTTCAAATAGTATGCATTACCATAGCTTCCTTACTCTTCAATAACATATATCAATAGTATATGTCAATCGATTCGTCTTGAGTCAACACAATTTTTCTATTCTCGCCTCAACTTTGAATTATGAGAATAAGAAAATTTTAAATAAAAATCTATTTTTAAAATATAATAATTACCATTACTTCCGTACTTTTTAATAGAATGTATTAATATTGTAGGTCAATCGATTCGTCTCGAACGAAGGAATCTTTTATATTCTTGCATCAACGTTGAATTAGGTTGATGAAAAAAGTTTTACTATAAAAAACCGATTTTTAAAATATTATCGAATGCTAAAAAATGCAATAAATATTTTTAGAAATCCTTTTGTCATTTGCAAGATAATAGTAGTGAAAATGAGTACATCCAAACATACACACATCCAGACAATTGCTTAGAACATTGTATCAGACATTTTTAAATTGAGGAAGGTTCAATTAAATGAATTAAAAATTTTTGGAAAATGTTACCATTACAAAGCTTCCTCTATGAGGAAGCAAAAGCACAAATGTTTTTCAATTCGCGTAAGGTTTTTTTACTATTTTTCTTATTGAAAGGAATTAAATTGTAGATTTAATTTTCAAAATTTCGTATTTTAATTTTAAGACAATTTACAGCAATGAAAAGCTAATCAGGTTTTGGCTCAAAAACAATTTCTCGTTTTTTTAGTTAAGAATAAAAAAGTTATACAACTCTTACTGAATCAAAATCCGCGTTTTTGGGACGCACCGCACCTTTGACAAAAGTTTTTCTCAGAGGTGATAGTTTGTTCAGGATGTTTCACTCATTGTTAGATAGAGCTCAGCAATAACTCAAAAGAAGATTGTTTTTGATGAAAAAAAAAAATTAAATGCGATAAAATTAGAGTTTTTTGTGTGCCCTGTAAAATTTGAGTTTTGGCACTTACGCCCTTATCCCCCGGGTCCCTCCATATATCTTATCCACAAATAGTATTTGTTTGCCTTCCCTCACAATCTAAACTTCCAGAGATAAAAATTGACCTCAATCAGGACTTTGGAAAAACTTTAAGCTGAAATCCACTTTCCAGCCGACTCGAAGTTAGGTCTCATTCCCAACTTTCGATTTCGACAACTTCCGAACCTTCGGTTTCCCCGTGAGGGGTGAACTTTCCTAGGTCACTCATTGTCACCTTGTAGGGTTCATTTAGGTTTACTTAAGGGAGAAGTCCCAGCGGAAATGAAGAAAGTCTATGGCGATAAGATTTCCAACTAACTTTTCGGATTCCACGCCCTTCAGAAGAGGTCGTTTAGGATCATGATGAAAAAAAGTCCGTTGCTAAAGTTTCGCAATTACGTGGAGATTTAAACTACCAAGGAAGTCGATGATGTACACTTCACATTGTAGCATAAAAGCTGGATAAAATGAAAATAGAGAGAGAAAAAATCAAATTCATTTCATCTTCTTGAAACTATTTACTAGGGTGGTTCACAAAAAAATTGTTTCTTTTTCGTCGGCGGAGAATATACACTCCTAATTTTTGCAGATTAAAAAAAATAAGAGGTTGCGAGCATCAAATTTACGTGCAAATCAATATTTTCTTAGTTTTTGATTTTCTTGTAATATACATATTAGTTTTGGAGAAGCCTAAATTCCCCTACTTCCCCTCCCCTTGATTATCCTTCGCCCCTTCCACCAATTTCTTCCTCCTCTACTTCCCTTTCTAATTTCCCCTATTTCTACTCTACTGAATAATCCTCATTCCCCTTAATTTCCATCTCCTTACTTTCCCTCCCCTTATTTGCCCTTCTCTACTTTCCATCTCCTCATTTCCCCTACTTTCCCTCCCTTCATTTCTCCATACTTTTTTTATTTTCAATCCCCTCATTTTCCCCTAATTACACCACTCCCCCTCGCATAATTTCCTCTCGTCCCCCAATTTCCCTTCCATCATATTCCCTAACTTCCCTTCACTTCCCATAATTTTTCTCCCCACATTTCTCCTCACTTCCCCTACTTTCGCTCCCCTCACTTCCCTACTTTCCCTTTCCTGTTTCTTCTCATTTTCCCTACTTTCCCTTTCCTACTTCCCCTCACTTCCCCGAATTCCCTACCCCTAATTTAGCCTCACAGTCCCTACTTTTCCCTCCTTTACTTCCCCTACTTTCCCTCCTTCATTTCTCCTACATTTCCTCCCCTTATTCACCCTGCCTCTTGACCCATAATTTCCCCTCACTCCCCCGCATTTCCCACCTCTAATTCACCCTCACTTCCCCTACTTCTCCTCTGCTCAATTCCTCTCACTTCATTTAATATTCCAGCTCCTATTTACTCTCACTCCCACTACTTTCCCTTCCCTTATTTCTCCCCACTTCTCTTATTATCGATCCCCTCATTTTCCCTTAACTATCCTACTTCTAGTATCATCATTTCGCCCAACACCCCCCAATTTCTCAACCATCATTTCCCCTCGCTTCCTCTCACTTTCCCTAACTTTTCTCCTCACTTTCCCACCCCTCGCTCCCCTGATTTTCTTCCCCTCACTTCCCCTACTTTCTCTCTCCTTACTGCCCCTACTTTCCCTTCCATATTTTTCCTCATTTCCCCTACTCTACCTTCCATATTTTTTCTGACTTCCCCTAATTTCCCACCCCTTATTTAGCTTGACTTGCTTTACTTCACCTTCGCTATAATAATTATTATTATTAATAATTATATAATTTCCCATAATTTTCCCGTTTCCCATAGAAGGTTGCGAGCATCAAATTCACGTGAAAATTAATATTTTCTTAGTTTTTGATGATTTTCTTATAATATACATATTTGTTTTAAAGAAGCATCTTACGAGTAACAAAGTAGGCGCCGCGCGCCTACAAAAAAGGGTTTCGTAGCCTACATTCCCCTACTTCCCCTCCCCTTACTTCATCCTACGCCCCCTTTCACCAACTTCTTCCTCCTCTATTTCCCCCTCTCCTCGCTTGATCATCTAAAACTCCCCTTTCCCTACTTCCCTTTCCCAGGCCTCACTTTCTCTCACTTCCACTTACTTCTCAAACTTCCTTATCCAATTTCCCCTATTTCTCCTCTACTCAATACCCCTCATTGTCTCTAATTTCCATCTCCTCACTTCCCCTCCCCTCATTTCCCATTCTTTACTTTCAATCTTCTTATTTCCCCTACTTCTCATGTCCTTATTCCCCCTACTTTCCCTCCCGTCATTTCTCGATACATTTTTTCATTCTCGATCCCCTCATTTTCCCTCATTTGCCCTTAATTACACCACTTACCCTCCGATAATTCATCCTCACGCCCCCAGTTTCCCTTCCATCATATCCCCCAACTTCTCTTCCATTCTCCGAATTGTTCTCCCCGAATTTCTCCTCACTTTTCCTCACCTTACTTCCCCTACTGGCCCTTTCTTCACTTCCTCTACTTTCGCTTCCCTCACTTCCTTACTTTCCCCAGACCCTATTTCCCCTACTTTCCCTTCCCTTTTTCTCCAAATTTTCCCTATTTTCCCTTTCCTATTCCCCCTGATTTCCCTAAATTTCCCACCCCTCATTTAGCCTCACTCCCCCTACTTAACCTTTGCTCATTTTCTCTTACTGGCCCTACTTTTCCTTGCCTCACTTCCCCTGATTCCCCTCCCTTATTTCTCCTGCATTCCCTCCCCTCATTTCCCCTGCTTCCCTACCCATAATTTTCCCTCGATTCTCTCCGCATTTTCCACCTCTAATTTACCCTGACTTCCCCTACTTTCCCTCTGCTCGATTCCTCCCACTTTATTTAATTTTCCACCACTCATTTACCCTCACTTCTCCTTTCCCTCTCCTTATTTCTCCTCACTTCTCTTATTATCGATCTACTCCTTTTCCCGTAATTACCTTACTTCCCCTCCCACCATTTCGCCTCAATCCCCGCTCCAATTTTCCTCTTATTATTTCCCTTCACTTCCTTTCACTCCCCCTAACTTTTCTCCTCACTTTCCCACCCCTCACTTTCCGGATTTTCCTCCCCTTACTTCCCCTACTTTCCCTCTCCTCATTTCCCCTACTTTCACGTCCCTATTTTTCCTCATTTCCCCTACTCTACCTTTCATATTTGTCCTGACTACCCCTAATTTCCAACCCCTTATTTAGCCGCACTTCCCCTACTTCACCTTCGCCCATTTTTTCTGCTTCTGTCTCTTCCCTCACTTCCCCTACTTTACCTTTCCTCATTTCCCCTACTTCCCTAGCGCCTATTCCCCCTCACTTTCCTAATTTCTCACCCCTAAGTTATCCCTAAATCCCCTACTTTTCCTTCCCTCATTTCTGTCTACTTCCCCTACTTCCTCTCTGCTCACTTCCTTTCACTTCCTCTAATTTCCCACCACTCATTTACCTTCTCTTCCCCTACTTCCCCTACCTTTTCTTCCCCCATTTTCCCTCACTTCCCTTACTTTTTCTGTTCATTTCCTTTCAATACCCCTTCTTTTCTTCCCCTCATACTATTTGACATTTTACCCCCAAAATTCGATTTTGCAGCAGTTCAGTCGACCTATGTATAACCGAGAACATTTAACAGATTCGTCTAAAAATTTCAGAGTAAATTACCTAGTTAAAGCTCCAGTGCTACTTTTTAGGAAATTTTAATTAAAATTATCAATTCTAGAGCTGTTTCCCTTTTTATACCCAAAATTCGATTTCTTAGTAGTTCCGTCGGCCATCAGCCTACAATATTCAACAAATTTGTATGAAAATTTCTGACTAGATAGTTTAGATAAAGCTCCAGTGTTCTTTTTAGGAAATTTTGTTTCATAAATGATTTTTAAACGTATTTTAATTTTCATATACTCAGAATTAGATTATTTATCTTTTCAGTCGACCTGTAGCAAATTCGTCTAAAAATTTCATAATAAACTGTCTAGATAAAGCTCCAGTGCTATTTTTCAAAAAAAATTTAAATTATTGGTTATTTCTAGAGTTATTTCACTTTTTATGCCCAAAAATCGATTCTTTAACAGTTCAATCGATTGCACCAATTCGTCTTAAGATCTTACGATAAATTGATTATATATGGCCAGTGCCATTTTTCAGAAAATTTTGATTCATTATTTATTTCTAAAGTTATTGTACTTTTTATGTCCCAAATTCGACTTTCCATCAGTTCAATTGACCTGTAGGTTAAAATATGTACCCGAATTATCTAGAAATTTTAGCAGGAATTCACTATATAAAAATGCAGTGCCACCTTTCAGGAAATTTTGGTACATTAGTTATATCTAGATTCATTTAACTTTTTATCCCTAAAATTCGATTCTTTTAGCAGTTCAGTGGACCTTTAACCTAAGATATTTAACCGATTCATCTAAAAATTAGAGGATAAATTGATCATATAATGCTCCAGTGCGATTTTTCAGGAAAGTTTGATTTAGTAATTATTTCTAGAGTTATTTATGATTTCATCCCAAAATTTTGATTTTCTGATTATTTCTAGAGTTATTTAACTTTTTATCCCAAAAATTGGATTCTCTAGCAGTTCAGTCGACATCTAGACTACAATATCCAACCGCTGTCTGAAAATTACAGCATAAATTGATTAGATAAAGCTCTACTTTACTTAACTTAACTACCACTTTACTACTTTGCTACTTTACTACTTTACTCTACTTTACTTAACTTTTTTCAAGAAATTTTCGATTATAAATTATTTCTAGAATCACTTCACGTTTTATGACCAAAACTCGGTTCAGTCAACTTTTAGCCTACAATATTTAACAAATTCATCTAAAAAATTTGGGATAAACTGACTATGCAAAGCTCCAGTGCCATTTTTCAAGAAATTTTGATCCATTGATTACTTCTAGAGTTATTTAACTTTTATCTTTAAAATTCGACTTTTAAGCAATTCAGTTAACCTGTAGCCTACAATATTTAACTCATTTATCTAAAAATTATAGGATATATCGACCATATAAAGCTTCAGTGTCAGTTTTTAGGAAATTTTGATTCATTAATTATTTTTAGAATTATTTCACTTCTTACACCAATATTTAACCGAATTTCCGTCAAATCATTCGAATTTAATATAAAAAATTATTAGAAAATAAATTCTATTATACGTATTATTCACATTTTGAGTAATTCAGATGACCTAGAGCTTAATCTATTCAACCGATTTGTAAAACATTTTCAACATGACATCGTTAGATGAAGTTTTAGGAAAATGGAAAATGAAAAAAAATATCTAGAATTATATTTGCGATTCTCATATTAATATTAAGACTAATTATATGAAATATATTGTATCAAGTATTGACTATTTTTATAACTTTGAAACAAGTATTTTATTGATTAAAAATGTTTATTAAAAAAATTGAAATCACGCCAAAAACATCTACGATGCAAAAAATTCCGCTAAGTAAAATTTATTAGAAAAATCATAATAGCTTGTAAAAATCAAAGTTTGCCAAGTAATTCAAAAATATATCTAAATTAAAAAATTGTTCAAATTAAAAAATGTTTGAAATGTTTCAAATCATTTTGTAGGGAAGTATCTATAAAAAATATGAGTCTGTCAATTTTTTAAATGCTCAGTATTTCCAATATTATTCAACTTTTGTTAAGATTCCAGGTATTATTTTAAACAAAAAATGTTGCACTTATTACTTAAATTATTTACAAATTTGTTGGTAAACTTTTACGAATTCGTAAGAGTTTTCAGGGAAGGGTTCTATTCTCTTTTTACGATAATGTCAAGGAATCGTTAACTTAATGTTAATGTAAATGAATCTCAATATAATAAATTTTACAATCTAATAATTAAAATCATAAAATAAATCTTTTTCCTGAAAATTTCATCTAACCTATTGTACGCATTCCAAGTAACAAGATAATATGATCAAGGAAATAATGCTCGTCACGTTATAGACTAATTAGCTGTCACCCCCGACAATCCACCTCTTCTTGTTCTACGCCTTTCGTTCTACCCATTCTCTTTTGATGATTATCTTCCAGTATGTCTACTAGGGTAATTCAAAAAAATAGTTTTTTTAATTTTTCTCAAATGGCACCCCGCAAAGTATTTCCTTTAGTGTCAAAATGACCCCTGACTTTTGATAGAATTAGGAAAAATGAAAGGTTACTCCAACGTGTTTTTTGTGAATAAAATGTATATTTTATGAAAAAAATTGCTGTTTGTGTCTTTCAACGTCAACGTGTGCAACTTTTGAGGTTTCAGCAGAAAAAAAAAGTATTAAGGGTTTCCCCAAGTTGATTTTCGAAAATAAAATGCTTTATTAAAATAATCGCGGCTATTGTATTTTTTCACTTCAATAGGCACACAATGTCATCAATATTATAGGTCAATCGATTCGTCTTGAGTCAATAATAATATATCATTGAATTTGTGACAACAAGAAAAATAACTTAATTTATTTACCATATTTATGTGTACTGGAGACATTAATTAAACTGATACCTTTTTGAGTATTTTGAATGCTATGAAAAAATGATGAAAAGTTAAAATCTTGAATATAAAATAACCTGAAATATAACTTCAATATATCTTATTTTTATATTCACTACAATTTGAAGAAATGTTTGGAAAGATAATTTTTTGTCTTCATTTTGAAGAAATATATGATATTATATAAATTTCATATTAAAGTTTTGTTGTTGAGTTTTTACAGTATAATTTATTTTAGTAGTGCAGGAAGCAAAATGGCAATCCGCTTTGAGATTCATTTAAATTCTGCTTGGATAAGGACAATTCAAAATGGGGAAAATATAAACTGTGCCTTTTAAAAGATCCCCCCATCATAAAAAACATCAAAATGACCATCGGCAACACCACCGGTATAAAGCTTCATCTGCAAAAAGAACACCTGAATGAATTTAAAGGAACTTACCCACCAGTGGGCACATTTCAACCAGTGATTAAACATTTTTTATTATTCATTTTATGATTTCTGGCTTTAAAACGTTTTAGTGCCAACCCTAGGTTTTATGATATCCCATGCAAAGCAGACTGCAATATTCAGTACCCCATCTCTGGCTTTTTATCTACCGATAGAATAAAAAATAAATTTTGTTTGAAAAAGTTTCAGTTCATATCAACCATTTTTAAGCTATTATGAATAATTTAAAAAGTATTACTTGCATCTGTACTGTACAAAAAAAACTAACAAGAAGAATTCATGAAAAAATGTATTTTTTATTCTATCGGTAGATAAAAGGCCAGACTGAGTAACACCCGTTCCTACACAAACTTATTCTACACAAAATATATTGTACACAACGTATACTGACTGAAATATTTTCTACACAGAATATTTCCTACACAGAATGAAGCAATTATTGTTTAATATACTGTTATATTTTGCCCACACAAAATATTTTCTACGCATAATATTTTCTACACAGAATTTAATACCGTTATATTTTTCCTACACAAAATATTTTCTACGCAGAATATATCCTACACAGAAATAGTTATTATTTTTTCCTGATTTTAAAAATATTGTAGACAAAATTATTCTGTCCATTATTTTTCCTATACAAAATATTTTCTACAGAGTATGTGTATATTTTACTCGGAATTACATAGTAATATTTTATTATAAGGATATTCTCAAAACATTGTACATGAAAATATTATGTCCAATATTTTTCCTACACAAAACATATTTTACATAAATTATTTCCCAAGGGGGAATATAAACGACAATATAAGTTATGCCTTGAAGGTAAGTATCTTTTAAATAACTTTAAATTGTTTAAACAATTTTTGTTGCCTGTGAATCGGGAAAAGTTATTATTTTTAGGATACCTCATACAGTAGATGAATTTCAAGGATAACAGTTCTTGTTTAACGTATTTGGTAATTATCTGAACAATTTTTATCCTGTAAATCGTGAAAAGTTATCATTTTTCTGGGTCGATACAATTACCGAATGTTAAAAGTAATTTATTTTTGTTCAAGATATTTGGCAATTCTTTGAACAATGTTCATTTGTTTCAACAATTTTTTCATTCTGCAAATTGTGAAAAGTTATTATTCTCTGAAATGAATGTCGGCGATAAAGAATGTTAAGAGTGATATTTTTTATCACAGACAATTTGCGATAATTTAAATAATTAATAACACTTGTTTCTTTTCATAGGAAAGATTGAGGAAATACTAGTTTCTTAAAATCTCTTGCACTATATATGTCGCTAATTAAACAGTGTTTCATTTCATTAATGAAACCGATCTGAAGAAAATAACCATTAATAACGTAACTAAAAAATTGGAAATACTACCTTTTGAGGATTAAAATGAAAACAATGGTTTAAGCAAATGGAAATTATTTAAATAATTACTGAATTTGTTGAAGAAGCAATATTCTTTATTCTTTACATTTATCACACGTATCATCAATCCCGAAAAATAAATACTTTTCACGTCTTACATATATTGTAAAGTTCACTTACATCACTTACCTTAAAGGCATAACTGATATTGTTTTTTTTTATATTCCTCCTTGGGAAATAATTTGTGTAAAATATGTTTTGTGTAGGAAAAGTTTTGCATTTAATATTTTTATGCAGAATATACCTATGTTGAATATGTTCGCTCAGAACATTTGACATATAGCAGGAACAATATTTAAAGTATAATTATAATCATATTATCTTGTGTAGGATCTACTTTTTGTAGAAATTATGTTATTTACTGTTTTGAATATAAAGTGTAGAATATATTTCGTATAGAATATATTTTGTTTAAAAAAAATATAAGACATAATATTTTTGTGTACAATATTTTGAGAATATCTTTATAATAAAATATTACTATTCAATTCTGTATAGAAAATATTTTTTGTGAGAAAAATATTGGACAGAATAACTTTTGTACAATATTTTTAAAATATTTTCAGGATAAAATAATTACTATTTATTTCTGTGTAGAAAATATGTTGCGTAAGAACAATATAACGGTATTAGATTCTGTGTAGGAAATATTATGTGTACAAAATATTTTGTGTATGAAAAATATAACAGTATTAAATTCTGTGTAGGAAATATTTTGTGTAGAAAATATTTAGTGTAGGAAAAATATGGTCAGAATACGTTGTGTACAATATATTTTGTGTAAAATAAGTTTGTGTATGAACAACGTTTTCCCATTTTCTTCTATATGAAGTCAAATTTCAACTCCAATCATATAATGTTTGTAGGCTTTTTCACAAGAAGTATTCGACGACAAACTGGTCAATTAGGAAGCAAAAAATATTTATCTTTGAACTTTTTTGATGATAAAGAGATTCAAGAATTCCATCACTATCTTATTCCAACCGCTGATGTTCCAATGCGCAGCAGAAAGACATCTATGGTTCAAAATAGATTTGAGAAAATGAAATGATCTATATTGATGATTTTTAGAACGTGTCTAAAATATCATTCAGTTTTTACCAAAGACCATCGGTCTCTCGTGGAGGTTATAACGGAATTACTGGTCATTTCGTTGATGGCGACTGGGAACTGCAATCTCTTATAGTTGATTTTGTGGCTCCTCATGGTCAACATAGTGGTAAAAGCATTTCCAAATCCTTCTATTAAACTGTAGAAGATTTTCAAATAATACTGAATGTGCTCGGAATAACCGTAGACCACACTAACGGAAATTCAAGGTTCATGGTGAAATTGTCTTATTTGATGACCTTTGGTTTCACAAATCAAAACTTTTCGTGTTATTGAAACTGCATACTATTGACGACGAGGATAATGATGGAGATCAAAAGGATCAAGAAGACACTGAAAACGGGAATGAAAACCAAGAACTTCAAAATGATGATGACGATGCCAGTAAAATTTTATCCAACATTGAAGCCAGTCCTATTTTACCCCCACATTAGAAACATACTCTATTTGGGTACACACATGCAACAAGCACTTGTTTTGCTTTGTAAAAATAATATGACTCTAAGAAAATTCATCATCTCTGATTTTAAATTATGCAAAAAAAAACTGGGCAAAAAATGCAAAAAATGCACAAGCATTTACGACACTTTAAAATGTTATCAACAGCTTTGAGTGGACAAAGGTACTCTACCTTGAATTTGGTTGTTATCGGTTTCAATATGCTTCTTGATAAGATGAAAAAGTCGATCAAAAGGTTGCAAGGGAAATTTAGAAGCCCGATAGAAGTGAATGTGCTGTTAGCTTTGGAAAGAGAATGAGCCAAATTGCTTAAAGATTACAGAAAGAGTAACTGGATATACTGAGTGATGCTGATCTTAGACCCAAGACACAAATCAGAAACATTTAATGTAATAAATTATTGAATTCGAGCTATGAATCATTTATTTCCTACTGATGAATCAGTCAAACTTACCAATTCATCAGTAAGAATAACTGATTCATAGATATAATTCAGTGAAACACGAGAAATAAAGTTGTACGTTGCAGAAGATCAAGCAGTTGCGACCACTAATGTTTTAAAGTGGTGGAAAGATCATCAGAAACAATATCCTGATCTCGTTCGCATTGTCTTAGTTCGGAGTTGTATTTTTGCCCCTAAAATGAAATCCAAGATGAAAGTTTCAATTATTTTTTTAACCTTAAATAAATATTGTTCTTCTAATATAATCATATGTAGCATTTTTATTTGTAAACATGAAGTAATATAAATCTAGAATATGATTCATAAGACATAATTGAGAAAAATTATTTATTAACATAAGAAGATCTAACCAAAAAATGAATTATTGCATGAATATTTCAAATAAGATTTCTAATTTTTCAGTTAAAACTAATATATTAGGTTTACACAGAATACTTTTCAGTTAGGGACCGTACTTAAATTACGTAACGGCTCAAGCAATAATTGTACAGCAATTTAATGTGAATTCAACTTTACGCGCCAAAGAAACCTGGTGACTGAAAAACGAACCTGTCCAACAAGAATTTAAAAAAAAAGTCATGGGATTTTATTGGTCAGGGAAAAGTCGGGAATTTAGAAAAAAATCTTGCAAAAGTCAGGGAATTTCTATAACTTTAAATAACTATCAGGCAGAATAAATTAAAAAAATTTCAATTTCAATTTGAAATTGTTTTATTCCGTTTACAAAAGATTCTAACTCCTATATAATATTCTTCTTAGTAATTTATTTGACTTGCATTTTTTTCTGCAGTTACTTCCTCCTGAAGATTATGTTTTTAGTTATAAATTTTATCATTTGAAAATTCAACAATTTCGTTAAAAAGTCATTCTCTTTGGTTGAGATTTCAACTGTTTTATTGAAAATCCCATTATTTCCTAGGAAATTTACTTCTTGTTTAAAACTCATATTCTGATGTTGAAAAGTAAAACTAAAATCTTTTTTGGATGAAAATTCATCTGTTTTAGTAGAAATTGCATCCTTCTTAGATAAAAATGCCACTGTTTGGTCAGAAATTGAACAATTTTGTTCAAAAGTCATCCTTTTTGGTTGAAAATTCAACAATTTTGTTGGAATTTTGTCTTTTTAGGTTAAAAATTCCAGTATCTTCATAGAAAATTGTCTTCTTATTTAAAACTCATATTTTGATGTTCAAAAGTCAAACTGAAATATTTTTTAGAAGAAAATTCAATTATTTTTTTGACAATTTGTGTTTTTTATTCGAAAATTCATTTATTTTAGTAGAAATTGCATCTTTATGGGATAGAATTGCAACCGTTTGTTTGAAAATACAAGAATTTTGTTAAAAAACATGCTTTTTAGTCGAAAATTTAACTGTTTTGTTGAAAATTCCACTATTTTGTAGGAAATTTACTTCTTGTTTAACTCTTATTTTAATGTTAAAAAGTCAAACTAAAATCTTTTTTGAATGAAAATGTAAGTAGAAATTTTATCTTTTTTGGATAAAAATTCAACTGTGTGGTTGAAAATAATTCTTCTTTGCTTGATGATTCAATTTTTTTTTCGAAAATTTTATTGGAACAACTTTGTTAAGAAATTATTTTTTTGCTGAAGATTCATATCGTATATATTCAAATTTGCAGTATAAAAAATCACTTTAAAAAATGAATTCTCGACATGTTTGATATAACAAAACCGGCGAATTGTTAACAGAATAGTTGAATCTTCAACCAAGTGGAAGAGTTTTCAAAATAAAAGATTACTATTCTACCCAAAAAGACCAAGTTTCAATCAAAAAGTTAAGTTTTCAACCAAGTAGTTAAATTTTATACGAAATTTTTTCATTTGTAAGCCAAAAAGGCGAATTTTCTATAAAATAGTCGGATTTTCAACCCGAAAATGTGAATTTTCGACAAAAATGTAAATCACAAAGAAATAGTTCGAGTTGCACTAAAATGATGAATGTTGTAACATAAAGATTGATTTTCAACAAACAACAATCATTATCTACCTAATAATTCAATTTTTCTGTAGTATATACTTAAATTGTTAATCAAATCGTTAAACTTTTTACCAATATAGTTGAATTTGCCACCAAATAATATAAATTGTCAACAAACAAATTCATTTTCATACCGATAGTTGAATTTAAAACTGAAACAATCGCTTTTTAACCAAAAATAAAATAGGTACATTTGCAATTCAAGAATTGATCTACACCACTACAAAAAATTCCAACAAAATAGTTCAATCATTGATTAATCAAATAAATTTTGAACGAAATAATTCAACTTTTGGCTTGAACATTCGACTATTTGGTTTTTGATTGAACTTGAATTGTTTCATTGGGAAATTTGACCATTTCTTTGAACATTCATCTTTGTTGGTTGAAAACTGAACGGTTCAACATGAAAATTTAACTATTTTCATTCAATTCCAATTATTCTGCTGGAAATTGAACTATTTTCCTAAAGAGTCATCTTTTTAATTGAAAATTCATCTCTCTTGGTTAAAAATTGTTTTTCGTTGAAGATGTTTCAAATAGTGGTATTGCACTCGGGGTCTTCTTATTTGGTTGAGAATTCTATTATTATATTTTTGGTTAAAAATTCATTTATTTTGGTGGAAAATTATACTATTCGGTTGATAATTAAACAATTTTTTTGAAGATGTCTCCTTTTTGGTTTAACTAGACTATTTCTCATTCAAAATCAAAATATTGTTTGTCTGACATGTCACCCATACTATACTTTTCCTAACAATTCATCTTTTAGACTAAAAATAAATCATTATTGAAAGTTTCCAGTTTTTGTTAAAAATAAATTCTATCATTTCAAGATTCATCTCCTTAGTTAAGGAATATAAATTGCTAAATATTTGTTTTTGTTGTCGTGAATATTTTTGTTCATGAAAATTCAACTCTTATAATTTTTGAAAATTCGTCTTTTTTGCTGGAACTCGCCTTTTTTTTATTTGAAATAAAAAATTTGTTGTCTTTGTGGCATGGAATATCAACTGTGCTATTTTTTATTGACAATACTTTTTTTTTGCTTACAAATTGAACAACTTGATTACATTTTTTTTTAGATTACTGAGAAATCTTTCTTGGTTTTGAAATATAAATTCGGTTAAAAAATCGTCTTTTTTGTTGTCAAATTCACCTCTTTTGTCGAAATTCTATATTTTTTGTTAAAAATGAAACTGTTTCGTTGAAAATCAATCTGTTCTGTTTGCGTATTTACCTTTTGTTTTTGAAAATTCATTTTTTTTCTTGTAAAAAATTATCTATGTTAGTATTACTATTAGTAATCTATTCCGTTAAAAATTCAACTACTTTGGTGAATATTCATAGTTTGTGAATGAAGTTTACTGTTCCACAAAAAGGGACGAACGTTTACTAAAATTGTCTAATTTCGAATCCAACAGTTGCGTTTTCATCTGAGAAAGATTTAATATCTTAGTAGACGGGATGATACTACAGATGAAATTCTCAATAAAAAAGACAAATTTTTTCAAAAAAAAAGGTTGAATTTACAACCGAATAAGAGTTTAGTTTACTTTTCACCACCAAAATATTAAGTTGAAAAAGAAAGTTCAAAAGAAATTGTCAAATGTTCAATAAAACAGTTGAATTTCGATCCAAAAAGGACAATTCCTTAAATAGCTGTTTAATTTTCCACGAAACAGTCGCAACAGTCAAACAAAAAAAAATAATTTTTCATGAAACTAGTTCAATTTTTCCCCAAAAATGTTTTAGTTGACTTTTTAATATATAGTGATGTTTCGATAATGAATTTCTCATAATTTTTTGTCGATTATTTTCATTCCTACAATTCCTATGATTACTAGAATGACGAAAAAAGTAAAGGAAATGCATGGTATAAAAATCATTATAGGCTTATTATATATATTTTCCTATGATACTTTTTCGTAAGCGAATAGTTGAATTTTCAACATACAAAGATGAATTTTCAAGCAAATACTGTAATTGAGAGTTGAAAAGTTTGTTTAAACAAAAATTCAACAAAGGAGTTCAAGTAACAACCACAGAAATGTATCTCCAGCCAAAAGAACTTAATCTTCAACAGTTTAGTAAAATTTTCAATAAAATAGTTAAATTTGCAACATATATGAATTCTCAGGAAGAAATATAATACTGGAAATATTTAAACCAACAATTTTTTATTGGAAATCAAAAGCAGCAAAATTCATCCAAGAACGACCATTCATTAACAAAATAGTTGAATCTTTAACAGAAACAGAATAATGTTCAGCCAAACAGTCCCATTTTCAATTAAAAAAATGAAATTTTTACCAAAGAAGATACATACCAAAAAATGAATTTTCAACCAAATAAATGACTTGTAAGCCATACAGATAAATTTTTGAGATTATAGTAAAAATTTTAACCAAGTGGTTGAATTTTCAACTATAAAATATGAATTCTCAACAAAAAGATATTTAAACTGATAAAGATTTAATATTACATCAACCCCAGTTCAATTCAACAAAGAAATTCTCAACACTATAGATGAATTTTATATTCACAAAATATATGCCCATTTTTGCGGTGAGGAGCTGGTGAACTTTTTTTCTTTCATGACTGAAAAATCTTTATTTGTTGGAAATTCGTCTTTTTGGTTTTAAAAATCTTTTTTTTTTCGTTGATAAAATTTCATCTTTTTTGCTTGAAATATCAACTATTACACTTTATTGTTGAGAATTCATCCTTTTAGGTTGAATATTCAAATATTTTGTTAAAAAGTCATTTTTTTGTTTAAAATAAATAATTATATTTGAACATTTTTAATTTGTACATGAAATATAATTTTATTTTGTTTATAAAAGATCATATTTTTGAAATATTACAAGATTAAATGCTAGTATCTGAATGTTAATGGTTAGGAAGAATACAAAATTAGTCAAGGAAAAATCAGAGAATTTTGTAAATGAAGTTTTCACCTTGCAAAGCATACATTATCTTAAATACAAAAAATTTTCATTGGTTTCAAATCCCATATATTATTATTCCTGGAAACCACAAATTACGTACAGTAAAAGGGGGGGGGGTTGAAAAATATTTTGTTATTCTAAGTCCTTAAAATTGATGAGCTTTTAATTTTGACGATTTACTGTTAAAAATTCTGCAAGTTATAACTTTTACAATTAAAGATTATGTAACTTTGATGCTTCAGATTTGAAATTTCTTCATTTTGGAAGATTTGAAATTGAAAACTTGACTCTTGATTTAAAAAATTATAAAAATCGTCATAATATAAGAATTTTTGGTAGTATAGCTATGAAAATACTGTGCGCCTCATCGATCGAGCAATGTTCTGTTCCATTCCAAGTTACCGACAGTGGGTATTACCTACGGCCGGTAATACACTCTCCCTCTCTCTCATCGCATATTAATGTATACTTTTGAAAAAGCTATGTTAAAATTGTATGTAAATTAAAAGATTTTTATATCGAATTTGAGCTACTACTGTAAAACTAGGTTAAGATTATTGTTGAATGAATCATAAAAATATGAATGAGGAGAAGGAGGAGGACCTGGATGATTTTTGGATTGGAGAGGAATAGATCTATAAGATAGATGACGTAGAGGGCCCTCCAGGGCCCTCTTTTTCGAAATTCTTGATTATCCTTTCAAATTTCTACATTTGTTCTAAAAAGAGACTGAAAATATCATAAAATTTCCAAAAATAATATTAATATCTCATTACGATATGAAATCCCACATTAACTTATTAATTTGTTTTCTTTCCTTCTAATTCCTGCCGGGATAAAATCTTATATTAAAATGAATGTTGCAGACTACTGAAAGCCGATTAAAATTAAAATTAAAATGGTATTAAAGCCGATGTAATGTAATCTGGGCGGGGGTGCCCGTGAAGTCCCACCCCTGGCGCGCAAGCTATAAATGTAAATAATATATTTAAAAAATATGTTACTATTTATTATATTTTATAGTACTCTAAATTAAAGCATATTTTTGTATTTGATAATTAGGCAATCAAAATAAGAAACGTGTGATAAGCGCGCTATTTTTGCTAGTAGTAATACACGCTGCATCACTGCTATATAACAAGTAGCAGAGAAAGCCAAAAATTAAAAATTGCACAGTTGTTAATGTCAAAATACTTAAATAACTGGATAACTCAATATTCCTTTAGTGCTCTTCTTTGTGCTTACAAAATCTACCTTTTTTATGAATATTGTAAAATGTGACAATAAAGGTTACATTTTATAGGCACTTAACGGTTTTCATACTTTTTTTCATAAAGAATATAAAATGACTAATAACTAATAAAGTAATAAAATTTATTTACTACTTTATTACATGACCGTGTTGGCCCCGAATGGCCACTAATCAAAATACTTTTTTTGTAAAAGCTACACATTTTTTAAGAGACATGACGTGATCAAAGGCTTACTAACGAATGCTAGATGGACTATTATTTACAAAGTATATTTAAAAAATGTATTGAATCAGTGAAGAGAAATTAGCCTTTTCAAATTCTCCAAACAAACATCATTTAATACTTTCCAGTGTTTTAACTTACTAAATGAAACTATTATCGATTCTGCAAAGTTCAAAAGCAGAATTTGTACGTTGTTTATAATTTTCTTAAATGACAATCAGTTTTTTAGACGGTACACTTTCAAATTTACATTTGGACGTCGAAATTTTGTGAGGTATCGAAGAGAAAAGTCATTAACACCATAATCGCGAGCGGCGCCTTCTCAAGTGGTAGTGACCTTCTTTAGTCAGCCATGTCCTTCAATATAATATGATGAGTCAGACATCCTGAAAAAGAAAATTGTTCGAAAATCAAATTTTTAAAATACATGCATGATTTCAACCCTTTTTCATTCCTATGAAGCGGGGCTGAAATTCTATTTTTCAGGTGTAAAAAGTGACTTTATACGCAAATGATAAAACATTATACATCTGTGAACAAGCATTTAGAGTGAACCGATCTCCTCACCGCGAAAACTGTGTTACCGGAAATTTCCAAAATTTTTAAATTTTTTGGAATATCTAAATTTCTGTATATTTTCAAAATTTTTATGATGTTCAAAATTTCTCAGATGTTCCAAATTTTTTAAATTTCTAAAATTATCAAAATTATCAAACTTTCTGAATTGTATAAAATTATTATCAAAGTTTCTGAATTTTATAAAATGTTCAAATCTTCTACAATGTTCAAATTTTTAAACTTATCAAAATAGCTAATATTTCTGAATTTTGTCAAATGTTCAACATTTCTAAAATTATTCCAATTTCTAAAATCATTCCAATTTCTAAAATGTTCAAAAAGTTTTAAATTATCAAAATTTCTCAAATTTCTGAAATGTTCAAACTGTTCAAAAAATTTCAATTTCTAAAACTATTCAAATTTCTAAAATTATAAACTGTCTCAAAATTTAAAAATTTATAAAATTATCAACACTTTTTTAATTTCTAAAATTTCCAAAATGTATAAAATATATAAAATTTTCAAACTTTCAAAAATTATTAAAATTGGTGAAATTATCAAAATTTCTGAAATTATAAAAAGGTCTCAAATTTTCCAAATTTATAAAAGTATCAAAATGTCTCAAATGTCTTAAATTTTCAAAATATCGAGAAAAAAAATTAATTATCCAAATTTCTAAAACTTCTGAAATTTCTAAATTTCTTGAATTATCAAAGTTTCTAAAATTATCAAAAATTTCTCAATTTTTCCAAATCTTATAAAATGTTCAACTCTTCTAAATTATTCAAAATTTATAATTTTATGGAAATAGCCAATATTTCTGAATTTTATAAAATATTCAACATTTCTAAAATTTTCCCAATTTCTAAAATTATTATAATTTCTAAGATGTTCAACAAGTTTTACATTATCAACATTTCTCAAATTTCTGAAATGTTCAAAATGTTCCAAAAAATTTAAGTTTCTAAAATTATTTAAATTTGTAACATTATAAACTGTCTCAAATTTTTAAAATTTATAAAAATTTTTTAATTTTTAAAATTTCCAAAATGTATAAAACATCTAACATTTTTAAACTTTCAAAAATTATTTGAAATTGGTTAAAGTATCAAAATATCTCAAATATCTCAAATTTTCAAAATATCGACAATTTTTAAATTGTCAAAATTTCTACAATCATCAAAGTTTCTAAAATTATCAAAAATTTGTCAATTTTTCTGAATTTCATAAATGTTCAACACTTCTAAATTGTTGAAATTTTTTTAACTTGTCAAAATTGCTAATATTTCGGAATTTTATCAAATTTTCAAAATTTATAAGATTATTCCAATTTCTAAAATTTTCAAAATGTTTTAAATTATCAAAATTTCTAAAATTTCTGAAATGTTCAAAAAAAAATTAATTTCTAAAGTTAATCAAATTTCTGAAATTATAAAATGTCTCAAATTTTTTAAATTTATAAAATTATCAAAAAAAATTAAATTTCCAAAATGTATAAAATACCTCAAATTTTCAAACTTTCAAAAATTATTAAAAATGGAGAAATTATCATAATTTCTAAAATTATAAATACTTCTTAAATTTTACAAATTTATAAAAGTATCAAAATGTCTAAAATATCGAAAAAATTTTAATTATCAAAATTTCTACAATTATCAAAGCTTCTAAAATTATCAAAAATTTCTCAATTTTTCCGAATTTTATCAAATGTTCAACTCTTCTAAATTGTTCAAAATTTGTAAACTTATCAAAATTGGTAATATTTCTGAATTTTATCAAATCTTTAACATATCTAAAATTATTCCAATTTCTAAAATTATTATAGTTTCTAACATGTTCAAAAAGTATTAAATTATCAAAATTTCTAAAATTTCTGAAATGTTCAAAATATATAAAACACTTTCAATTTCTAAAATTATTTAAATTTCTAAAATTATAAACTGTCTCAAATTTTATAAATCTGTAAAATTATAAAAAAAATTTAATTTCTAAAATTTCCAAAATGTATAAAATATCTAAAATTTTCAAACTTTCAAAAATTATTAAAATTGGTGAAATTATCAAAATTTCTAAAATTATAAAAATGTCTCAAATTTATAAAAGTACCAAAATGTCTAAAAGATCTCAATTTTTCAAAATATCGAAAAAATTTTAATTATCAAAATTTCTAAAACTTCTGAAATTTCGGATATTTTCTACATTTCTAAAATTACCAAAATTTCTGAAATTTTCAAAATGTCTAAATTTTTTTAAATTTCTAATGTTTTCAAAATTTTCAGAATTTCCTTAAAACTCTCAAATTTTTAAAAGTTCGGATGTTTTCAAAAGTTTTTATTATTTATATTTACCATAGATTTTCAATATTTTAAAACTTTCTAAAATTTCCTGAATTCATGAAAAAAATAGAAATAACGTTTCCCTTGGTTCATAAAATACTTTTCGTCGAAAACAATATGACACACATTAGTGTAGTAGACTGGATTGTTTGGTAACAGTCCAGTTGGACACATGTGCGTTAGCTCAAGGCGCTGAAAATTCTTTCCTATTTCCTATTTTCCATCTTAGAAATTTGGAAATTTTGGAAAATTTGAACATTTTTAAAAATTAAGAAATTTTTTTCATTTTTATAATTTTAGACATTTTTAACATTTTAGACAATTTTAACATTTTATAAAATTAAAAAATTTTGATAATTTTGATAATTTTAGAAATTTTGAACATCTTGGAAATTTCGGAAATTTTGAAAATATACGGAAATATAGATGTATAATTTTTAATTATTTGCGTATAAAGTCACTTTTTACTTCTGAAATGTAGAATTTTAGCCCCGCTTCGAAGGAATAAAGAAAGAGCTGAAATCATGTTTATCTTCTAAAAATTTGATTTTTTGAAAAATTGTCTTGTCAGGATGCCTGACTCTCATATTATATTTAAGGACATGGCTAACCGAATAAGGTCACTACTACTTGAGAAGGCGCTGCTCACTCAAAAGTGAGTTTCCAAACGCGACCAAACGACATGCAAACGATGAGTAGAAGAATTTTTTTGAAAATTAAAATTTTTTGTGCAGCATTACATTACGTTGAGTATTAAATATAATCATTACTTTCAAGCGAATATTTTATTGATTAAAAATTTTGATTAAAAAAAAGTGAAATCTCACTAAAAACATCTACGACGCAAAAAATTCCACACGAAAAAATTTATCAGTGCAATGATCATAATTTGTGAGAAATCAAATTTTGCAAGTAATATTAAAAGATATCTAAATTTTTAAATTGATTAGATTGACAAAATTCCAGATATTTTAAAATTTATTTAAGGGAAAGAAAATGAAAATATGGCGAGATTATTATTATTAAACAGAAAGAAACATAATATTGCCTATTTTGTATCGTTTCATCTTTAAAAATTACTTGGCAAACTTCGATATTCCACAAACCATGGTAGTATGGAAGTATCTATAAAAAAAGTGTTTTTGGCTAATTTTTTACATGGCCAATATTTCCGATATTTTTCAACTTTTTCAAGATTTTTGGGCTCATTTTAAACCGGAAAATTTGCACTTTTTACTAAAATTATTTGTAGTTTTGTTCGTAAACTTTTACAATGTTTTCAAAGTTTTCAGCAACGGGTTCTATTCTCTTTTACGATGACGACAAGGGATCGTTAACTTAATTTTAATGTAATTGATTCTCAATGTAATGAATTTTACAATCTTGTAGATAAAATTATAAAAAACTCTTTTTCATGGAAATTTTATCTTAGCTATTATAGGCATTCCAAGTAACAAGATAATTTGATCAAGGAAATAATGCTCATCACGTTATAGACTAATTAGCTCTCACCCATCCACCTCCTCTTGTTCTACGTCTTCTATTCCATCCGTTTCCTTTTGATGATTACCTTCCGGTTATGTGTAGTAGGGTAATCAAAATGTTTTTTTTATTTGTTCTCAAACAGCTCTTCTACAAAATGTTTCTTTTGATGTCAAAATGTCCCCTGTGTTTTGGCAAAATAAAAAAAAGTATATGTAAGCTTCCCCCCAAAGAAAATTACTAGAAACTTTTCATGGACCTCTTCACGTAGAAAAAAAAATTGAAGCGTTGGACAATTAGTACACGAATTATTTAATAATTACCAAATTTCACGAGTAGGTGCAGAAGACACCGGAAGGAATGTGAAACTGTACACTAATTAAAAAATTGTATCTCTCCTGCATAAAACCTTAACTTTTAATACTTTAAAGATATTGTATATGTTACAGGCAAAGTATATAATCCGGCAATATATATAATCCCTAGGCATTATATATAATGCCCAGAAGACATCACGCAAATTGTGTAATAAATATTCTCCATTTGAACTGTGTTTCTTTTTTTAAACCTTCATTATTTTTGTGATTTTAAACACATTAAGATGAATTTTTCTTGATGATTCATAATAAGATGCAGTTGAAAAAATATATTTGTTGAAAACAGAAATTTAATCAATTTTTGGATTTCTTAGAAACAAATATTTGAACTCAATTTAAAAAAAAAATCCACTTTTGATTTTTTGGAAACAAATTTTTAAATATAGTTTACGATGTGCTCTAAAAGCCCGGTAACTGTAAAAATAGGATCTCCCTTAGTTTCGCGAGTTTTTGGCTCTAATTATTTATAATGCATAGAATACTACTTTCTATTATTAATTAGATGTTCATGTACATTAATTAAACAATTAATTATAGTTTTTAGGAATTTTCACTCAGAATAGAGTTCGGAAGTCGCAGCTTTTCCGAATTTTTAACTTATTTTCAACTTTTTCATTAGAGTGAGGTAATAATCGATTCAAGTTGACAAAAATATTTGTTTAAACAATTTAGTATTATCTTTGATAATATTACTTTGAATAATGCTAGAAATTCGTGGTTTTTGATGAAATAGTCAACATTTTTTTCACTTTTAAATTAGTGTGAGGTAATAATGGATTCAATTTAACAACTCTGATGTTTTTTAACAAATTTTTAATTGTTTATAACTATCTTCTCCTACAGTTATGTTAGATAGTTGCAGTTTCTTTTCTGAAATTTCCAACTTATTGTCCACTTTGTACTAAGAGTGAGGTAATAATTAATACAAATGTGAAAAGTAAATAAAAAGTTCAAAATTATTCATTTAAACGATTATGTTTTCTAAATCGCATCCATTATTACCTAACACTAATTAAAAAGTGGATCAAAAGTGGAAAATTATAGAAAAAACTGCAACTTTCTAGCATTATTCTATGACAATATTGTGATAAATAATAATAAATGGTTTAAACAACTATTTATAATAAATTTAATTTGTTATTGATTCGCTTTAACTTAACAGTTGATAATAAGTTGAAAAAGTTGGAAAAAAACCGCGACTTTATAACTCAGGACTAGAAGAAATATGCTAAAAATAATAATAAATTGTTTGAATAATTTATATAAACATCTCTATATCAATGAAAAGTAGCATTATTAATCATTCGTATTTAAAAAAAAACACATACAAAAAATCATAATTAGCGCCAAAAGCTCGCAAAACTAAATTTTTTACTTGGAAGGTTTTTTTGGATCCCTTCAAAACAGACTTATGGAGGTGATATTTAAAAAACAAGTTTTTATTCGTATTTAATGGCTTATTTTGAAGAAAAATGTTAAATTTCAACTTGATTTACCTAATATTAACGATTCTGAATCAAATTTACAAAAATGTATATTTTTCTTATGGGAGATTCGTGTTAAACTTAATAAACGTAATTAAAATCGAAGGTCTCATACAAATTTGCCGACGTTCTCTGCCCACTTTGACGAGACGTACTTACAGGTATAAATTTGGAACACCCTATTCTTGCCCTGATTTAAGACGTTTTTTTAAAAATGCGAAAATATTTGAAAAATAACACTTTTGAAAATTGTAAAAAAATCAACTTTGTTGTTAAATAAAAAATTGTTTGTGTATAAAAAACAAAGTTCAGTGTCAAGCAAAATGTCACTCCAGTATGCCATGTTTTTAATAAATCTCGAGTAAACGTGTGTTGAATTCCACACTGTTTGAAATTTCCTGAAATTTCAGTCATTATTCAATTACTTATATGACTGAAATTTCATAAATTTGGCTTTGAAAATAATTCTGAGACCATATTCATTAATTTCCAGTAACACGAAACTTAATTTTGAAGCAAAAGTTATTGAAATTTCATAAAATTGACTCTGAAACCTGTTTCAATTGCTTGTAATATTAATATGTGTAACCCTACGAGTGATGTATGGTATTTTATTCGAAACCACCATATTATGAGACCGCAGAGCTCCCTGAAAAGTGAGCGTTAGATAGCCCTTTGGGATGGTCCATATATAGTACGTAAGACGTTTTTCTTTTGTTTATATCATTGTGTCCTTTTCAACTTCACAGCAATTTTATTCTCGTCTTTATTTAAACAAAAGAAAAACGGCTTACGTAATATATGGACGATCCCTTTACCGAAATGGTGCGAGAACGTCCTATGAAGTGAATGTTTTTTGATAAGCATGGCAATAACGGCGCTCTCAGTCCGAGAGCAGTAATACCTAAACCCATTAATAAAAACGAATTTAACGTAGCTTTAACCCTTCGATGGCACACTTCCCGACGTGTAACATAGCTGGCATACTGGGGTCTTTTTGATCCCAAGCGAAAAAGGCTTCCTGCAAAGAGCCAATTGATTATTTTGAGTAGCTGAATATTTTACAGACTCTTGGATAGTTACTAAGAATGATTTGGGTTATGTAGTTCAAAATTTATTTTAAATATGAATAAAAGATTGTAAAAGTTGAAACATAGCGAATAAGTTTCAACGTGCCTGGGGTCTTTTTGACCCCAGTGTGCCAGAGCAGGGTTAAATTCGGCAGTTTGTGGAAGCCTCCACGTATCTAAAAAATGTGTGTGTGTGTGTGTGTGATAAAATAATAGAATACATTGTGCGTTATTCAATGGCCATTCGTGGAACTAGTTATCTGCCTATGCGGCGGCGTTCAGAACTAATTCTCTTACGCTAGCTTGGCTATCTAACGCTCACTTTTCTGGGGGCGTCTAGGGCGCGTGTCTGTTGGTTTTCGCGCTTCACGCTTGATACTATAATTATCTCGTGCTTCGCGCTCGATAATTGGTGCACAGACTTCTTAAAACTAAAGGTCAGAGCATCGATAATTTTAATTTGGTGATGGTGAATTCTCTTTTGTTAAAGCTGCTTCGGCTTTAACGAAGACATTCTCATCACGTATTTCGTGCTTCGCACTCGATTTTGTCCAATATGCGAACTTTTCTACTATATGTTCAACACTATTATATCAAATGTATATTACATTTATTTCTGTACCTTGTCCTATGATTGCATATTCAGATATTGCAAAATAAAAACCAATTTTATTTATAATAAATACTTCAATATTTGTTCCTTATTTTGCATTAAATTTTATTCTCAGCTACCCTGAAAAATGTATCATTTCAATAAATGTATATTATTACAATTCTGCCGTACAAACTAAAAGATACATGTGTCCAATCTCACTCGAACTGAGAAAATAGAGAAAAACTGTTTGCCCAAAGAACTCTAATAATAGATTCAATGCCAATTATTAAAAAAAACCGGGAGGACGGAAAGTCAAATCGCATTGGTATTATATCTATTGTCCCTATTGATGTTATTAGGGTGTTTTAAGATTTCGATTGTTTCTCCATGTTTTCTTGGAAAAATATTGTACGTTTCTGCGATGACGTTTGTTTTGTCAAATAAAATGCTATATCCTGTTTCGATATGATGCTCAGCTAGTGCTGATTGCGTGAAATGTTTCCCGGTTTTTTTCCCATATAAACTTTGCCACAAGAACAAGGGATTTTATCTACTCCAGGATCACTGAGATGTGCCTTTTTATCTTTAGGGTTGTTTAGAAGTTGTCCTATTTTTACAGGGGGTTTAAGAATGGTTTGGATGCTGTGTTTGTTGAGAATTCTTCCTTTTTGTTCTGTGATACCTTGAATGTAGGGTAGGATGGTGGTCGTTTTTCTCTCTTTCGTTAATAGGTTGTGTTGACTTGTTTTCTAGAGTGTATTTTCTTATTGCTTTATCAATTTGTTTGTTTGTGTAATCGTTTTGTATTAATATTTGTTTAACGTTTTTTAATTCTTTCTGTAAGTTATTTTTATCTATTATGGGGACAGCTCTGTATACAAGGGATTTGATGACCCATTGCTTTTGAGATGGGTGGTTGTGGTGGGAGGAGGCATGTAGGTATCTGTTTGTATGGGTGGGTTTTCTGTAAACTTCATGTGCTCATGTATTATCAGATCTTTTTTAAACTAGTACGTCCAAGAAAGGCAATTTTCCGTGTTGTTCAATTTCCATGGTGAACTGGATATTAAGGTGTAATCGATTGATGAAATCGAAAAAATGGTTTAGTTCATCTAGTCCATGTCTCCAGGTGACAAAAGTGTCGTCAACGTAAGGGCACCAAAATTCCGATTCAAGCTTGGATTGGTTGAAGATTTTAGTTTCTAGATTTTCCATAAAGATGTTGGCTATTACAGGTGAGATTGGTGAGATTCCATTGCTGCTCCTGAGGTTTTTCGTAGAATTGGTTATTGAAAGAGAAGTAAGTATTATTGTGACAGTGTTCTATCAAAGGTATGAGATTGGAGGGGGAGCTTGCAAAGGATTTAATAATATCGATTGTATCAGAGAATGGTGCTTTCGTAAAGAGAGATACTACGTCGAAACTCACTAAAGTCGGGGCCAAATGTCGAGGCCCCTCACTATTTTTGATTGCAACTCGCACACGAAAAATCTCGGAATTGTCTAATAAAAAACATTTGAAAGCTTAATGTCTTCCGAATTCAACGATATGATCACTTTTATCATCAAAGATTTTCGTCAATAGTTAGAGGACAAAACATCCCAAAAGCAGGGGTTTTCGGCCTCCTTTTTCAAGCTTCCACTTTTACCTGTTCCCAGAAAGATGGCGACGATAGGAAAAATCTGAAAAAAATTCACAGATATTCTTTCAACATTGTTTAATGCAATGCATATTTTCAAAATTCTGAAATATTCAATAATTTACTTTTACTGCGATTTATTTACAAACACTTTATCTTGAGAAACAGTGAAGATGGGAAGCCGTGTAATGGCTCCAAATATGCAGTTTTGTAATGCGGGTACAATGCAATGATTAAATTTATGATGAAATCATTCTTACACAAGAAATATAATTTTGAATATTTCTGACTAATCAGTGTTGGCTGGCGGGTGGTCCGGCATAGCAGGACAAGTAGTAGAAAAAAAGTACCCTTTTAATGACAATAGTAACTCCAGAAGCAAGCCGACTCCGCTATTATGGTCATCGAAAAGGGTATCTGTGAATTTTTTCAGATTTTTCCTAACGTAGCCCTCTTGCTGGGAATAGGTAACAGTGGACGCTTGAAAAAGGAGGCCGAAAAACCCTGTTCTTTAGGATGTTTTGCCCTGTAACTATTGACGACAATCTTTTAGGATAAAAGTGATCATATCGTTGTATTCGGAAGACAGTAAGCTTTCAGATGCTTTTTATTAGACAATTCCGAGATTTTTCTTGTGCGAGTTGCAATCAAAAGAAGTGAGGGGCCTCGACATTTGGCCCCGACTTTAGGATGTCTTAGGGTTGAGTGTGAATATGTTGTATCTTTCTGATAAAGTCAAAAGAGTGGATTTTTGGGAGTCCATACAGTTTTGGAGAGATGGGATTAGCAGGTATTAATTTAGATATTGTTTTGCTGTCAAGTTTCGAGTCTCTTAGAAGGGTTTTTGTTTTGCTGAC
Organism: Andricus grossulariae; assembly: GCA_011634705.1. NCBI lineage: Eukaryota > Metazoa > Arthropoda > Insecta > Hymenoptera > Cynipidae > Andricus > Andricus grossulariae. The sequence continues at coordinate 15,205,841 of JAABKJ010000755.1, forward strand.
CATTGTTTTTGTAGGGTCTTTGTTAAGTTTTTTATATGTATTTACAGTTAGAAGGTTCATGATTTTGCTGTAATAGTCTTCTTTATTCATTATTACTATTGTGTTGCCTTTGTCTGCGGGTAATATTATGATGTCCTCATTCTGATTGCTAGTTTTTCTTGTTTTGTTATGTTTAAGGAGGGAATTTGGGCTTGGCGTAAGATGTTGCTCATCCTACGTCGTATGTCATTCGCTTCTTCGCGTGGAAGGGTATATATTGTGGATTCCAAATTACTGATGATTTCTTCTTTCGGGATTTGGGAGGGAGCTACTGCAAAATTATGTTTTTTAGATAAGGCTAAAATCAGGTGATTGCTGATAGGATGGTTAGTGATGCTTTTTATCGTGTTAGTGGTGTGCGCCTTACTGGAAGTAATTTATCAAATTTTATTTTTTGTTTTTGAGTGGAAAGATCTTTAATCCGTTGGGATTGTTCAGATGATATGTCCAGAAGAAGTGAACTGCGATGTTCACGAAACGTCGTCAAGATTCTGCACACGATTGAAACCCGAAAACCCTCCTTTAAATTTATTATAAAGAACTCGAATATCGAATAAAATTTTGAATAATCTAGGTACACTATTTGGGTAAAAATAATGTGCTTTTTCATATTTTGCCATAAAAAATTGATTTTTTTAAACAATTTCTATTAGAAAATGGACTCGCGATTTTTTACTAGTCGCGGAAACTCAAAAAAACAAGGCAAAAAGAATAAAAAATCACTTTTGGACTCACGTTTGTAAATTCGGTCAGCACTCGGTGACTTTCACAAGGGAATAAAGACACAAAGTTCTTTAGGTTCTTTTTTATTTGTATGCTGATGACGTATTACATGCCTTGTACAAATTTTAGGACGTTCAAAGTGCTTTGCGTATCTTTTTATGTTGTATTTTTTAACTTTTTCGACTTTTCTCATTTATAAACAATCGTTTTTTGCAATAAATATTAATAATTAATCATTTTTATTAACACAGACGCAGCTTTCTCTTGCGAATCCAAAGATACCAAAAACTAATTTTTCATAAAAATTTCACTTATGTATCTTTTTACTTTGAACGTTAGAATTCATAATATGCATTGGTATTAAAAGATACGTATTTTCACTGTCTTGTTTTTATAATTAAAAAAATGTGCGCATTCCATAAAAAAACACAATTTTGTTATTAAACATTTTCTTGAAACTTGCATCGTTTTTCCATAAATTTAATTTGTTTACTTTTAAATGTAATTTTTCACGATTTAAACAAAAAATACGAATCCTAGCGTAATGTGGTTCTAAGAAAATTTGTAGATACAATTTAGGCGAAAAATTTTGTTAAATAAAATGTTATTGTATTTTTTATCACTTTTCCAAAAAGGTAATTTTTTATTTCTAATGTATTTTTATAACAAAAGTTTACAACGTAGATCTTTTTTGGTTGAACCATTTTGGTCTTTTCATTTTGTTTCGTCTCTTGTGCATAAAATTGAAGAATAAATAAAAACTTGAAAAATAAATAAAAACTGAAATTAATAAATTAAAATATAACTTTTCAGCGTTATATTCGCCTACCTAATAATGGGAATAAGAGTAGAATTCTATATAATTTCACCTTCAGTCTCGCTGGATTGGGAACAATTTACGCTTTTTATACTGAGATAAATTTTCTAGTTTTAGTCAAAATTATTTATTACGGCGGATGTAAAGTAAGTGAAAATAAATTTGTTCTTATGGTAATTTCTACATAACCTGGAAAGGATTTGAGCACATGTAATACTTTACCCTAAGTGCTATTTAGTGTTATTTACAGAAGTTTAAAGGAGTGCAAAAGATTTTAGGGATTTTTTATATTTTTTCAGAAGTTTAAGGCCAGTTCTTTTTAGGCTTATGCGGGAATTTAAAACATTTCAAGAGATTTTAAGGAATTTTAAACGTTATTGTGGAATTTTTAAGGAAATTAAGGCAATTTTATGATTTTATTATGAATCAATTTCCTGAAATTTTGAAAAATTTAAAGGGGTTTCAAGTTATTTCAAGTGTTTCTTAGGTTTGCCCGGAAATTTAACAAATTGCAATTGTTTTTTTAAGGTATTTTGGATTTTTAAAGGACTTCAAGTGATTTTAAGAAATTTTAAACTTTGTTTTTTTTGTAAATATTTTTAAGAGACCAAGAGATATTTTTACGAATTGAAGAAAATTTCATAGATTTTTAATGAATTTTCTGTGATCTAATAGGATTCTTATTACGGAAATTTGAAGAATTAGAAGTAATTTTAAGGAACTTTCAAGATTGTTGTGATATTATAAGGAATTCTATGGTTTTCAATCAATTTCATAGAATTTAAAGAAGGCATTTTAAATATTGGTGTGCAATTTTAAGGAATTTAAAGCGATTCTATGATTTTTAAACAATCTCAAAAAATTTTAAATAATTTAAAGAGATTTTAGGTTATTTAAATTGAAGGGATTTTATGATTTTAAATTAATTTCGTAACATGTCAAAGAATTTAAAGAGATTTGAAATAATTTTACTTTAAGTGATTTTTATGTTTCTTCGGAAATATAAAAGATTGCTAGATTTTTTCACGGTTTTTCGGAAATTGAAAGGATGGCCAAGGGCAGGCTTCGGACTCACTACACTATTTACACTAGTTTACACTTTTTTAACGGCTATACTATTTTCCTACTATTTCAAAAAAAATTACACTAAATATACTATTTTATCGCAATTGTCCGCCAATGATACTATTTCTTCACTTTCAATTTGAAAATATTCTTTAAGTTCTTCGCTGATTGGCTAAAATAATAGATCTGCCATCTCAGCGAATCACAAAATACTGAAAAATTGTCTCAATGTCTGATTATACAAGACTTGCATAATGCTTTAAATTCATTGGTCTAATTCAGAGCGCGAAACAATCACAAGGATCCTTTTTGAAACTTCCTTCTCTCTGATTCGTGAGCCGTGTATTCCAATTGTTTCGGGAAAATGGAGGTAAAGTTAATGTAGTATGTTAGGAACGACTTGTATCGACTGATTGTTGTAATATTGTGTGTAACCCAATACTCCAGTAGACAAGTTTTGAATAATGTCACAAAACTACAATCGATGAGTTTACGGTTTACCAAAAATATGTAAGAGAAAATCGAGGAAAGGATCTCTAAAATATAGGCACAGGTAACCTAAACATTGTGGACAATGCATTTACTAAAGGTCTTAATGAAATAGCTCCTAGGAAATGAATCTCTGATTGGATACTTTTTGCAGTTTCTTTCGAGCAAGACAGGTCATAAAACTTTGAAAACTTCGTTAACATATCTATCTGCATGCTCCTTCGAAGAGCAGATATGAAAGAAAAACTTCACTTTGTTATAGACAGTGGGACATTTTTTGAACGGTTTCCTCTGTTATTTTAAAAACAGGAACCCCTGATTCGTATTCTCTTCGACAAAATCGAGCACGTGCTAATTACTTTAGCAGGTCGTATTTGCAAGGCTAAAATTGTCGAGAATTTTAAGAAAAATAATTTGAAAGTAGAGAAGCTTTTCGAAAATTCTCATTCAATGTCTTCAAAATCGATCGTTCTGAACGCTGAAACCATTTCGTGTATGAAGGAACTGAATCCAAAAGAAAAGTTAATTTTTCTATCAAACGTGAAAAATCACTACAAAGCGGTAGCACTTCACATTATATCGAAATCCTCTTTGCAAGCTTATCCACATGCAATTCTTCTTTATGCGTTAAGATGTTTGCAACCGTTTAAAATCAAAATTAGCAGTAGCGCGATGGCTATAGTTGAAATAGCCAAACACTTACCTCTTCAAGACTTTTCCTCTTCGGCTCTTTTAGACGAATGGAAATTGTTACGAATGGAAAAATTGCGGAAGCTTAATGAAACTCAAGTCAGTTATTATTGGGAGAAGAATATTTTTAATATCAGAAACCTCACTAATGACAATTTAAAGTTTCCCCTGATTAATCATGTCGTTAAAATGTGTTTGTCCATATCTCATGGAAATTCAGATGTCGAACGAAGAGTCTTGAAGTCTCAACGAGTTTTGACTGACGACAAAGCAGCAATGAAAGAAAGGACTTTGAATGCGCGGCTTACAGTTTTTGATTCGGCAAAGAATTTCAGAAATAAATTACACTTGTTTCTTTTAACTCAAAAGTTAATAACAAAATCACATTTAGCCCATAAGACGTACCTTGACTTCTTAGAAAGGGGAAAAAACGAACGGGAAAAAGAGACAGAAGTTGAGAAGAGGGAGAAAGAAAGACTTGAAGAAGAAAAGAAAAATTTGAAGAAGCTTGAAGATGAAAATAAGAAGGTTAATGAGCTTGATTAGAAATTGAAAACAATTCAACAGGAAAGAGATTTAAAAGAGAAGAGTTCAAATTGTTTGATAGTTTCTGTTTTAAGGCAGAAGGATTTTACAGATGCTCATGTGGTAAATGAAATGCTTGACGCTGCTAAGAAATTAAAAAAGGAACAACAGCTCAAGGATATAGACATCCATAATTTATCTAAAGAAATTCAATCAAAGAGAAAAAAGTGATTGATGACCTGATGCGTAGAAAGGAATCCTAATCTTCGAATGCTTCTGCACCTGAATCTTCTGTCGAAAATAAGTCAAGAAAGAGGAAGGAAAATTTTCCAGAGATGACGTACCAAATAAACACAAGAAAAACTACTCGGAGGTCACAAAACCAAGAAAGGATTCTCCCAAGAAATTAAACGACAAGGATGAACAAGGAATAGAGAAAAATGGTGGACAAAAAGAAACAACAAGGGTGAACAACGAGCAAAAAACAAGGACGAACAAGAAACAAATAAAGAGGATGACCTTAAAAAAAACTTTAAAGGCAATCAAACAGTCAAGCCAGCTACAAAAAGAAGCTAACCCAGTAAAGACTACATTTCGAAAAAGGCTAAGAAAAAAATTTTCGATATAAAAAAAGAAAAAACAATTGATTCTTTTTTTAGTACCGAAAAGAATCTGGATTCTAGCAAAGATTACAAACGCAATCTATTCACTCGATGTGTTTACGCTCAAAATAGTGCTGAACGAATTACACGAAAAAAGATAACAATGGATGAACTCTTATAAATTTTGGTATTAAGTTAATTTATGCTACTTATTCGTTAAATATGCTTTAAGAATTGGAATTTAATAAAAATCATTGCTCATATTCACATCACATCTACTTCTATTCATTATTTCCATCAATATATAAGTTCAATACGTAAAAAAAATGGTATTACCCTATTTTTACACTATTTGTTCAAATTTGTGACACTATTTACACAATTTTTGTTCTCTGAGGTGATTCGGAGGCCTGCAATGGAGAATTTGTAGATCTTTTTAACACCAATAATTCTCTCTGTCCACCGCATAATAGATATAAGTAAATAGTTAAAAAGACGATTAAAAGAATTATCATGATATTTTACTATTGGTCCTATGAAAAAATGTTTAACAGCAATTTTCATTTGACCTTTTAAAAGCAAAAATTCTACTTTTTTGAATATTTGTCTTATCTCGCTTTGTTTAGCTTAAAAATAAAAATAAAAATATTCCAATACCATTTTCCATACTTAAAAAATAAACTATGCCTACTACCAAAAAATATTGGAAGGAGGTTTTTCAGATCTTCTTAAAAGCAACAATTTTAATATATTACCTTTTTTCGTATCTCACGTTATTTGGCTCAAAATTTGAATTTTCAATTTTTCAAGAAAATTCATAAAGTTGTTATGCAAATCTTGTAGGACGCTCAAAAATCAACGTTTTTCTTCTCTTTACTTTTTTTCATATCGTGATTTGTTTGGCATAAAATTTTCATTTTCGTTTTTTTTTATTTAGTCAATGCTATAACTCTGGTAATTTTTTTGTCGAAAAAAGTCATGGATAAATTATCGTCCTTTTGAGTACTATGAATAGCTGTATACCGAATTTTTTAATAAAAAAAAGTGATCTCCAAAATTTTGAAAATGCTCTAATTTTTCGAATTTTTATCCAAAATGACTGGCTAACGAACTTGACCTTCAGTTTAGAACACTAAAAGAGTATACCAAAGGTTAATCCAATCTGTCAATTATTTCGAAAGTTCTAGTTGATATATGGGAAAGAAATCAGTTGAGATGGTTCGGACATCTTGAAAGAATGAAAGATGAACGGTTGACCATAAAAGGTGTATAAAGGTAAAGTAAATGGCAGAATGCCCAGAGGCAGACCGCCGAAAGAATGTTTAGAATATGTGAATGAGACATTAATTCGAAGAGGCATAAGAAGCCATAGAAACACGAGAGATTGCATGAAAAAATGCATGGACGTGCAGGAAGCTAGAGTAGTATGCCAAGACAGAGAAGTTTGGCGACAAATAGTTTATAAAAAGAATGTGAGTAGAGTGAATGAAGCCTGTAACAAAGACCTTGGATACTAATGGGCCCAAGTGGAGAGCTACACATAACAATTTTGTGAGACTCTCCACGTGGGTTGTTCGCTAGAGAGATTGATCAGCAGCCTGGGTCGGAGCAGTGTTGCGGAGTGAACGTGTTATTCAAATAAGTAACACGAGAATTCTAGATCAATCCAAAATATTTATACCTTAAACCTATATACCTATCTACCCTTTACCTATATACCCATCCACACATCACTACTACTACTAATAATAATAATATAATTTCCAACCGTGACAATTTACGTGAAAATTATTAAGCATTTAAAGTGAAAATTTTCAAATCTTCAATTTCGAAAGCTTAAAATTTGAAAGAGTTCATTTTTCAGTGCAATATTTTGCAGTTCAGTTTTGATTACTTGAAATCAAAATTTTTGTCGGCTTCGAAAGTTTTAATTTTTTAATTTTGATGATTGTAAAAATGGTTGAAAAATGGGGGAAAACTGGGAAATGGCCGGAAATTTCTTTTCTCTGTTAAAATGGCTACCCTGATTATGCCTAACAAACTTTCAGAAGTTTCTTGAAGGTTTAGAGCTTCCATATAACCATCTTACATATTCACACGGCATCTGAAGTCATGTATTTGACCTAGACTAAAAACCTTGCTCTGCGTCATCTCTTCATAATTAGCATACAACACTCGATGTACTTCTGTCGAGTAAACGCAGTTTGAAATTACAGCATTCTTGACCTGACTTATGTTAGGTGCATTCATTTCTTGACATCAGGTTATCAGCTTCAGAGATCACTTGATCCGATATCAGAGTCACTGATGTGATTCGATATAATGTCATGAGCGAGAGTTACAGTAAGATTTCTACCATTGTTTTCCACTATTTTTACTATTTTGCATTTAAAATTATTTGTTGTGTTCAGTATTGGCATTAAGTATTAGTATTTTATTAGTATTATTATTATTAGAATATTTTAATCATTAACATTTTTACTACAAAATAAGTAAAACCTCACCAAAATCGTCTGTATGATGTAAACTTGCAAACATTGATTTCACAAACTATGTTGATTGTAATGATACATTCTTCCTTGGCGGAATTTTTTGTATCATATAAGTTATTGGTGAGCTTTATATTCTTCTGAATTGAAAATTGATCTACTTCTAATTATTCCGAATTACCTCAAATCATACATTTTATTCGTCCGAATTAACATTTTCCCTGTTTTGCATTTATCCGAATTATCATTTACCTCCATGCTATACTCTTCAATCTGGGGTGAGCAGTCTAAACTCTCCAATCTCGTTTTGTGCTCGCCTGTAACACCACCTACGCGCAGCGGCGCCGGCGCGGCTTGAGGTTCTAACACAAAACGAGATTGGAGAGTTTGGACTGCTAACAGATGGTAGATTATTTCATGGAGGTACTGATATCACGAAAACTTCATTTCACAAATACCAATTTGTGCAAATAAATATATTTCACTGTTTATGTTGAAATTGATAAGAATGTAAATGATGTCAACTGATAATTCAAATAAATGTAAATTATAGCAAATAGTAAGGAAATTATGTTGAAAAAAGGCAATTTAAAAAAATAAAAATTAGGGCACAGCTCCCTCCACCCCTAACCTATCCTATCTAATCCTCTCCTCCATACTGCTTTCACACTTCTCCTCTCGCCTACTATCACTAAATTCCCCTAGCCCTCTTCCATCCCTTCTCTTAACTCATCCCGTCTGATCCTCACTTCCCCTTACCTACTTCCGCACCCCGTTATACAACCCCCACGACTTCCCTCGCCTACCACTCCTCGCTCACCTCTCTTGCTTTCTTTCCCCTCCATCCTCTTTACATCTCCTAGCAACACCACTCACATACGCTCCCTCCCTTCCCTTCCTCTGAATCCCCTTAACTACCCTCCCCAACCCTTACCTCTCATACCCTTCCGTACGCTTCCGCCCTAAATTTCCGTCTCTTCTCATCCCTTTCCTACTTCCCCTTACTTATCAACTCCTCTCATACTTACCCTTATTCCCCTACTCACCTCCCATCATTGCTTTTCACTTCTCCCCTTTCTCCTCACTTTCCAGCCCCTCACGCTCCACTTTCATACCCTTCTCTCAACTTTCTCACTTACATAGCCCTTCTACCTTCATGTACATCCGTAATTCCTCTCCTCACACTTCCCTTTTTCTTTCTCCTCATCCACGTGCTTTCCCTATTCCCCACATTACTCATGTCACTCGTCACCCGTATTTCACTTCTCCTATTTCCTCTCATCAATCCTCTTTACATCTCCTACCTCCAACACTCAAATCCCCTTTCCTGACTTCTCCTCTTCTACTTCCCCAAATTTCCCTATCCTTACCTGCCCTACTCTTCTCCAGTGACTGGCCTCAATTTTCACTCTCTCAATCTCCCCTCACTTCCCCTAAAATACGTCCTCTACTCACCCATTCGCAAACTTACCGTCACTTGCTCCTCCTTTCCTCACTTCCCCTCTCGGAAAAAAGGTACTATGGACAGACGGGTGGAAGGACGGACGTCCGGCCGAAGCTATAAGGGTTTCTGCCCTGGGAAATAGTTCAATTTTCAACGAAACATATGGATTTTCTCACTAATGTTATGAATCTTTAACTGGAATAGTTAAATTTTCAGCTAAAAAATAGATTTTCAGCCAAGAAACGACTATTTTTTCAACAATATAGTTACATTTTCAACAAGAGTGATGAATTTTAAAGTAAAATAAATAATCTTCAATAAAAAGAGCTTTTTAACGAAATTGTTGAATTTTCTATAAACTAGATTAACTTTCAACCAAATAGTTGGATTTTTAACCTGAATCATGAATTACTAACGAAGAGGATTAATTTTCTACCAAAAGAGATGAATTTTCAACAAGAGAGATGAATTTTAAAGTAATTTGAAGAATATTTAAAGAAAAAGAACTTTGTATCGAAATTGTCGAATTTGTGAAAAATCAAATTAACTTTCAAGAAAAAAGTTTGAATTTTAACCAAAATCATGAATTACTAAACAACAAGATTAATTTTCTTCCAAAAAATACGAATTTTAAACCAAATACATGCATTTTCAATCCAATGATTGAAGGTTAAACTAAAAAAATAAATAACTAATTGACCAAATTAGGAATATTTACATTTTCAATTTGAAAACTTAATTTTTTATAAGAAAACACAAATTTTCAGCTAAATAGTTAAATTGTCTACCAAAGAGATGAATTTTCAACTGAACTGATGAATTTATGAATTTATATTATTTTTTTGATCAGGGTGATAAATTAATTGATCTCTGATGTTAGATATTGCCGATTATTGGTCAAATAATTTTCTGGAGAAACGAGAAAAAATGTTCCTCGGCCCGGAATCGAACCGGGAACGCCACTATTTACAAGTGTAGCGTTAACCAGTAAGGCCAACCGGGCTTCACCAAATGGTTTCTCGTTTCTTGTATTTCCACAGTATGACGCGGGTCTGCATCTTTATAACCTGTAAAATTTCAGTGATTAATTCTCGTCTGAATAAACTCACCGAATCTGAATATAATTAAATAATAAACTATAATAATAAACTATCTGCTGAAGCTCCGGTAGCGTAATTGGTTAACGCTCCGCTTGCAAATAGTGGCGTTCCCGGTTCAAATTCCGGCCGAGGCAGATTTTTTCTCGTTTCTCCAGAAAATTATGTGACTAGTAATAAAAAATATCTAGCATTAGAAATTAATTAAACTGATGCATTTCCAACCAAAACAGAATTTTGAACAAAATAGTTTAAGTTTTGACGAAGCCGTTGAACCTTCAACCAAGAATAATACTTTCCTACCAAAGAAGACAACCTTTTCACATAATACATGAATTTTCAACAAAATAGTTGAGTTATCAACCTGAAAGATGAATGTTCAAGGAAGAATCTTAACTTTCTACAAAAAAATGAAATTTCAACAAACTACGTAAATTTTCAATTGGTAATGATAAATATTCACCAAAAATAAAACTGTTCAACTTCCAGTTCATAAAAATAATTATTGACCAAAGAAAGGAATTTTCAAGAAAATAGATAAATTTTTAATCAAACCATTTTCAACTAAACTCAAGAATCTATAAACAGAAAACTGAATTTGCAATGAGGTAGTTTCCATTTAGACCAATTAGTTGTACTTTCTACTGACTAAGATAAGTTTTCATCAAAAAATCTAATAGTTAAGTTTTCAGTTATAAAAATAATTTTCAACAAAATTATGGAATTTTCAAGCAATGAAATGATTCTTTAACAAAATTGTGGAATTTCCCACAAAGTTCATTATTTTTAACCACATCGTTAAATTTTTAACGGAGAAGATTATTTTTCAACCGAAAAAGAAGAATTTTCAGCAAAATACATAAATTTGCAACTAAAAAAGATATATTTTCGAATAAAAATAAAATAGTTACTATTTTAGTTAGAAACTTAATTTTTATTACCTTCTAATACATAATTACCTGGATGACAAGTGGATCAAGCTTGATTATAGGTGGGCTATTCTGGATTGTAAGTGGATTACTTGGATTACCTGAGCTACTCCGCATTATTTTGATTACAAGTGGATTACCTGTAATACCTGAATTACTCCGAATTATTTGGATCAATTGGATTACTCTTGGTTACGTCGGAATACAAGTGGATTACTCCGCGCTAGAACTTAATTTTAAGTGGATTACTTGGATTACCTGAAATACTTCAAATTAGCTGAATTACAACCAGATTATTCCAGATTAAAAGTAGATTACTCCGCTTGAAAGTGGAATTTCTCAGATTACACTGATTTCTTTGGTTTATACGAGATTGCTAGTTCGTATAACCGAGCTGTCCAGCGGATTACAATCTAAAATAATATATTAAAAATCAGTAGATTGATTAAATAAAAAAGAAACTGAAGATCTAATTGTCCGAGTGGAATTTTAGGTGGTGCAGTGCGAACGTGATTTACAATTCGCTCTTGTGCTTTCTGAGGACACCGGTCGTTTTATCGAACGCGCGACCTTTCCACAACTATCTCGTCTGTTGCCATAGATCAACGGTAACGCCACGGCGACCAATTTACCGAGCGACCTCTTGGTCGACCTCTTCTCGAGGCCTCATCCGCGTACGTGTGTGTATGTGAGATTATATGTATCGCTGCGATATGTACAATCAATTCTACACAGAATACAGGTAAAGTCATCTTGCTTCTACATTGCGATGGAAACGATGACGCAATTACCCCATCGTCGCGTAACAGGAGATAACACTAGCGAGGTGATAGAAAAAACTAATCCGATATGTTTACTTATCTGGAATTTCTCACATACGTACCAGGAAACTCCATTTCCTTCGCAATTATAAACTTAAGTGTCACTTGTATTTCAGTTCATTGTCTATAAATAAAGTGATCTGATCAGTATCAGAGATAAGTCTGTAAGATTTCTCAATTCAAATTTATCTGTATCTTACCGTCAAACGGGGTAAATTCGTACATGTGGGGTAAATTCGGACACTCCCAACTTGCTGGTTTGAATTACTGAAGGGGGTTTTAACCAGTTAAAGCCCTTACTGCTTCCAGATTCTGGTTAAAACCCCATTAGGTAATTGAAACTATCAATTTAAGAGTGTCCGAATTTACCCCGCATGTCCAAAGTTACCCCGTTTGACGGTACCCTCTCTTTGTTAAGGGGTTATGCCTAAATTACGTGATGTTTTTTTCCGAAATTATGAAGCAGGTAGTTCCTTTGGTTAGGCTCCGTAAGTATTCACCCCCTCCCCCTCCCATTTGACGTAATAATTGCCGACTACATTTTTTTCATGAATTTATTTGAGGTTCGTCCAAAAATAACGTGAAGCGATTCAAGGCATTTTTCCGAAAGAAAAAAATTAATTTATACCAAAAGAGATAAATTCCTTAATTAAAAAGACAAATTCTCAGCAAAAGTTGAATTTTCATTCAACAAAGATTTTTAAATCAATAAATAAAAAGATTTCATCCCAAATGTGAATTTGCAAGCCAAAATACGAGCTTTCTACAAAATAGTTGATGTTTTAACCAAATTGTTGATGGGTTTTCTACAATACGGTTGAATTCTGAAAGTGAAAATATCAATTTCGAAAATTCATTTTAAACCTAGAAAGCGAATTTCAAACAAAGTAGTTTATTTTTCAAAAAAAGAGATGAATTTTCAATTAAAAGTATGAATCTTCATCTAAAACACTGAACTTTTATGAAAGTAATTAATTTTTCAACCAAGTAGTTGAATTTGGAACATGAAAAATTTAATTTCTAACAACGAATGTAATAACTAATATTTGACATTCCCACCACGAAATATTTTTAGTTTAAATCAAAAAAGGTGAATTGAACCAAAAAGGACGAGTTTTTAACCAAATAGTTCAATCTTCAACAAACCAGATTCATTCCTGAGCAAACAATTTTATTTTTATCCAAAAAAGATGAAATTCCGACCAAAAGAGATGAGTACTCAAATAAAAAAGAAGAATTTCCAGAAAGAGTTGAATTTTCAACCCAGAAAGATGTTCTGTCAATCAGGAAAAAGCTATGCAATGTGTTGAATTTTTGCACAAAAAAGACGAGATTTCTACAGGAATTTCACTCTCTCTTATTGAGGTAAGGAATTTTGTATCAAATAATTAAGCTTTTAACCAAAAAGATGAATTTTCAGCAAAATACGTTAATTTTCAATCAAATGGTTGAATTTTCAACCATGAAGATTAATTTTCTACAAAAGAGTCAATATTTGAACTTACGGTTTAAAAAATTAACTTTTAACCAAAAAACGAATTTTTAACAAGATAGTTCATTTTTTCAACCAATGAGATAACTTTTTAAATGAAATCATAAATCTTTACTCAACAACATAAATTTTTAAAAAATTAGTTTGAATTTTAAACAAGAAGTTGCACTTTCATCTTAAGAAGATGAATTTTCAACGAAAAATACGTACAAAATACGTACATACATTTTCAACCAAATAGTTTAATTTTTAACCATGAAGACTAATTTTCTACCCGAAACAACGATTTTCTACCAAAATGCAAGAATTTTTAAGCAAGTAGTTCAATTTTCATCTAAAATGTTAAATGAAATAGTTAAGTTTACAGTTAAAAATTCATTTTTAACAAACAAAAGGAAACGAATGTTCAACAAACTAGTTAAAATTTCAATCAAGGAAATTCATTTTTTACTAAAATGGTGAATCTTTAATTATAAAGATGAATTTTTAATAAACTCGTTCAAGTTTCTAACCAAAAATGTGAATTTTCAACAAAAAAGTTAATTTTAAACCAAAACAGTTAAATTTTCAACGAGAAAGTTGTATTTTTTTTAAAAAAGATTAAATTTCTGCAAAAGAAGATAAATTTTGCATCCAAAAAGACAAATATTCATCAAAATAGTTGAATTTTCAACCAGAAAACAAATTTTTAACAAGATAGTTCATTTTTCAACCAATGAGATAAATTTTTGAATGAAATTATAAATCTTTCGTCAACAACATGAATTTTTTAAAAATTAGTTTAAATTTTGAACAAGAAGTTGCATTTTCATCTTAAGAAGACGAATTTTCAACCAAAAATACGTACAAATTACGTACATACATTTTCAACCAAATAGTTTAATTTCTAAACAAGAAGACTAATTTTCTACCCGAAAAGACGATTTTTTACCGAAATTCAAGAATTTTTAAACAAGCAGTTCAATTTTCATCTTAAAATGTTAAATGAAATAGTTAAATTTACAGTAAAGAATTAATTTTTAACAAACAAAAAGAAACGAATGTTCAACAAACTAGTTAAATTTTCAATCAAGGAAATTCATTTTTTACTAAAATGGTGAATCTTTAATTATAAAGATGAATTATTAACAAACTCGTTTAAGTTTCCAACCAAAAATGTGAATTTTTAACAAAAAAGTTCATTTTAAACCAAAACAGTTTAATTTTCAACGAGAAAGTTGTATTTTTCATCAAAAAAGATTAAATTCTGCAAAAGGAGATAAATTTTGAATACAAAAAGACAAATATTCATAAAAATAGTTGAATTTTTAGTCAAAAAGGTAGATTAAAATTTTTTTTTCTAATTATAAACGAAATAATTGAAATTTTAACAAACAAAAATAAATTCTTTTGCAAAATAGTAGACTTTTCAACCGAAAATATTGAACGTTCAATCAAGAATCACTGGTATACAAGGGTTGTCCTGATGGGAGGTGACTAGGTGTTTTCGATAGACTTTCACACGCTGAACACGAATCTGGACTCAAAAGTTGTCCATCACGTATGGTTTTTGAAAAAATGGGGGTTGAACCCCCCCCCCCAAAGGGCGTTTTCAGCCATTTTTGAATAATCGTGGGCATGAAACCCGGAGTTCTAGAACCTTCCAAAATGTCTCAAATTGAAGCTTGTCATTTCCCCTTTCAGCCGTAATAAATCAAAATTTAATCGCATCTGACTTTGAAGCCGTGTGCGCCTTTAAGCGCTCAGGGAGCACCCGAAGGTTGATTCCTAAGGGTGCAATGTTAGTTTATTTACACATGGGTCATTAAACGTTGTCCATACAATCAGCCTTGATCCGAATTTCCGACGAGGAAATTTTCAAAAATTTTATCATCTCCAAAACTAAAATGGATTGAATCAATTAACTCAAGGGTTGTTTTGAAGGGGTGCTTTGTGGATCATCCCATTTAAGGGGAGGTGTTACTATTCTTGATCCGTATATTAAATGTGAGACCATATCATTTTTCTTATTTTTAGAGTTCAGAAACTGAGATGATGTTAAGTATTCAACTTAAGGGTTGTTTTTACAGGGTGCAATGTACGCTGATACACATTTTGGAAGGTCCTAGGACTCCAGGTTCAGTTTTGGTTTTGACCACCACTTCCTCAAAAACTATACGTGATGGACAACTTTTCAGCCGAGATTCGTGTTCATCATGGGAAAATCTATCGAAAACACCCAGTCACATCCCATAAGAAGCCTCCCATGAGAAGAATTCAGTTAGCATTTAAATGTAAGAACCAGAAAATGAGCAAAGTCTAGGAAGCCTGTGATAAATAAATAGGAATTTTACGCATTTATAGAGTGAAGAATAATAGTTCAAGTAAACATTTAAGTTTATTTGTAATACTTTCAAAATACTAGGTTACAAAACTGGAAATTTTGCTTCGATAATATAATTATTTTTGCATTGCACATTTTTTCATTTCATACTGCACACTTTTAATTAAAGATTACACAAAGTGTCTCGGACTACTTAACATTTTGGACCCTTAAGAATTTATGAAATTTTTAGTTTGTAAAGCTAAGTACATATTATTATTATTAACACAATTTGTTTTCTAAAACTCATTTCATTAAGGTTCCACGTTCATTTCATTAACAGAGTTTATGTTTTATATAGATGTTCGTTCCTTATCTTCATAAAATCTTAGTAAGATTTCATAGGGGGTGGGGGGCGGGGTTGAAGCAAATATTACGGTATCTTACATATGGTGAGGGGTGGTTGAAAATTGTAGAAAAATATGTTACGTAATTTGTCGATGACCCCTTTTTTAATTTAATATAACCTCGTAAATTTATAAATATAATATTCATTATTAATACCAATAATACTAGGGACTATTAATATCATTAGGTAAATGACAATTAATACTGTTACAATTATCAATAAAGTAAAATACAATTTTTTTCAATTTAATGTATCGTAAGCTGGGGTTAGCCGAGACAAGCTGGGGTAACCGGGCTACTCATAATTTCATATTTTATAATCAGGATTCTCTTTTCCTGGAAACATCCGAAAAATGTTTTATTGTTTCTTGAAAAATAAGTATCAAATTTTCTTTTAGAGACGGTTTACTTCAATTTCTTTAGGATGTTTTGATAAAAATAATATTCATAAAAAGGTGGTCATTTTCTGTATTTTAGTTAAGTCGATTAAAAAACGCTTCGAGAAATTTACTTAAAGTTTTTTCTAAATTTATGTTACCTGTCATATACTATATCGTCTTAAGAAATTGTCTCAAATTTTAACCAGGATGATATTTTCAAGGATATTTGGTATTTGCTATTGTACGATTTTGATAAAAAGTTCAAAATTTGTAGGAGAAAGTCGGACATAGTCAGAAATTATACATTTACCGAATGTGGGATCGTCCCCTTTTTTAAATAATCCGTTGAAAATCTTGAAAATGCCATCTTCGACGCCCAAGCAAGGAGAATTTCCTTAATTATTTTTGTTTTTGTGTTCTTATAAGTTCGAATAGATTTTCAGCATGAAATAAACGAACACATAGATAAGTCAACTTGGTATGTGCTAATAGACAATAAAAATATAGAGGACGCATCGGGTATGATCCAGGATGTCAATGTTAGGAGTGTGACTGAAATTTGTGGTACTGCGGTTGTAGAAAGAATGTCTGGTGATGCATGGTGGGATGATGAAATTAAAAAAATAGACTCGAGAGAAATGGAGGTAAAAGAACAGAGTTAGTCAGCATGAGAAATAGCAAGAGCGAAATGCTATACGATACAGACGGGATACTACATGCCTTGAGAAAATCTTATGAGGAATTATTTGGGAGATGACGCCATAGGGCACCACAACTGCAATATAGAACACGTTGCGTTAGAAAAATGAACTAAGAGAGTCTGTGCCCACCGTGTAAGACAGAATGAAAAAATCGACCCCCCCCCCTTCAGAATAGCATTTTAATAATTTAATTTATGCACGGCCCTTTACTGAAAGAGTTCAACGAGGAAAATGATTTCATTAATGCAATACTAGCAGGATGAACACTAGAAGAAGAGCCATTCGGCATTTGATCAGAGTCAAGGTTCATCAGCAAAGCACAAGGGCTACAAGAGAAAGTGAAGTCAATTTTGGATCATAAAATACTGGGTTAATAATGGGTGATTATAAATAATAGACTATTTAGAAACACATTGGAAATTCCAACGGTTGCTGCAACTTCACTGGCACGATTGTTCTAGTATGGAAATTATTATTGGACACAGATTGCATAAGAAGTAGTGGCTCTTTGCCCCGGTGGCAGGTGATATCTGAACGTGTTGGAATATATCGAAGAAACAGATATAGTCTTTTTGCAAGTCACTTGAACTACACATTTGCTGGAACGATTTCTAAGGAAGTCTGTGCAACTGACATACTTTGAACTCTTTCCTCTATTCACCATTTTTGCTCTGTTTTTTAATGCTTCTTTTTTCTCCTATTTGTAAGAAACTTCCTATTCTCCTTGTTTTTTTGCTTAAATGCGAACTGAATTATTAAAACCAAATAAGAAAATACAACTATTTTTCGTTAAAAGTTCATTCTTTTCAGTTCAAAATTTTGCTATTATATCTTTGATACAGAATTCATCTTTTTGGTTGTAAACTATACTATTTATTTAAAAAGTTAATTATTTTGTTGAAAAATGAACTATTTTTTTCGAAAGTCATATTTTTTGGTCGAAAATTCAACTATTCTGTTGAATATTCGTGTTTTTGTATAGAAAATTCATCTGTTTGGACATAAATGACATCTCTCATGGTCAAAAATAAACTTTTTTGTTGAAAATTCAACTCTTTGGTTGAAAATGCGCCTGTTTTTGGATAAAGTTATTATTGTAGTTTTTAAATTCAATTATTTGCTTTGAAATTCGCTACTTTCTGCAAAATTTAGTCTAAATATAATAGAATATTCTTCATCTGGGATTAAAAGTTAATCTTATTCTTCGTATTATCTTATTGAGCCATGCAACAAGAGATGTTTGTTTGCAATGCTTTTTTTCTTGTTTTTTTTTTAATTGGGTTTCAAAACATACTTCATTAGTTTTAAGGATTTTCGTGCAACTCTGTTACACAAGTTGACTTTCTTTAAATTTATGTTATTAACGATTTTTTCTAAATTTAACTGCTTTGATGAAAATTTGACTATTTCGTTGAAAATTACTTTTTTTTTGTTGAAAATTCAACTATTTTGGTTAAAAATTCAACTATTTGGTTGAGAGTGAAATTTCTCGTTTAAAATTCAAACTGTTTTGTAGAAAATGAGTCCTGTTCGCTTCAATTTTCAACCATTTTGTTAAAAATAAACTTTTTGTTGAAATTTCATATTTTTCGACCAAAAATTAATTTATTTGGTCGAAAATTAACTCCTTTGTTGAAAATTCATATTTTTGGGTTGAAAGTTCAATTTTTCTATAGAAAGTTTGTTTTTATTGGGTTGAACATTTGAGTGTTTTGGTTTAAAATTAAACTTTTTAGTTACAAATTAAATTTTTGGTTGAAAATTCATATTCTTGGTGTAAAATTCAAATTTGTTTTGTAAAAAAAATCATCTTGGTGGGTTGAAATTCAACCGTCTTGTTGAAGACTAACTTTTTTGTTGAATATTCATATTTTTTGTTCGAAATTAAACTATTTGTTTGAAAATTGTCTCCTCTGTGGAAAAGTCACATTTTCGGGTTGAAAATTGAACATTTGCGTAGACGATTCTCTTTTTCATCTATTTAGGTTGAAAATTGAACTATTTGGATGGGGACTAACTTTTTTGTTCAAAACGCATATTTTTGAGTTATAAATTCAAACGCTTGATAGAACATTCTTAGTTATTGATTGTTAATTTAACTGTAAGTGTAAAGAATTATATTTCTGGCTTAAAATTCTTACAATTTTTTTAAAAATGTAATTTAAATATAATAATATATTCTTACCTATGTTTTCAATGTATGTCTTATTGTGAAAATTTGTTACACAAGCAGACTCATTTTAAATAGATGTTTTCAACGACTTTTTTTAATTTAACAATTTTGTTGGAAATTTACCTATTTAGTTGAAAATTACCTTTTTGTTAGAAATTTATATTTTCCGGTTGAAGAGTCTCCTATTTCGTTAAATGTTAACTCTTTGATTGAAAATTCAATCTTTCATGTAGAAAATAAGTTTTTTGGTTTATATATTCGAATATTTTGTTTTAAAATTAATTTTTTTGGTTAAAAATGATCTTTTTCGTTAACAAATTCATATTTTTGTGTCAAAAATTGAAAAGTTTTGTAGAAAATTTGTCTTTCCAGGTTGATCGTACAACTATTTTGATTACCAATTTAACTTTTTGAATAAATAGTTGTCAATATAGTCAACTACTTGGTTGAGACTTACATAAACTAGTTTTTTAAAAATGCGTTTTTTTATCGATGGTTCATCATTTCTTTGAAAATTTGTCTTTTGGGTTGAAAATTGAACTATTTAGTTGAAAATTCGTCTTTGTTTATTGAAAATTCATCTTTTCTGTTGAAAAAGCAATCTATTTCGACTTAAAATCGTAAGAATTTCATGGGGTTTAACTTAAATTAAATATGGAACCCACATTGCCATTATTTAAATAAATGTATTTCTCTATTTTCGTGAAAATTCACCCTACTCCCTCTATTTTAAAGCATTTTCGTCTATGAAGTCTGAAAAGAAGCAAAATTTATTCCTGATTCTGTCAATAATTCCGTGTTGCATTTGGTGGCACTTGTTTATATAAGAATATTTTATACGGTATTATGGAGTTTTGTTGTTAATGACGGTTGAGTCTGTACGACTGTAGTGATGCTGAAGGATCATTTGTCACTCAGCGGACACCAGTAGTGATCGGCGTGATGTTCTGTGATCCCTTCCGGTTCCGGTTGCGTTTGCGATTGCGCAGTCCGCGTGCCAGTGACGACTGGGTAACCGCCCGCGGATCAGAGCGCTGCGCTGGATAAATAGACAGACAGATGGATAGGCAAGTACGTAGGTGCATACTCACGGCAGGGATATGTCGCAATTTTTTATCGACCGAGAAAATGCTCCAGCTGTTCGGATCGAGACGTATGTACACATCAAGCTTTACGATTGCCCTCATACATTAATGTAAGTGCTCCGCGGTCTGTCGCAAATAAATGACCGGCGGAGCAGCATAGATAGAAGGAACAGAAGAAAGGCGCATGCGTACGTGTGTTTCTGTGCGTCAAAGAGAAAAGAGGCTGTCACCCGATTCCAGGGTGACTTTTTTTAATGAAGTCTTTCTTCTTTAGAATATAAACAACTGTACCAAAAGTACATTTAAATATTCACTCGGATCTTTTTTAAGATCAACCAGACCTTAGTTTTTTAATATTTCTAATGTGGACATTCCATAAAGTGTGAATAACATTTTAAGGTTTGGTAGATGGTTTCAGGAACAAAAGAGAAAGAAAGTTATACTCCATTTCTTGAAATTATTGAAGACATTGAAGTTAATAACACGCGAATACCAAACCATAAAGTAGAATAATGTAGATCAAAATGTATGGATTAATCTAATGATTTCTTAATTCTGAGATACGGATCAATGTTCATTCTGATGTATTCACATTGAAGAAACAAAATCAGATTTACTATATGACGATGACTGTGGTTGACCTCAGGTTAAATTTATTTTTATTCTAATTACTGTGATATGTATAATTTGCATATAAGAACAGACATTTGAATAAAAGTATGTGCCTAATCAGTGTTTCATTTTACAAATGTATGTACATAGTAGATCTAATTCTATGGCGAAATTGAAAACCATTCTTTTGAAAGCGATGTGAACTTTTTTTGCATTTCGTTCTATATTTATTCTTCTGTAGAAATTTCTTTCTCTTTTTAATTAATCCTTCATTAAGGATTACCTTTCGTTCTAATATATTCGAAATGAAGAAATAGCAGTAATATTTACTAAATGCGGATGACGTATGGCTGAACTCAGGTTAAATTAACAAAGAAATAGCCAAACAAAGCAGAAATTCACTCAATTTTACTACTTTTCTAGTTAATTTAACAATCTTTGATGATGTAGTAGGCATGATAATCAATATTGGTATTTGTTCTTGAAGATGTACCCTTATACCAGCCTAATTTGCATTACTTCTTGAAAATATTTTAATAGATAATGCAACATTACCTCACCAGCAAATACAATCAAAGATATGGAAAATCCTATACTTATAGTCAAAAGAAGAGGTATCATAATATTTGTAGTGTGGTTAAAGTCTTGAATTAGCTGATTCACCGAATTTGCAGCAGAATTTACTGAATGATCATTTGCCCACTTTCCAAAGAGTCCAGACTGAATCAAATGTGACAAAATTCGATCAATTTGTCGAATATAGGGTGATCCTGGTTCTAAAACCATAACATGTAAACCCCTGCGGAGACATGTTTTTCCAATCTTAATTGAAGCATGTACTTTATCGTATTCTTGGTCATACAAGTTTGCCACTCTTTCTTTCATGATACACGAGATGTTCTTACGCTTTATTATTAACTCGATGCAATTCGTGTCTGAAGAGCTGATGATAGTTTTATTCAGCAAGACATCAGTAATCTCGTCGTTTTCACTGCCTCGCATAACTTTCAAGAGGGTTTTGCTTATCACAAGTGAAAGACGAATATTATTCAAATCTTCTAAAGTATTGATTTCCATTTCAAATTATCTTGTGAACTTGATGCCAGTCAGAACTGTGTAAATTACTGATGAGGAAATTAAAAAACCAAAAAGTTCGAAAACGAAAATGATTTGTTCTGCCAATTTATGTGGCATAGGGGGAATAGTGAATCCGAGTGCTGATCCTAATATGTATATAGGGGACCACACACCGCTTTCAGATTGCATAATGTATCCTACGATGAAGGAAATCAGCATCATCACGAACACTAACACTGCCATGCTAAAGCAGTGGCTTGAATATTGTACATATACTATTTTATATTTGAAAACTGGTACAACAGGACGGTAACAAAATTGACCAATGACCATGCTGTAGTTTAGAAGTATTTTTCCGCTTATAATATACGCACCAAAATTAGTATAAAACTGTATTTTGTTATGAGTAATTTGGTACGGAAGAGTACTGTTCTTGCTCCGGTCCCTGTTCCAGTCACCCCATTCCTCAATTCTGGATTCAACTTCTAGAATTGAGCAATTCATCACATTAGACAACGCTTTCACTAGCAGCCCTCCTGCTCCAGTAACTTCAATAGGATATCCCGAATGATTTCGTCTTACACGAATTACAGGAGGCTCATCCAAAGAACTAGTTTTTAATTCATATCCGTTCAAATCCCTCAGTTTTTAATGGACGAATTTAGTTTCTCCTGAACATTACTGATTGGTGTAGATTCTTGTGAATGAATTAAATTGGTGTACTGTGGCTATATGTTGATGATCAATTGCGAGCCAATCCTTTTCTGTGACTTTTTTGTCAACAAGTTCGACAACATTAACGTCTAGAAAATTAATTAACCACAAGCTCTGCAGAAACTTTACATAGCTAGATCGTTTTTTCTCTGATAAAAAAATTACCAAACTCTTTGGTCGCCCTTTCTTTCTTGCTAGTTGATGTAAAGCCTTTTTTATTTCATTCGTCCGATAATAATACTGTTCGCTGTTCAAGGTCTGTATCGTGACAAATAGTGTTGTTGTTCTAAGTTTGGTAATGTCTCCTGCATTTACCAAATCAAGGACCTCCGTACTATTCAGTTCGTTTATTTTTATAACCTTAGTCGGAGCTCTACTGGAAATTTTACTGACCATTCCATTTGCTACTAAAGCTTTTTCACCGTTAACACTTTCAAGTTGGATTATAACAACTTGAAACACTTTGCAATCTTGTTTAATATAGTCAACGAGTATACCAGTACACTTTGTTGGGGGTAAGAAACCTTGCACATACATCAGAATAATTGGCAGCACAATAATTTTGATAAATTTTATATTAATATACATTTTGCAATTTTTTCGTTTATAGAATGTATGAATGACTTTCACAAAACTTAAAAATAAATATGCCCTGGCAGTGCATGTAATGTCTAATATGTAACGTCTTTCTTCGAAGGTTGCTCCCGCTTGAGTACCATTTGATTAAAAACTTTGTGAGTAAAGGTCTCTGAATGTCATGAAATACTATTTTGGCTGGCTGAACGTTTTTTCCAATCATCATGAAATCAAAATTGCACTTTTACAAGCGTAGGAAAAAGTAATATTTTATTATCGATTTTTTTGACCTGGTTTAGCAGTTGCAGCATTTATGCAATATTTTATGTATTCTAAAGCAATTTTATGTGTTATCTGAAGAAACATACTTTTGCTATAAATTTCGAAATAACTACTACAGTACATAAATGATTAAAAAGCATATTTCACATCATCTAATAGTCCTGAAAGTCCACTTATTTTATTTATCAGGAAGCGTTTATTGAAGTTGGTCCCTTATCGAAAATCTAATGGTAAACAAATGATATTTAATGAAGGGCTCCTAATCAGTAAATATTTTTAATCGCACAGAAAAGCAGTAAGTTGTGTATCCAGAAAAGAGAAGAGAAGTATCATTTGAGATACATGAGTAGCTGTAAAATATTTAGTCGACTTCAAAACAAACTTTTAAATAACCGGATCATCTTTCCTTGTGACAGAAAAATTACTAAACTTTTTGGACGAACATTCTACCCTGATAGTTGGTTCAAAATGTTTTTCACGCCATTCGTCCATGAAGAATACAATTTCCTTTTCAAAGATTGTATTGCGACAAATAGTGTCGTCATTCTATGATCAATGAATTTTCTTGCAGTTACCAAATTTTGGTCCTTTGTACTGTTAAGTATATTTAAATTGTTATCTTCAATAGGAATAGTGCTTGCAAGTTTAATGAAAATTGAATTTACAAATAAAGCTTTCTCTCCATTACCATTTTCATGCAGGCCCATCACATATTGAACCGTGTTGGAATCTTGTTTAACGATTAAAGAATCCTTGCTCATAAGTCAGGAAAATTAGTATCCATTAAACAGTATTTGTACGTTATTTGCCCAGGAAACCAATCGAATTATTTTTTGGTTAAGAATTCATTTTTGTAATGAAAAATTTGATTATTTGGTTTTAAATTACATTATTTTGTTGAAAATTAAACAGTTTGTTCGAAACGTCATCCTCTTCAGTTAAAAATTAAACTGCTTCATTGAAATATTGCATTTTTTGCTTGAAATTGCAACAATTTATTAAAAAAATTTCCTTTGTTTAATAAATTTTTAATTTTCAATTATATTTCTTTCTTAGGCAGAAGTTAAACTATTTTGTTAAGAATTCATCTTTATAGTCAAAATTTCACCACTGTATTTGAAAATTAATTTTTTTGGTTAAAAACTTAACTATTTTGTTGAAAATTATATATTGTTTTCGTTGAAAATTAATTTTTTTTCAACTGAAAATTTAACTATTCCATTTTTGGTAAAAAATCCATCTTTTTGGTTAGATTTAAATGTTTTCCACTCAAAATAAAAATATTTTTTAGTTGATTTATCAACTATTACATTTTTCGTTGAAAATTCATCTTTTCATATCAAAAATTAACCTCTTTGGTTGAAATTCGAACTTCTTTCTTAAAAATGCATCTCTTTGGTTGAAAATTGAACTAATTGGTTAAAAGTTGAAATAATTTGTTAATTCATTAAAAACAGCAAGATTTCACCAACTCCCCCCCCCCTCCCCCTGAAAAATCGTCTTACGTTATTTTTGGATAACGCCTAAATAAATTTACGAGAAAAGAAATTAATCGGGAAAAATTACATAAGATGGGGCGGGTTTAAACTTACGGATTCTGATAAAGGTCGGTGAATGGTTTAAAATTACAGAAGAAAACTTGATGTAGCTTAACCACGGACACTTATTAGGAAATGCTGGATATCCTGAATGATAATGAAATTGATAAGAATGATAAGAAATTGTTTCATAAGATCTCACAAAAATGCTTCAAAAGGGTATTTTTAAAATTTTAGAGAGCATGGGGATAGAAAACTTTTTGGTACATAAACTTTAAATTGTCATATTGACACAATTAATACAAATCTCTTTTTAGCCTATGGTCTGGTGGAAGTCTATTGTACAAACTATCCTTCACGACCAGTAATTTCGATAATAGGTTAACCTACTAGAAAATTAGAACAGTTAATCAGTAAAATCATTAAAGAATCTATGACACTTCTAAAAACATCAACAAGGAATAGTACTGCCTTTTTAAAGTTCATTGAAAAAAATGTTGATACTCTCTTCAATGCATTTACCAGTATACATCTAAGATGACAATTTATTGTTCTAATTGATCAAATTTTCTAGATATGCCATTAACAAAATTTGATGAAAGCTATATTATCACAGATTTTGGCATAAAAAAATAATTCAGATTTTCATGAAAATCAGAATTATTCTTACTAAAAGTAAAAATAATAATCAGAGAAAAAAAATTGCCACAGTAGTTTTACCCATTTTAGAAAAATTTCAAACATTTAGAAATCAATGCTAGGAAATGCAGCTTTATACGATTTATAGAGTTCCGTTCAGTAGTAATATGATTGTAAAATTGGGAAAAGATAGATGGATCAACATAATTTTCTTCGAAGTCCTAAATATCTTTCAGACCTTTCAAAACATAGAATGACACATGATCTTGATTTTAATTGGGATTATGTCAAGATCCTTTATCATGAGAGAAATAAATAAGAAGAGAGTTAATGCAGATGTTATTTATAAAGCGAGATATAACAAAATTTAGGATGTGGTTATTAATTGGTCAAACTATTTCTTTTTTTTTAAGCTATTGTTCTAATCTCTATGTTTTTATTTTTAGGAACTATATGAATGTCAAATAACGTGGATTTTAATTGTTCATACTGGTTGTTTTTTTATAATTAATCCCTGATAAGGAAGTCAAAATTGTTTTTGAAACATGTTGGTCCCTAGTAGTATAAGAAAGACCGAGAAAGAATAAGGAAGGATTGAGAGGTTGGTTTTGGTTGACTCTTTGCACTTTCTCTCGCCGAAGCCTAAAGTCATATCAAAAAATAGAAAAGAGGGTGTTTTTCACGGAAATAGGATGATAATAGCGGAATATATTCGTCCAAATAAAATTAATGTGAATATCATGTTGAATGCAATATGAAGCACTTTGAATTCATGAGATATTGAAATATATTTGAAATATATTCCCAACAAAATACATAAATTTTCTACCAAACAGTTCAATATTCAACTTTTTGAGGATATATTTCTAACCAAAAATGGAATAGTGCAATTTTCAAAGAAAAGTAGTTAAATTTCTAACTAAAGAAAACTTTGGAGCCAGAAGATTAATGTTACACCAAAAAACATAAATTTTCAACAGAATGCATTAATTTTCAACAAAATTGTCAAATTTAAAAGCCAAAAGGACCAATTACCTAAAAAACCGTTTAATTTTCAAAACGAAAATATGATTTTTTTTACAAAAAAGTTAAATTTCTAAGAAAAAGTTAAATTTTTATTAAACTAGTTGAATTTGTAAGCAAAAAGTTTAATTTGAACTAAAAATATGATCTTGTAACAAAAAGGTAATTTTCAACTGAATAATTTAATTTTCTAACAAATAGCTGAATCCTCAACTATGCCAGAATAATTTGGAGCCAAACATTTGCATTTTTAACTAGCAAGGATAAATTTTCAATCAAGAAGATGACTTTTCAAGCAAAACAGACGAATTTTTAACAAAATGCATGAATTTTCAACTAGAAAAGATAAATTTTCAATAAAAAATCTCAATTTTCAACCAAAGAGATGAATTGTCAACTGAAATTATGAATCTATGAAAAAAATGAATTTCCAACAGAAGAATTCAACATGAAAGATGATTTTTAATACAGAAAACAATTATTAAAAATGAATTAGTTAAATTTCAACCAAGCAGATGATTTTTCAACTAAAAATCTGCCCGTCGCGCGGGCACATTCTAATCGCTCGCTGCGCGTATATAGCGCGCGTCTGTCGAATCTCGCACTTCGCGCTCTGATATTTATACTTTGCACTTGAAATGCTGGAATGATTGTTAATAAAAAAATATCTCTCTCACATCCCAGTATTTTCATGCATCTTCATATTCTGAATTTTCTACGCAATTAAGTATAGTTAATGATGAATTTGCTCAAAGCTCTGTAGGCTTTGAGGTACACATTCTCATCGTATCACTCGAGCTACGAGCTAGATTTTTTACAGGCATTTTTGAATGCTTATTTATTTTTGAAATTACCTTCCCATAAAAAGTTACAATACTTTCTTCAGACAAAATTCCCTCTCTCGAGTTGTTATGCGTGATATGAAAACTTTTTATTTTTCCATATCAATTTCGATAAATAAATTAAAAACGAGGAATTCTTTCAACGAATGGTTCAAATACATGTTTGAATTTTTAATCGCTGAAATTCCTTGGAAAACTTTTCTTCATATTTCGCGTCGTTTCGTTCGAAATTTTAATTTTCCATTTTGTGCACAGTACTGTCGATAAACAAAACAGAAATAACAAGTCCTATCAAAACATGGTTAGAAGAAAATGTTTTGGGACTTTTTAAAAGCTATAATTACTTTCTGAGACTTTTTCCCATATTTTGCGTCGTTTGGCTCAAAATTTGAATTTTCGATTTTTTCCACAGTATTCTTGAAAAATAAAATCGAAATATCAAGTCTTATGAAATATAGTTTAGAAATGATAAGTCTTTCAAAAAGCTAAAATTCTTCTCTTAAACAGTTGTACTCATCGATCGTCGGTTAGCTTAATATTAGTATTTTCGAATTATTAATTTTCAATGCATATAAAAACAAAAAATTAGTCTTATCAAAAACTGGTTGCAACAAAAATTGTAGATATTTTGGAGAGCTTCAATTCTTTTCTTGATATAGAAAAAGTTACGCAAAGAATAACAATCATCCTGACTTGGAACAGCGAATTTTCCAAAAGAATGGTAATTCTAAGTTGGGATACGGGATTCAAGTACAGAATTATAATTTTTACTTCAAAACGGGAAATTCTCTAAAAAAAAATTAAAAATTTTGTGTTGGGAAAGAAAATGATTGAAAGAATTATAATTTTAAATTTTGCACAGGCAATTTTACAAAAAAATAATTTTGCCTGTGGGGCAGGAAATTGCCACAAAAATTAAAATTTTTACTTGGCAACCGGCAATTTTCTAAAAGCATTATAATTCTGAAATAGAACTCTGAATTTCCGTAAGGATTCAGAATTTTTATTTTAGATTCACTTTAGAACAGGAAATTTTCTTAGGAATTATGACTTTCACTTCAAAACAGGGAGTTTTCGTAAAGAATCATTTTATGTGAAATGGGAATTTTGGGAAAACATTTTAATTTAGAAGAAGGGAATTTTAGAAAAATCCCTGTTTCATGTCCGAATTATTTATAATTTAAAACTCTCCTCTTCTAAATTTTGAGAAAAGGAAGTAACTATGTTTCTGAATTATTACAGCTCTGACTTGGAACAGAAAATTTTTTTAATTTAATAAATTATGGCTTGATATAGTAAATTTTCTGCAATAATTACAATTCTGAGTTTCGACAAGGGAATTTCGTAAAGAATTATAGTTTTGTCTTGGGACAGGTGATTTTTGACATGGAGCTTTTGAAAATTCCTTTTTGCAAAGTTTGAAAAGAGTAAGTTACTATATTTCTGTATTGTCATACAAAATCTTGGAAATAAATATAATTCAGACTTGAAATAGGGAATTTTTTTTAATAAAGATAATTCTGATTTGCTATAGGGCATTTTCGTAAAGAATTATATAGTTTAGACTTTGAGATAGGGAACTCCTGTAAAGAATATGAACGGAGTGAATTTAAACAAACTCCTGTTAAATTTCAAACAATACTTTCACCCGATCTCAAACGCTAGACAAGTTTTTTGATCCAGACAGTCAATTACTGTCGGGTTTTAATTTATTTTTGCTCAGAAAACATAAGCAAAGGACATCGAACAAAACTTACAAACATTGGTTGAAACTAAAAATTTCAAGTCATTTCGTTTAAATGAAAAAAAGTTACGGCGAGTTTATTTTAAAAAACGCATTTAATTCCGCTCGTCGGAATTTGGAGTTTATATTTTATTTCTCACAAAGTTGATATTGTACAAAAAAATTTTTCACACAGAAATTGTGCTCTTTATTAAGGTATATATGGTCACATTTTTTCTAGTGTTTTTTTTTTCAAATTTGAGTTTCAGATCATTTTTAGCGTCACTTTATCTTGAATGGGAGGCAAGGAATACAAAGCCGAGCGTCCCGTCGGTTATTGTATCCGCAGCCTCAATTATAAGAGAACATTTTGTGAATAGATATTATTCTGTCTTGGAATAAAAAATCCTTAGATATAAAGGTAATTATATAATAATAATGATTTATTTATTAAGTCCCTAGGGCTAAGGAGTCCTCTAAGAAACAAGTGATACATGTACTAGACCTTATAACTACGTACAAACTCTGGTTGAATTGAGATTACAGTGGTGGTTAGATAGTATTGTATACAGTGAAGTTATGTGTAAAATGCGAAAGAAAATTGTTTACCATTATGAGTACTGTTTTAAGAATATATTTATATATACACGTCGCATAAAGCATTTTACCGAGCTACCAATGAGTGATTTCTAGTGTAGGATTGTATAAATTAAGCAACTAATCAAAAAATAGTTTTCTACAGTGAAAGATTGAAGGTGCATCTCTGATCGCACTAGGTATCTTGTTGCATAGACATGCCCCCCCCCCCCGGACTATGAAGGATCTTTGCAGCTTACAGGTTCTATGTATCGGAATTGTTGACCATTTTTCTTTCACGAAGCCTAGACTAAGTGGGTCGATTGTTATCTCTGATTACGAATAAATCTAAAAGATACTGTGGCGTTTGATTGTGGAAAATATTGAAAAGTAAGTCACCCATGAAAAAATGTCTCCTCTTGGCCACATTCAGAAGCCCAGCACTTAAGCGACATGGAGTTATGTGTTCATATTTCGGTAAGTCATA
The DNA here is from genome assembly GCA_011634705.1 of Andricus grossulariae. Lineage (NCBI taxonomy): Eukaryota > Metazoa > Arthropoda > Insecta > Hymenoptera > Cynipidae > Andricus > Andricus grossulariae. The sequence continues at coordinate 15,236,201 of JAABKJ010000755.1, forward strand.
AATAAATCGAATACATGCATTCAGTGCTCGCTCGAGTTTTAAATTAAGTTCCTCCGTAATGTCATCGTATAAAATACTCCCGTGATTAAATGTGACAAAATTTTATCAATTCGTCGAATGTAGTGCGATCCTGGTTCTAAAGTCATAGCATGTAAACCCTTTCGGAGACATGTTTTTCCAATCCTAATTGAAGCATGCCTGTTATCGTATTCTTGGGCATAAAAGTTTGCCACTCTTTCTTCCACGATGCACGATATGTTCTTATGCTTCAATAATAACTCAATGTAGTTCGTGTCTGAAGAGCCCAAAATAGTTTTATTCACCAAGACATCAGTAATCTCGTCGTTTCCACAGCCTCGCATATTTTTTAAGAGTCTTGCTCATCACCAGTTAAAGACGAGAATTACTCAAATCCTCTGAAGTATTGATTTAAATTTGTAATTCCGTTGTGAACTTGATGCCATTCGAAATGTGTAAATGGCAGATGAGGAAATAAAAAAAGCAAAAAGTTCGAAAACGAAGATGATTTAATCTGCCAATTTCTGTGGCAAAGGGAGAATTACGAATCCGAGCTCTGTCTTAATTATGTATAAAGGGGATCACACACCACTTTCAGATTGCATAATGTGTCCTACGATGGAGGAAATCAGCACCATAACGAACATTGACAGTGCCATGTAAACGCACTAGCTTGAATATTGTACAAATACTGTTTTATATTCAGGAATAGGTACAACGGGACAGTAATAAAATTCACTAAACGTCATGCTGTAGTCTAGAAATATTTTGCCATGGATAATATATACTCACCAAAATTAGAATAAAACTGCATTTTCTTATAAGTAATTTGGTACGGAAGAGTACTGTTTTTACTCATGTCCTGTCTCTGGACACGCCATCCTTTTCAATTTCGGATTCAACAACTGAAATTGAGTAATTCATCGCATTTGACAAAACTTTCAATACTAGTCCTCCCGCGCCAGTAACTTCTTATGAATGGATCAAATTCATGCACCATGGCTGTATGTCGATGATCATTCGTGAACGAATTCTTTGTTGAGACTTTTTTGTCGAAAATTTCGACGATATTAACGTCTAGGAAACTAATTACCTACAAGCTCTGAAGAAACTCTACATAGCTAGATCGTTTTTCCTCCGAGAAAAGAATCACCAAACACTTAAGACGACTTTTGTTTTGTGATAGATGTTGTAAAACATTTTTAACGTCATTCGACCGGGAAGGATACAGTTTGCTATTCAAGGACTGCATTATGACAAATAGTGTCGTTGTCCTAAGTTCGGTAAAATTTACAGCATTTACCAAATCTTGGGCCATTGTACTGTTCAGTTTGTTTAAATTGATAAACTTTGTGGGAACACTGCCCGCAATTTTAATACAATTTTAATTTGCTATTAAAGCTTTTTCACTACTAATACGTGCATGCAATCTTCTTTAATATAGTCAATAAGTCTACCAATACACTTTGTTGGGTTAAAGAAACCTTGCACATACGTCAGAAAAATGAGAAAAACAATAATGTTGATGAATTTCACAATAATATACATTTTACAATTTTTTTCTTCGTTTATAGAATGTATGAGTTACTGTTACAAAATTTACAAATACCTGCGCACTGATAAAAATATATGCAGTAGATTTAATATGCAAGTTTGTGAAACAAATATGCACTAGCAGTGCACGTAATAGTACATTATGCAACTTTTGCTTATTTTACTTTTGCCCCGCAAAACTAGTTTTCGGGAAAAATATGCTACTTTCGTCCCGCTTATCAAGGACAAAAGGTGGCTTTTCCGGTCGGGTGTGGAATAAAACACTCGAGTACCATTTGATTAAAGAATTTGTAAGTAAAGGTCTCTGAATGTCATGAAATACTCGTACAATCTTGGCTGGCTGAACATTTTTCTTCAATCATTGTGAAATGAAAATTGCACTTTTACAAGCATAGGAAAAAGTAATACTTTATTATCGATTTTTCTACCTGGTTCAGCAGTGGCAGCATTTATGCAATCTTGTATATATCCTAACGCATCCTTTTTGTGTTATGTAAAGATTTTGCTCTAATTTTCAAAATAACTACTGTCCACAATTATGTAGATAGCAGTAAGTCGACTTATTTTCTTCATCAGAATGCATTTACTGAAGTTTCTTTTTCCTTTTGTAATCATTAATTTGAATTTGGATTATAATTTTATATTTTGAACATTTTTGTCTGATCCTGAAATCATTTTCATGAAATCAAACTTTTCTCAACTGCAGTCTCTTAGCGAAAATTTAGTGGTAAACAGAAGAAATTCAATAAAGGGCTCTTAATTAAAAAATAATTTTTATCACATAGCAAAGCAGCAAGTTGTGTAAAAAGAAAAGAGGAGATGATTATCGTTGGATAGAAATTTCGCCGTACACGGAATTACGTTCATGGTGATCGACAGTATTGACTTCAAAAATTAAAGAAAATAATCATTTGAAAATAAGCTCAATTTCACAAACATTTTATTCTTCCGAATGAATATATGATAAAAATTGATGTCAAAATGCACATCGTGATACATGAATAGCTGTAAAACTTTCAATCTATATACAGACGTTTGAATAGCTAGATAATTTTTTTTCTGTGACACAAAAATCACTTAAATTTCTTTATAAAATTTTCTGCATTTTCCAAATCTGAAGAACCCTCGCACATAATTCAGAAAAATTAGTGTTGGTCAAAAATGATTTTCACGCCCTTTACCCAGGAAGAATACGGTTTCATGTTCATAGACTGTACAAACACTGCATGTGGTCTCTAATCTTAATAATCAACTTAAATTAGTTAATAGTACATCTGGTATGAGGCAAAGGTCATCCAAAATCAACAGGCACGATCCTGTATCGATTTTCGTGACCCTAGTTTCAGCAAAGGCTTTTATATAATATTCGTTGATATAATGATCGAAGGCAGCTTTTCTAGGTTATTCATATAATACTATTTAGCTTTAGTGGATTGTAAGTAAAGATATTAGGTCTAGAAACTTTCATCTGACCAATTAGTGTTTTTTCCACTTCGAAAAGTTCACAGCTATCATGATGGAATCTCTACTTCTCTCTGGGGTAGTTATCTAAGTGAAAACTGAGGGTTATGGTCAGACATTATAAGAATTTTCCAATGTAATGATGGGTGTTTTTTAGGCCAAACTATCGATCGCCATAATGTATGGTTATTGAGATATTGGTTATAGTAGATTTATTTCAAGTTTAGTGGTTTAGAAGAGTATTTTAATAAGCTTTTTGATATCAAAAAGCTTAATTTAAATGGGTTTTCAAGGCTCGATCATAAAATATCACATAATTAATATTCAATTGCAGCTGCTTTATTCTAGTTTCTGGTTCTGCAGGCAAAAGTACATAATTAAAAAATATATATTTGAGTAAAGCCTGGTTTGTCTTATTTAACGTTTCGAGATCAGAAACCTACATTTGAAGATTAATTTTGTTATATTTAAAATGAAGTTTTAAATCCCAAAGGTATAGCGTTTAATAGCTCAATAGAGAAAAACTTGGATTTCTTTCCCAGCCTCAAATAAAAAATTTTCCACATCATTTCTTCCTGATCCTGGAAAGTTTAAAATGTTCCAGAAGTAGGAGTCAGAAATAATTAAATCTATAGAAACATTACTGAAAAGAAATATATCAGGTAGACGAGTTGCTTTTTCGTTTTTTGTTGAAAATCGAACAATTTCGTTAGAAAATCATTCTTTTTTGTTAAACTTCAACTGTTTTGTTCAAAATTCGTCTTATTGGGTTGAAAATTCAACTGTTTGGTTAAAATAAACTTTTTTGTTGAAATTGTATCTCTTTTAGTAGAAATTTGATATATTTTGGTTCAAAATGAAACTTTTTAGTTGAAATATAATCTTTTTTGTTTGATCATTCAAAACTCTTGTTGCAAATTCGCCATTCTTTGTTCCATTGAACTATATTTCATCTAAAATTAAAATCTTTTTTGATTAGAAATTCAACTACTCCACCATTCTTGTTGAAGATTCAACTATTTGGTTGAAAGTAATCCTTCGGTCAAAAATTCAATAGTTTTTAGAAAATTCATCTGTTTGGCTCCAGAATTCAGCAACGTGGTGGAATTTTTTTTTTCGTATGGACTAAAAAATCTTTCTTGTTTAAAAATTCGTACTTTTCGTTTGAAAATTCATCTGTTATGGTTGAAAATTCAACTACATATATTTTCGAAAATTCGTCTGTTTCGGATCAAAATTCAACTACATGGTTGAAAGTGGAACTACTTTCTTGAAATTTTATTTTTTTGTTGTTGTTAAAGACTTATTATTTTAAATGAAAATTTTCTTTTCTTGGTTGAAAATTAATTTTGTGACTGATAATTTAACCATTCCATTTTAAATTTAAAATTTATCTTTTTTAATCGAAAATTCAACTATATTATTGAAAGTTGAACTCTTTCATTAAAAATTAATTATATTTGTTAAAAATTTAACTATGCTAGTCAAAGATTAATCATTGAAGTTGAAAGTTCATTTCTTTTGATAGAATTTTTACTTCTTTAGTTAAAAGTTCAACTATTCATGGTTGAAAGTTAAATTCTTTTCGTTGAAAAATATACTATTGTAATATTGGTAGAGAATTAATCTTTTTTGTCAGAAGTTTGATTTCTTTGTTTAAAATTTCAAAATTTTGTTAGGAAGTCATTCTGTTTGGTTGAAAATTTAACTTTTTTTGTTGAAAATTCGTCTTTTTGGCTTAAAAATTTACTTTTTTTCATAAAAATTCGACTTTGTTTTAAAAGTTCATCCTTTCGGCAGAATTTCATATTCTTTCCTTCAAAATGCATCAGTTTTTCTGAATATTCATCTAATTTGGTTAAACATTCTTAATCAATAATTTCGATCGGAAGTTGATATCAGAATGATATGCAACTGTTTGATATCTCCGGGTTTACTGTGTAAACAAATTACACCAGATCGAATCATATTTTAGTAGCGACCAATAAAAGTGAAGAGCATTTGATAAATTAATTGCAACGGAGATTTTTCAATTCGAGGAAAAGTGCATAAATGGAAAAGGATATTTGTCGAAGACCAGTGCATTAATCGGAGAAATCGTTTGACCATAAAACGTATTCAACGTCTCGAGTCAATTCGCGACTAGGATCGATCGACTTCTATTATCGAATAGTGAGCAGTATTGGTCCCGCACAGAATGCAATCTCACTGACCAAGCTTCATCGATGTGGCGTCGCTTGTGCGTGAGTAGCGAGGCCTATCTAGGGGCTTGGATGAGGAGGAGATGCATAGGAGTGAGCGAGGGGTTGAAAGTGGTATCGGCGTTCTCTTTCCCACCAATGCATCCCCTCCACCTCTAAGCCACTGGATGCACCGCGCCGCTCATGTATAAGCGACGCTACGCCGCCTAAGATCGGTCGGTGAAACTGCACTCATATTTATACATCGCATCGTCCACGATGACGTTCGTCTAACGCGTATCTCGTACACTTTGCGAGCTTTCCCCGCGATGTCCATGCCACGAGCGAAAAGCCTTAGGCTGCACGTAAACGAAGCCTTCGAACATACATAAATCAGCTTACGTCCAGTCGTTTGCCATCGAGTCGGGTCAGAGGGGACCTTATACCGATGGTTCTACCGCGATCCCAGACTCTCTTTCCGGGACGCGCCCAGCCGCGTCGGCTTTTCATTTCGTCGGGATTCTTGCTCATTTGTTTCTCCAACTTTATATGCTTTTTCTTCTATTCGAGGTTCTTGAAAATATATGATCATAGGATCGAGTAAATTACCCAGGGTGCCGACTGAATGCTAGAGTTTCATAATAATGTTCATAATTTATTCTTGACTAGAAAACAAACACGTACACTACGCGCACGATTATTGTTTTTTTTTTTGTGTATCTAAATTCTTAAATTAAAAAATAAAATTAATATTAATATAAAACATTCGTATTTGAAGGGTCCCGCGGCATACAAATCTTTTCGACCTGACTCATGTCTTTGTAGAAGATTATGGTCTAGTTCGATTCAGAAGTAGATCAAAATCCTTGTTTGGTATTTTTTTTGTACAGTTCCTCTCACGATTCAATAGAATGGAGTAATAGCTGGAAGCTATTGCCTGTTTTTTCTTTTGTTTTAATTAGAAAATCAAAAATGCAACTCTTTGTGTGTCAATATTTTCTTCCTTGGGGATGCGCCGCAGTATTGACTAAGAGTTTTTTTTAAGTTAATTGCTTTTTTGACTATATCATTTTTATAATTAGATAGTGTTAAGCAATAGATTAAAAGTATTATTTTTCACGAAGTGTCTCATCCTGAAATTCGGAATGACTAGTCTCATTTTTTTCGTGAGCTCGGCTAGTCATCCCGAATTTCCGAGACGATTAGTCCATCCCCTTCTCCAACTCCCTTGATTTTTCGGGACGACTAGACACAGCCTTTCTTTTATTACAAAAATGAGAAAATTATGCAGGTTTTTCTGTACCAGGTCCGATGATTTTTGGGACGCGTTATTCTTAGACAACTGTTTTTTGCGGGGCATTCCTTCCGTTTGAAGGCTCTTTTTGCATTCGATGTAGATAAGTGATAGCTCAAAAGAAATTTCTTTTTCTTCGAATAAAATGTTATGCTACACTTTGTGAGTGAACCTCACTGTTTTTGGGATATATCGTACCTTGGACAAGAGCTAGTCTCAAAAGTGGTTGCTTCTTTCAGGATGTTGCTTTCATGGTTCGATAGATCCAAAGATATTATAAGGCTAAGTAATAGTTAAAAATTACTTTTTTGTTTGAAAAGAAATTCAGATGCATTAAAGTTACGCAATTCTTTGTGTCTCCTGTAAAATTCAATTTTTGGTACCTACGCGTTTATGCTCCGGGACCCTTCATTTCATAATGTCTATCATATGAAGTAAAACACAATAAAAGCATCGGTAATGTTTTCGATCATCATTGCTGAGAATAGATATCCTTATTTTCGAAATTATTAATAGATATATAGACAATCAAAATGTTGCATTTTTGTTCGAAAATATCAATTTTCGACGGAAGACGCTAACATAACCTAAAGTTGTTTCAAATTGTAAGTTTCATTTTTGAAGACAAATGATTTTCGTTTAAAACTTTAAAACAACGTATTTCACGTAAAAAATTCTGGAATATCCTATTATTGTTTGAAGGTTGTGAAAATTATTCAAAACATAATGTTGATTTATTAGCAATAGTAATTCCAGACAAAAAACACTGACATAACATATGACAAATAATTATTTTAGATTGTGAATCTTCTTTTCAACCTAACTTTTTTTGTTCAAAATAAATGAATCCCCTTAAAAAAAAAGGCAACATACCATATTATTGTGCAAATATTGTCAAAACTTGTTTTATTTTTTAAACCAATGATTTTTTTATTTTGAGTAACGATTTCCGGTATAAAATGGCAGCAAAACCCAAAATTTGGAAAAATTATGAATTTGATGATAATGCATGATATAATGAAGAATAATGATAATCTGAAAAAACTTATGATTCTGTTAATTAAAAATACTAATTTACTACAATTATTCTGAATTGTAAATCTCCTTTGAAGTTGAACGATTTTTGTTTGAAATAAACAATTTTTATTGAAAAACGTTATCATAACCTTGAATTGTTCAAAAATTCTAAATATTCTATGAAAACTATATCGATATTTTCGGTGAAAACTGCCAGCTTATTCTACAGTTCTATAGAAATTCTTCATCTTCTTTGAAATCTTATGATGCTTTATAAAAAGACTGGTTTTATTTCAACATAGCATAAAATTCTTCAAGATTCAAACTCTTTTTAAAATTTGGATAATAGTTCTCTTGAAAATACCAATTTTCGATGTAGAACCCCATCGTAACCCAAAATTTTTTTTTCATTAGTTGAATGTTTATAGTCGCATCAACTGCCAGGGTCATTAGCGACTGTACTGTAGGGTTAATTATGAACTGTAGATAAGCATGAAGAACATGGGCCTTAAAATTAACGTAAATAAAACAAAGGTAATGGTGTTTGAGGGGAAAAGTGAGAATTAATAATGTAATATAAGAGAAAAAGCTTTGAAATAAAACTATCTTATATACATTTGATAAAGCAGCAAGCTTGAAAAAATTCTTGGAAGCGGTAGAGTCATATACTTTTATGATGTTTATGACTTATTCAAATATAAAATACCACGTCTGATAAGATATGCTATCAGTGAAAGAGATCCAACTAAGAAAAGATCCCGCCGCTTAATTTAAGTCTTAAGTTTTTAAGTTTGAAATCGCTTCATTTATATCTTTTTGATATATAATATTTCATAAAATTTGATCACGGTGGGATTCAAATCATAAATTAAAATTTTGTTAAATGTTTGCTAGATCATTTTTGAAGAAAATCCAAGGATTATTCAGGGTCTCCAGAGCATTAAAAGAAATCTTATCTTTTCCAAGTTTCCGAGACTTTGTAAAAATCCTGATAGAATAACATTGCAATTGAAAACCAACCCACATTTACTTTTATCGATATTTTCTTGTCCACCAATTGGTATTTTTTCCTTAATTTCTATTAACAAACTTAATCCAAAATGTATCAAAGATTCTAAATCTTGTTCAAACTATAATAATTTTTAAATAAAATTTAAGTTTTATTTAGTTAAAAGTTCAACTGTTTTGTTGAAAATTGGTCTTTTGGCTTGAAAATTGGAAAATTTGGTAGAATGTTCAACTATTGTGTTGAAAATTAACTTTCTTGTTCATTCATTTAATAGATCTATAGAAAATTTAAATAATTGTTTCAAAATTCTTGTTCTTGGGTTAAAAATTTAACAATCTGGTGAAAGATTCGTGTTTTAGTTTGAAAATTCTAGAGTTTGGTACAAAATTAAACTACTTGGTTGAAAAATTTTCTTTGAAACTTAAACTAATTGGTCACAAAATCTTTTTTTTCGATAAAGATTCAACTCTTTAATGGAGAGCTTAACTATTTTATTGAAAATTAATTTTTTTATCGCAAAAAAATTAATTATTTCATTTTTGATTGAAAAAAGATCTTTTTTATGTGATAATTCAACTATCGTGTTGAAAAATTTTATTTTTCAGTTGAATATTCAACTATTAGGGTAGACAACTCGTCTTTTTGGTTTGAAAACTCAACTACTTAGTTGAAACTTAAACGAATTTGTTACAAAATCATTTGTTGTTTGTTCAGTTAAAAATTCATTTACTTGTTTAAAAATTCTAGTATTTTGTTAAACACTTTTTTTTATTGTTAAAACTTCTATTAGATAATTTAACCATGCAAGAGTATTGAAAAGCAAAATTTTTTATTAATTCGTATGAGGTTTTCTTTACTTCTTCTTCCTGAAAGGGATTATTCGTATACTTATTTTGTTAAATTTCCAATATGTGATTGAAAATTTTTCAAGAAATATCGTTACACAACTTTTTTTAGATGGGGAAAACTCTATATTGAAAACTCAGTGTTTTGACATTTGTATTCAGTGGTAACATCAATCTTATTGTGAAAGAAAACCGATTACTAAAGAATCCTTTTCTACCAGAATCTGTATTTGCATAATTTCAATAAAAAATATTTTACTCAGACCTTCTAATCTTCTTTTCTTGATTATTAAAAAATATATAACACTTTTAGGGATATAAATTAGGACTGACATGATGTTGCAGTAAATAGCCCCTTTATTTTTATAAACATTGGAGAATTTACATGTATATAATAATCGTCAGTATTTCCGACACAAACATTCTCAATTTTTTCTTTTGAACTACTGATTTCCACGTGGATGTTGGTTCGGTTTAATATCATCATACGCATCTGGAATTATTTGACGGCCATGTGCATTGTATGTGGTAGCTACATAATCTTGCCCAGGCCTAATTTCTGCCATGTTTCCAATGGGACGGCCAAATAAAAGTTGTTGGGTACGGCCAATGGGACGGCCAAGTAAGGTTTGTGGGGCACGGCCAGTGGGACGGTCATGTAAAGGTTGCGGGGCACTGCCAATGGGACGGCCATGTAAAGGTTGTGGGGCACTGCCAATGGGACGGACAACTAAAAGTTCTGAGGCACGGCCAATGGGATGGCCATATAGATGTTCTGGGGCATTTCCAGTGGGAGGGACATGCAAAAATCGTGAATTATTTCCCATTCCATGTGAGATTTCATGATTTACATCAGCATTACTGTAATTTTCTGGTTGATCTTCAGGCTGATCTTGAGGCATTAAGTTCAGGTCAATGTCCCTCACCTGCGAACTCAACTCTGTAAAAACGCAATAAAGAGTAATATAGATCAACTAAATTAACAGTTTTTGAAAGTCCGTGTCTAGGAGGGTGTCCAGTAGAAAATCAAATTTTGGATTTTTTAAAGCCGTGGCTACGTGTACGAAATTTCGGTATGAGTAGCCAGATTTTTTCGGTACGAATAAGGGGATTTTTAGCCCAGAAATTAATGGAATTACCTTTTGAAATTTGTTTACTTCTAATTACAATAAACGAAGCTTCTGAGATTACCTGATATTACTCAAATTTTATCGGAGAATGACCCCTAAATTTTACATAAAATAAATTAATATTGATATCCGTTATTGACCTTAGTATATGAAAATATACGATTTACCTACAATTAAAGTATCAAAATGGCCCCTAAACACTTTTTTTAACATTAGAAAAAGAGGATAGATTTTCATTAATTTAAAAAAAACAGTAACTTTGAAAATTAATAAATGAATAAACGTATACCTGGTGGCGCAAAAGTAACACAAAGCAAGAAAATTCTATATTGTTTTAAATAAACACTAACTTTTGTCTACATTTCGATTTCAAAAACATGAAAAATACACAGCGCTTTTTCCAATAATTTACTCACATTCAAGGTTACTGTTTTTGTAGTATGAACGAAATTCTATACCCTTTTTCCTTCAGAAAAAAATGTTAGGGGTCATTTCGCCACACTGATTGTGGTTAATTCATATATTTTTGCACACTAAGGCATTGGACGTCAGTATTAATTTTGATTCCTGAAAAATTTAGGGTTCATTTTTCGATACAATTTAAGTAATTTTAGTAAAAAATAAAGAATTTAAATTTTTTGTAATTAGGAGCGAACAATTCAAAAATTTAGCATTATCAATTTCTGGGGAAAGCATTGTCGCAACACCTAAATCCTTTTTAAACACCCAGAAAAATAGGGGATTATTTTTTCATTACAAAAATAATTGTCTCACAAAATTTTCGAAAATTGAAAAATATTATTTGGTTCCGAGAAAATTTAGGAAAAATGTTTTTTTTTTGCCCGAGGTGCACGTTTTTCAACTTTGGGTCGTGATAAAAAATCCAAGTTCTATTTTTTTTAAAGTGAGAATCTACTTTGTAACTATTCAGATGCTGAATTGACATGAAAAAAGTTTGGTTCAAAAATAGAATTAGGTTTTGAGGAAATTGAAAAGTTTCTTTTTGTTCGAGGTGTACGTTTACGCTAATTTCAACGGTGTAAAAAATCCCATTTATAATCTTTAGAGTAAGAATTTACTTTTTAGCGACTGGGTTGCTGAATCAATCAAAAAAAACTTGGATTAAAAGATATTATTAGGTTTCCATAAAATTAAAAGTAAATGTTATAATATTATACTTACCAATATAATTGAAGAAAATCACAAAGGTTAAGAGGAAAGTACCAAAAACGATCTTCATGGTTTTAGATATATTGGATACTTTTATAAAAACGTTTTACGATTATGTATATATACACTCTATTCCCTACCTCATTATAAAATTTAACTTTATATAAATTTGATACAGCAGTAAGTTCAAAAAAATGGTTGGGAGTGGTAGAATCATATATTTTCATGACGCTTCAGAGTTATTTAAATATTATGCCGCCTCTGATAAGACATTATCAGGCAAAGATATCCCAACGAAGATCTATGATGCCAAAACTGGGTCAAGTATAACTTTAAAATTGAATCGTGAAATGAAAGTTAGCCAGATATTTAGTACTCAAAACTATATTACCGTAAATTTTTCTATAATCGTAAGCAAAGGCAAAATAATTTGAATTACATAAAATCCTTCAAATTTTCTAAGCTTAATAAAATAATATAGATTCGTCAAAACAATTGACTAGAAAACCACAACATGCATATCTACTTAAAATTGGATAAAATCAGGTTTAATAAGTTTTGAAAAAGATTCTTTGATTCAAGGAAAATTACTTTGAGTGAAAGAGAGATAATCATTGCATTATTCATTCCACATTTTTAATTCATTTTTTGTTAAATTAAAAAAAAAATGTTAAAGAATCTGTTTTATTCATTCAAGAAAAATATTTTTCTGCTTGTACACAAAATTCTTGAAATTTTTTGAACTAATGAAGATATGGTAGATTCTGAAAAAATCACAAAAGAATAAAAAAATAAAAAAATTTAAAAGAAGAATATAGAACTGGAAGCGTTGCAGATAACAAATATTAATTAAACACGTTTTTATGACGTTTTTATAATTTACTGCTACAAAATGAAATAACACGAATTATCTACACACTTAATTTTGTTATCTTATTTGATTAAGTTTAAAAATAATGAGCACATTTGACACATGTTAGATCGTTCACCTTACGTCTACCACTTTATATCGATAACAATAGACTATAAAAATTGAATAATTGGTTAATAACCGAAATCACTAAAAGCTAGTGAAGAGTTTCAATAAAGTCAATTCCATTTCTTTAATGATTTAACTAAAAAAATAATGAATGAATGATCAACTAGGTAAAGAGGAAAATAAATTACTTACACATTCTTTACAAAATTCACTTATCATTTGGTTAACTAAATATCGTGATAATGACAAGAAATAATTTCAAATTTTTGAAATTGTAGAGAATTTTCGTCACAGTATTGGCAGTAATAACAGGCCCTGTGACCCGAATTTTTTTAAACACTGGGTAGTATTTAGTTGACATAATTTAATATAATGTCTAAAGCTATCTCCATAAAAAGAAATTTCATCGTTAAAAATGTATGAGTTTCTACATTTTTCGTTTATCGATATTTTTTTTCAATATTAAGAATATTTCAACATGATAAGTACTTTTGTTCATTTTGAAGCGATAAATTAACATCAGTATTAGGTATTTTCACTTGAACTACCAGCGTGGGATTCTAAAAATGGGAATCACAAATGCATAAGATTGTGTCCTTTTTCGTCCTATTTCGATAATATCTTCGTAAAAACTAATTTTTTCTATATAAGTACTCAAAAAGTGAAATTAGCTGGCGATTGATGTTAGAATACCTAATTCAGAAATATTCTATGACTAAATGAATTTATTATGTGTACAGATTTACCCACTTTTCTAACTATTGTAAGAGAAAAACTTTCGTAATTTTGGGAATATAATAATATTGTAACTTCTAAATTTATTCGTTATGATGAGAGATATCCATGGATGAATTTAAGGACATACAATATTTATCCTAAGTTTAGAAATGAAAATTGTTACAAATTGTTAATAAATTATGGAAAATATTTATATTATCAATTATGACTAATTTTGGAAGAGACCTGAAGGTGAACTTCAGAACGGTATTCTTTATGAATCTCTTTTTAATAAGTATTTATTTTAAAAATTCATTCATTGTTAATTTTTTAACAATATTTTTTTTACATACAACCTTTTTAATAACCACGTACCAAAGAGATTTATAAAGAATCTTTCAAGGAATGAAGTGAGCCTAAGAACTAAAGAAGAATTCCAATTTTGCCTGAAGAAAAAAAACATAAATTACTGAATAATATTGCTGAATAGACAATTTTAACCTGAAATATATTTTTCTCGATTTTATGAATCGTTTAGACAGTGCTAATTTTTGAACTTTGAATAACTAGTATAAATCCTGAACGAATCTGTGTAACCAAATAAAATAATAATATGTACATATTTGTGAATTTGTTTGACGTCTATAAGATTTCAAAAATTCTCAATTTTCAAAACACATTATTATTTTAAGTATAAAATCTATTCTTTCTTCATAAAATAAATCTAGTGAACTATATGAAAACTATATAAATGAAATAAACAATAAGTAATGAAAAAGTGCAGACGAAATCACCCTTTACATATCCTCAGACTCCTTTTGCAATACAAAATCCGCTTAAACTCCTCTGCCATCTAAAATCGCCTTTTCCATCATTTTGCATCATTGCAGAAATTCTTCGCAAACTCATTTGCAATCCAAAATCTCCTTTTATATTCCCTCAGATTCCTTTACAATCTAAAATCCTTGGAGACTTTGGGTTTTTGAGAAATAACAGTGTTTATGCAATTATTAGAATTAAAAATACACCATACAATGAATGATCCCAAACCTTTTTAGCAAGTGGTCCTTTGTACTAATGAGGGATAACAGAAGGAACATACATTTTATAAATTTAGTAATTAGTAACTTAAAAACATTATAAGGAATATTATAAGTAGTACCAAGCAAAAGTAGTAATTGAATATTTTCCTAAAGTTTTAATTTTGCAATTAAAATTATAACTAGCAATTTGAAAATTTTTCATTTTCAAACAATTGAAATTTACAATAGATAATTGAAATTTTCGAAGGTTTGAATATAAAAAAGTTTTTAATATTACAATAATTCTTATGACGAAATTTTTTAGGTTTTAGTATTTACAAGTTCAGGACTTGGAATCACTTTTGAGATAAAAAATAGTGTACATTTTGAGAAAGAGTAGCAAAATAGTAAGCAAAATACATTTTATTATTTAATTTTTGAGTTTAATTTAAAGAAGTGCTATTTTAATATTTTTATATAATTTGAGTTCGAGCCTTGAAAGTTGCAAGTTTCGGAATTTTCAGATACAGTATATTAGAAAATTCCGCAATTGTAAATAAAAACTAGGTAATCTGTGACTCAATTTCCCTATATTTATGTATGCCAATATATAAACATAAACTGAATTCTGCATCAGTTATCGTTAATTGCTATTTAAGTAGGAGCAGTCGATTTTTTGCTCTGTGACAGTTTAAAATTTCTGATAATATGAACATTCACATACGTTGCGTAGATTTCGAATATGATATTCATAAGTTACTAATTAAAAAATTAGAAAATTGTACGCTTCTTATTTTATTCTTCATTAGTACAAAGGGTACATGGGTAGATGGGATAGCGCAATAAGGTACACCGCGATAAAATGGGAATCGCTCATAATTTATTATAAATAGTAATAAATGAAATCTTTTGCCACAGATACTTGAGTGAAAATAAGAAATGATAAAAAAACTCAAACTTATCCGACAATATCAGCATTATTTTATAATCACCTCATTAGGCAAATGGACATTCTCTTCAATATGGGATTTGGTATAACAAGTTAATTCCGCAGGATCAAAATCACAAGGGAACACGTGCGCACGATGGTCGAATATCGAGAAACAATGAAAACTAACTAGAGCGTAAAAGCGAATTCAATTTCTCTAGTGAGGGGGGTAAAGTAATTTCGGCCACCTTATGTAGAACCCTGTCTGCCGTTGAGGGGTGTTTCTGTGTCCATTGACAAAGTCGCCTATAACAGTGGTGGTGCCAGTGTTGTTTCAATTAACGCGTGGTACAATTGCAGCCTGGCCCGGTCTCGTGCGAATGCGATTAACTTGCGATCGGGTCTTTGTCGCCCTTGGGGTTAGCAATTGGGGCTCTCCAGATTCTGGGGTTGGTTCCAGATTCTCTGGTTCACGTCACCTGCCCCCTCACCCCCTCAACCCCTCGCCTTTTTGCCCTTAGACTCGAGTCTTGTTCTCTGCTTGTAGCTTTTATTGCTGGCAGTTTGCATGAGGCATTTCCCGACATCGTTACAACAGAGTGGCCACGAAAATTCATTTTCGAAATTCCCTGATTTTCCCATGACCAATATTTCATTTTCCCCGGCCATTAATATTAATGGGACAGCATTATAATCTTGTAACATTTTTAACATAGAATCTTTTATAAACGGACGAAAGCAATTTCTGATTTGAATTTCAAAATTTCAAATTTGTTTATTTCAACCAAACGATCAAATTTTCAATCAAAAAGGATTAAATTCCAACAACAAAAAAGACGAAATTAAAAAAAATGGTTTAATTTTTAATCAAAGAATTGAATTCCAAGCAAAACAATTACATTTTAAACAAATTATTTGAATTTTCAAACTAATAGATCTCTAACTGAAGAGATGAACTTTAAAACCAAGAAGATGCATATTCTACCCAAAAAGATGAATTTTCATACAAATACTTGAATTTCAACTAAAAACAAATATTTTTTCAACCAAGTATGGAGAAGTAAAATTTTCAATTAAAGAATTAAGTCTCAACAATAAAAAATGAAGTCAGTGCCAAAGATTATAATTATTTTAAGAAAGTAGTTCAACTTTCAACTAATTAGTTCAAATATCAAACCAAAAAAGATGAATTCTAAACAAAAAATTCAATAGTTTATATTCCAACCGAGGACGATTTTAATTTTAAATTCATGATTTTTCAAACAAATTGTTGAATTTTAGACTAAAAAAGATCACTTTTAAACCAAAAATGAAAAAGTTAAATTTTCAGTAAAAAAAATTATTAAAAAACAAGATTTTTCAACAAAATAATTAAATATTCAATCAAGCAGATGAATTTATCACTGAAATTATGACTTTTCTATCAGACAAGAAAAAATCTCCACAAATAAATATTTTTAGCCGAGAAAGAAAAAAAAATCTGTCCAAATTGTTGAGTTTTCAAGCCAAAAAATCAATTGTTTGTAAAGCAATTGAATTTTCAAGAAAAAAGTTAATTTTCAACTAGAGTTGCATTTTTAATGATAAAAAAATAAACTATTCAAACCAAGGAGAGTATTTTTCTACAAAAAAAAGACGAATTTTCAACTAAAGAAGATAAAGTTTCAACCAAAAATAAAAAGGTTAGATTTTCAGTTTAAAAAATGAATTTCCGACAACAACAACAAAATTTCTGAAAAAATAGTTCAATTTCTAACCAAGGAGATGAATCTTTGTTAATTTTTAATAAAGTAGTTCCAACTTTTAACTAAAGAGATGAATTTTTAACTAAAATGATGTAACTTCATTAAAAAATAATTTTTTAACAAACCTTGAATCAAGATGAGAATTTTTTTTTCACCAAAAATGACAGATTATCAATTGAAAAAGATGAGGTTTTCAACAAAAAATAAAAAGTTAAATTTTCAGTAAAAAAAAATTAGAAAAAAAACAAGATTTTTCAACAAAATAATTAAATGTTCAATCAAGAAGATGAATTTATCACTGAAATTATGACATTTTTAACAAAAAAGACGAAATCTCAACAAATAAATATTTTTAATGAAGAAAAAATAATCTGCCCAAATTGCTGAACTTTCAGGGCAAAAAATCAATTGTTTGTAAAGCAATTACATTTTCAAGAAAAAAGATAATTTTCAACTGAAGAGTTGCATTTTTAATGATAAAAAAATAAAATTTTCAAACCAATGAGAGTATGTTTCTACCAAAAAAAGACGAATTTTCAACTAAAGAAGATAAATTTTCAGCCAAAAATGAAAAAGTTAGATTTTCAGTTTAAATATGAATTTCCAACAACAAGAAAATTTCTAAAAAAATAGTTCAATTTCTAACCAAGGAGATGAATCTGTGTTAATTTTTAACAAAGTAGTTCCAACTTTTAACTAAAGAGATGAATTTTTAACTAAAATAATGCAACTTCATTGAAAAATAATTTTTTAACAAACCTTGAATCAAGATGAGAAGTTTTTTTTGCCAAAAAAGACAGATTATCAATTAAAAAAGATTAGTTTTTCAACAAAAAATGGAAAAGTTAAATTTTCAGTAAAAAAAATTAGAAAAAAACATATTTTTCAACAAAATAATTAAATGTTCAATCAAGGAGATGAATTTATCACTGAAATTATGACTTTTTTAACAAAAAAGACAGAATCTCAACGAATAAATATTTTTAGCCCGGAAAGAAAAAAAAATCTGTCCAAATTGTTGAACTTTCAAGCCAAGAAATCAATTGTTTGTGAAGCAATTGAATTTTCAAGAAAAAAGTTAATTTTCAACTAAAGAGTTGAATTTTTAATGATAAAAAAATAACATTTTCAAAGCAAGGAGATTATTTTTCTACCAAAAAAAGACGACTTTTCAACTAAAGAAGATAAAGTTTCAACCAAAAATGGAAAAGTTAGATTTTCAGTTTCAAAAATCAATTTCCAACAACAAGAAAATTTCGGACCAAATAGTTCAATTTTGAATCAAAGAGATGAATCTTTGTTAATTGTTAACAAAGCAGTGCCAACTTTCAACTAAAGAGATGAATTTTTAACTAAAATGATGTATCTTCAATAAAAAATAATTTTTTAACAAACCTTGAATAAAGATGAGAAGCTTTTTTTACCAAAAGAAGCGAATTATCAATTAAAAAAGATGACTTTTTTAACAAAAAATGGGAAAGTTACATTTTCCGTTACTAAAATGAATGTCCAACAAAAAAACAAATTTGCAACAAAATAATTAAATATCGAATCAAAGATATGGCCCTGAAACCAAAAAAAAAAATTTAACAGATTGATTAAACCTTCAATCAAGTAATTTAATTTTTAACTTAAAAAAATGACTTTTCAACATAATTGTTGAAATTCCAACCAAATAATAAAACTTGTAACTAAAAATATCATTATTAGGAGGAAGCAACTTCAGAAAAAAAATAACTGGAAATAGAAATACAAGGCAAATAAGTTATTGAAAAGAATATTGTATCAAAGTGGCCGCAAAGCTTTCAGTTTAAAAATTCCTTACTTTTCCCTTATCAATTTTTTATTTAATTTGACCATGAATAATTAAAGACCAGAATCTTGAAAAGTAATCGCAACTCTAAGAACGACGCAACATCCAAACTTGGTATTTATTGTTCCTTAAAATTAAAAAATATTTATTTAAAATATAAATTATGGTAACAAGGTACTTAAAATGAGTTTAAAAAATACAATACATTTAAAAAAGTTTAATAACCCTGTACCCAAAACAAAGAGCTATTTTAAGTTAATAAATTGAAATTCTGAAAATTTGAAAATAAAACCTGTGTATATTATGATAAGAGTGTTTTCAGAGATAAAAATCTATTTCTTATTTTGAATCATCAAGCCAATTATTTTGAAGTACCTAGGTTAACGATAAAACTTTACAAAAGTATTTAAATATCTATTTATATTTATTTCAGTGAATTTTATTTTCCTGTCGATGAAATTTAATAGAATAAACTATAGAATATTATTTACTTAATAATATATAATATAATATAATAATATCAAATACTGTTTCAAAGAAAATTAAAAAGAATGAAAATATAAATCCGAAATCCGATTTCAGCACTACCGGGAAAAAATTTAATTTTCTTATAAATTTGATGATATGATATAATTTATAACATTAATTTTGGGTTTTTGAAATAGCGAAAGTTGTTGTAACAAATTATTTTCGACTTTGGAATTTTTACATTTATTACGCTTATAATATAAATAAGTTTATAACATAATTTTGAACACGTAGATCTCGTATCCTAGTAAGTTAAAAAAAATTTAACCTCTTGCTAATAATCAACCACTTAATGAAATATATATGTTGTGTATTTGTTAGAAGAGACAAAAACATTCATGAAAGAAACGTTTCTTACTTCTCACTTCACCACATTGGGATACGAACCCACAACGGTGTGAGATCTTAGAAACCACAATGGAAATAACCCAAGCAAGTTACCACCTGCGCCACGCTGCCAGGTATTTGACAAATTTTAATCCACAATATTAACCCAATTTCCCACATGGCATTATTAAAATAGCGAAACGAAATGTCACTAAATTTCCCTGACCAATAAAATTCCCTGACTTCAATCACCCGGTACATTTTAACCAAGCCTCTATTTTTCGGCTGGGTGTGTTCAACTGTTCAACTGTTGACGCTTACACCCCGCCGAGCGTAACAATGAACGTTTAATGAGAGAGCGTTTACCACTTACGATCAAGAGCGAAGGGTGCTAAAATATTATTTCATCCAGCCGTTTCATTTCATTTATTGTCAACCCTTTAGCACCCAAGTGTAAAGAACATTTTTCGATAGGTTGTATGTAATTAGCAGCCGCATTTGGTTCACGCCTTGCAATTTAAGTACTGAATAGCTGATGAAACGCATGTATTGACAATTATAATTTGCCGAGAAAAAAGAGATGACTGTATTCAATAAATTCTTTATGATGCTTCATGAAAACAGACTCATTGAGAACAATATATTCAATATTGTTGTGTTACATTGCGATGGTTGAATTGAAAAAATGGTTTACCAAGCAATTTCCATAAACAAATGGAAAAAGTAAGTTTAATGGAAAATGTTGATTTGAATGGATTCATTGAAAATCTTGTTTGAATCCAACAAACAGCCTTTCATGAGTACAGCCTAGAAACAATTAGAGCACTGAAGTTTTATTTCGAGGCTGT
Source organism: Andricus grossulariae (assembly GCA_011634705.1). Classification (NCBI taxonomy): domain Eukaryota; kingdom Metazoa; phylum Arthropoda; class Insecta; order Hymenoptera; family Cynipidae; genus Andricus; species Andricus grossulariae. The sequence goes on from JAABKJ010000755.1 coordinate 15,256,786, forward strand.
GTGTTGAGCTCATTCAAAACTCACGTGAAAGAGAAGTAATATGAATGCTCCTAGGTAAAGGTAGTTCATTGCAATACGAGAATGAGTTTGTCGATAGTTAAAACGTGCTGAATTGTCCGAGCTGTTGCTAATGCTGAAGTTAGCAAGCACTCTTAATGTAATGATTTAATGATGGAACTGATTAGAGCAATAGAGGGTGAGTAGCATGAATATTCCCAAAAATTATATTTTCCGTAATATTTACTTAACCTTATATTCTTTGACAGATTTATGATTTGAAAATATTATTTATAGGACCGAAATACTATTTAAACAAATTTTTATTTTTCCGAATTACGGTTTTACTACCAATATTCATGAGCCTTATCATTTAGAATTTTGGTGTGAAGATCATCTCTGAGTTGCGGTAGAACTGTTGAATTGATCACCAATCAAGCTCAGAAATCGTCAAGATCATTCCAAAGATCAGCGTGGCCGTAAAACTTCATTTTCAAAATTCCCTGATTTTTCACTGACTGATTATTCATTTTTCCTTGCCATTCATATTTAAGGATCAAAAGTGACTAATTTCCAACCCGGAAATTCAAGTTAATCGTTTTGAGCCGAAAAATTCAAGGCAATTCGAAGGTATCTGATGAAATGCCTGAGAATTTAAGGCGAGTTTAAAAGGCTTCAGGATGAATTACACAAAATCCAAATTTTTTGTACAAGTACATCAAATTGAGTAGAATTATTGAGCGAACTTAGAAGAATTTAAGTAAATTCAATAAAATTCAAGAAATTCGATAGAATTCAGGACAAGTTATGAAGGATTCAAGATGAATTCCTAATGAATTTAAGTGAATTGCAAAAAATATTTGAAGATCTCCGTAAATCTTCAAACCCTACGAAATCCCTGACTTCTTGTAAATAAATTCTTTTAAATCCATTAAAATACTATAAAATCCCGTCAAAAAAGCTCAAATATTTTAAGTGCTTTGAAATCCCTTGAAACTTTTAATAACTCTTGAAAATTCTTTGGAATTTTTAGAATTAGCCTAAAATCTTTTAAATCCTCTGGAATCAACACAAATTATTGGAATCTATTTAAAATACACTAAGATATTCTAAATCCTTTGAAATCTTTTGAAATCACTTGAAATAAGTTTACTCTCTTAAAATTTTTTTTAATCTTTCAAAAATTCATTAAAATCTTTCAAAATTACCTAAGCCATTTAAAATCCTTTCAAATTTTTTTAAATCTCTTGGAACTTTTTGAAACGCCTGAAAATGCCTTGGAACAATTTAAAATACCCTAAAATATTTTAAAAGTTTATTAAATTACTGAAATAAATTGAAAATTTATTGAAATCTTTTAAAATGTATTAAAAAATTAAAAATAGTTTATAATCTATTGAGATCTCTTGAAATTTTTTAAGCGTTTGTAAATTCCTTGAAATTAAAAAAAGAACCTTAAAATATTTACAATCCTTTGAAATACCTTGAAACTTTTCAAAGCTCTTGAACATTTCTTGAGATTTTCAAAAATAACCCTAACATCTTCAAAATCCTTTGGAATCAGGTTGAATTATTTAGATATATTTAAAATACCCTAAGGTATTTCACACCCTCCGATGAAAATTCCTTGCAATATTTTGAAACATCCTAAAATCTTCAGAATTCCTTAAACTCTTTGAAAATATCTTGAAATATTTCAAAAATCTTTGAAAACCTAAGAAATCCCTCACTACTTGTGAATAGATTTGTTGAAATCCATTAAGATATTACATATAAAATCCCGTGAAATTCTATGAAATTTGATGGTGCATCCTGAAACCCTGAAAAGTTGATTACAGTACCTTAAGAGCTTATAAAATTCCTTAAACTCATTGAAATCCTTGGAAATGTTATGAAATTTCTTGAAATCTTTAAAAAAATCATATAATATTTCAAATGCTTTGAAACCTGTTGAAACCCCTAAAAATATTTCAAAGATATTTTGAAATTCAATGGAAATTTTGAAAATAAATTAAAATCTTGCAAATGCATTGGATCGAAGGAAACTTTTCAAGGCTCTTTAAATTTTTTTGAAAATTTTCAAAATACCCTCAAAGTTCAAAAATGTTTTGGAATACATTCCAAATTATCCAAATCTATTTAAAAACATTTGAAATCTTTTTTAATACTCTAAAATATTTTTAAAGCATTCAAGAAAATTCAGAAATAGGTAATAATGAGTAATTCAGGCGCTAATTTAATGAAAGAAAAGTAATTAAAGTGATGTTTTTATTTTAAAAAGTGACTATAGTGACTTTATTTTCTATAAATTTTGACTATGAGGTTTTTTCAGGTGCTTTTTTGAATTTGCTGAATTTTAATTAATCGAAAATCGTAATGAGCTACCAACTAAAATTCGACAAAAAGAAAAGAATTCAGCAAAATTATATAGAATATTCCATTTTCAGGCTCCCCACAGGTCAAGAAAAACCTGGATATCAAGGAAAAGTCAGGGAATTTTGTTGGGCTGTATCAACAAAATTCCCTGACTTTTCCTTGATATCCAGGATTTCCCTGACCGATTGGGACCCTGAAAATGAAGTTAAGAATTCTGAAAAAAATTGAAAAAATATAATTTTGCTGGATTCTTTTATTTTTATCGAACTTTAGTTGGTAGCTCATTACAATTTCCGATTTATTAAAATTCAGCAAATTTAAAAGGGCACCTTCAAAAACTCACCGTCAATATTGATAAAAAACTTTCCTGAAAAAATTCCTCCTATTCATTAAACCATTTGAAGGTTCGTTTATGTGATCGTGGGACGTAAGGAAAAAATTGGGTGAATGAATCAATTTACCCACGAACCTTAAATTATCCAGCGGAAGCATCACTAATTTCAAAACCGACGAAGCGTCTGCTGCACAGAAATGGTTTTTATCTCAAAAGTCTGGACGAATCGGACATGATCAGGGATTCGAATTTGTACCTTTCGCGAACAGAAACCTATATATCAGGACCACCTACAAATTTATCGTGAGTAGTAGACTTCAGGAAGAAGAAATGACCTCTCGTAGTATCCGGGATTTCGTTTTCTAGCGGTGTCCGAAACAAGAAGTTATTGAGTTTGTTCTTTTCCTTATTCTAGATTTGACTCAAGGGAAGAAAAAAGAGATATTTCGTTGATAGGATGGCCATTAATTCAATGAACGTAATAAAGAGGATTAATTTTTCAAATTTTATCTATCTTTATCGACAGTTTCTGCTTCATAAAATCACAATGTGGCATTCATAAAAGCCCTGAAGAATTACGTGTTTGGTTATGCCTGAGTGTAATTAACCATTATTTATGTGTATATTGTATGCACTGCATGAGCATGGAAAAAATAGTAATAAATTTTGGTATTTTCGGAAAAATATAAAAAAACTAATGAGCGAGGCAGAAATTTTCCGATAAATTGAAATTGCCGAAATTTTAATGTTTCAGAAAATAGTACATTACCTAATTTTTTAATTCTCTCAGAAAAAAAAAAATTTAATAGTTTTTGTTTTTCTTAGAATAATTTTTTTTTATATGGGTATTTATTCTCAAGTGTACTGTTATATTTTTTACTTCAGGAGTCAAACAAAATTTCAGCAATTCACTATTTTCGGGAATTTGATAATTTCAGTTTTAACTTTTCGGGAATAACCATTTTCGGTAGTTTTATTTTCATTCAAATTAGAAATTTTAAAAATTTTCAGTTTTCGGAGAATTTTTCTTTCGATATTTTGACACATTACGAACTTTAAAATTTGGGCAAACTTATGTCATCCCGAATATCAATTGTCAGTGTCTCGAATGTGGAAAAATACAGAAAAAATAATTACCGAAACAGAAATTTTCCGAAAAATGAAAAATTCAGAAATTTCAAATCCCTGAAAAAAAATAAAACTACCGAAAATGTTTAATCTTCAAAATTTACCATCCCGAAATTTTAGGACTCGAATTTTCAAATTCCCAAAATTATCAAATTCCAGAAAATAGTCGAATTTTCAAATTCTATCAACTATTGAATTCTTTTGCCAAAATTTGAAATTTCAGAAATTTAATATTCGTCGGAATTTGAAAATTCCGCGATTTGAGATTTTCGAAAGTTTTAAATTTCGGCAATTTACTATTTGACGGGAATTTGAAAATTCGGCAATTCACCATTATCGGGAACTTAAAAACACGGATTTTAAAATTTCGGGAATAAAAAATGTTGAAATTTTTCTTTTCTTCCGAGAATTTTTCTTTTCTGGCAATTTCTGCTTCAGTAAGTATTTTTTCGATATTTTCTACATTCAGAATTTTGATAAAGTTTGAACTAAAATTTTCTCGTTTGAAATTGATTAAAAATGTTAAAAATAAAAAATGGTGCTTCTTTAAATTCACAAATATTTAGAAACAGAAGATGCTCCTTTCCAAATCAATAATTTTTTTTTTGAAATTTCATCCATAAAGTAAAATATTAGTCGAAAGAGACAAAATAAAAAAAAATAAATTTTGCCAAAAAATACAACAAAAAATATTTTTTTCAATGACTGATTTTTACATTGCTTTGGGTTTTTCATGGAATATGATCATTTTCTACTGACTTTTTATACATTTTTTACAAAAGAATTGTATCTTTTGATTTTTTTTTAAACGCCAAAATCAAGAAGTTTTATCAATTTTTTTTTTAATTCCAGAACAAAACAATACGTATGAGAAGAAATGTATCATATATTTCAAGAAATGCAAATTAATTCAAGATTTCAATAATGATAATTATTATTACTATTAATAGATTTTAATTATGATAATGAGTTTCAGTAATTGTTGATTAATTGTGGTATTTAATAGTTTATTATTTGAAATATCAGAATGATAAACAATAATGATTATTACTATTATGATTGAAATAATAATATGTTGAAGAAATGTTTATTTCATAAGTTATAAATAGTTACATTTTTTATATGATAATTTTTCGATTTGGAAAAGGGGTTATATTCGTTATCAGAACCTCAAAATGCGTTAATATACGTTCGCCGAATGATATTTTATTGCTGAACTAGAAATAAGATTTTCAAATATTTCAATATAGCAATTTTTAATTCTTACTATTCTAATATTTCAAATTGGTTAACTGTTAGGTATTTAAATTAAACAACAATTAGTGAAATTCATCCAAATAATTTAAATCATTTAACAGTTTACAGTACTGAAATCTTTGATCGTTTCAAATTGCTTTGAATATAATACATTTCTTCTCATACTGTCTTATTTTGAAATTTAGAAAGAAAGAAAAAAAAATTTGTTGTTGTATTTTTGTCGAAAAGTAAGAATTGTTGTGAAAAATGGATAATAATAAGTATAAAGTGATTATGATTGCTTGGAAAAACTAAAAAGTTGAGGAAAATAGTTATTAAAGACAAATGTTGTGATTGCTTTTGTACTTTTTGACAAATCCACAAATATTTCAAACCATTTACTCAAAAACTCGGAAAAGTCATCAAAGTAAACAATCACCCACTTTTACTCCAGACTCCCAAGATAATTAGTAATAACATGATTATGATAAATATTCCGAAACAAATAAGATTAAAATCCCCCATTATTGATGTATATATAAAAGTAAAGGAAGCTAAAGTTGTATGCCAGGACAGAAAATTGTGAAAAAAAAACAGTTTATAAAAAATGTGTGATGAAAAGTATCAGAAGAGTGAGAGATGCCTGAAACGAACGATCTTGGATACTAATGGGCCCTCGTGAAAAGCTTTACTTATTGGATGTGATTGGAGTAAAGAGTATTCTATTTTCAATTATATTATTTAATCCAATGGGATTATTAATCACTTTGCGTATTTTTGTGTGTGATCTATGACACATGATGAGTTTGTGAAGCTCTTCACCTGGGGTGATTGCTAGAGAGATTTATCAGCGACCTGTGACGGAGTGGTATTGCGTAACGAACTTGTTGCTTAGCTTTAGAGGGATTTGTCTTATGGCATAATAATAATGGTGAAAATGGATAAAAAATGGTATCAGTATATATTGGAAGAACATCATTCGGTGTATCACAACATACTATATAAATTTTTAAGAGAGTCCTTAAAGAGGCTTTACTCTGATCTACTGTGTCGACACTAAAGTAATTGGTTTCAAGAAGAAACAGGGTCTTGAGAGGGAAAATGATATACTTTTTTGATGAGTTGGCATTATCGAAAATACCGTTGAACGGCAATGAAATCCACGCGTATGGTGTAGTACCCACACGGGATAAAAGTTGGTCTATCCGTGGAAATGTCGATAGAACGAGATGTTCAGTGAGAAGGTGAAGGTGAGTAGGGGTTGTGGGACTATCGGCGGGTTTGCAATTTTCCGCACCATAGGCCACGGGGCACAGAAACTCCTATGATACGAGTGATACTAGTCCAGAGGAATGAGACTTCAACCCTCTTCTATAACCATCCCCAAACCTTCACTTCGACCAACCTCCTCATACTCGACCGAGTTTCTGCCTTCCTCTTTTCTTGCCTCAGCTTCTCCATCCGCTATCGTTTACTCTTTCTGGATAAACTTTCTAGTACCTAGTGAAATCTTTTTGCTAGATATCCTCCAGTGTCGAATATTCGACGATAAAGGCTCGTCTTCAGCTTTTTTTGCACCGTAAAGTTTTCTCCAGAAAAGCCAGTACTTTAGACTAAACCGAAAAAAAATCCTAAGGAAAATACTGAACATTGACAAAATTCATAATATTGAAGACTTTCAGTCTAAAACAGGATGGCCATTTTAATTAAGGACGAAATTAAATTAAATGTCATTATATTGAAAAATGTTTTATTTTTAATTTTAAACTTTTATAAATTGAACAGCTCTAAGATTTCTGGTCAAAAATTATAAATCAACGCTAACATTTTGAATGCTCTAAATTGAAACTAATCTTTCCTTTTTATTCACATTATTGAAAATGTTTAAAGTAAAATATGTCCCTCTTTTAAATTCAGTACAAAATTGAAAATCAAATTCCCCTTCTCCATCTAAATGTTAAAAATATCAAATTTGACCCCTTTCCAATAAATAAAAATGTTTTTAAAAATATCTGGCAGCTTTCAATTCAGAAAAACCATTAGCAACCAATATTTACTCCCTTCCAACTCGACAAAATTCTCAAAAATAAAAATTTACCTCCTCTAATTAAAAAAAAATTGAAAACCATAAATTGCCTCCCTTCCAAATGAATGAAAATGTTTAAAAGAAAAAAATGTTCTTTTCGATTACAGAAAAAAATTAAAAATAAAAACTCTTTTAATCTCTAAAAAATATTGAGAAAAAAATGGCCTCTTCCAATTCAAAAAAAAAGTTTTATCCCTTTTCCCTCAATAAAAATCTTAGAAAGAAAAAAATTTCCTTCTTACAATTCAGAAGAAAATAAAAAGCAAAAATGTCCTTTCCTCCATCGCAAGAAAAATGTTGGGAAGAAAAAATTTTCCTTTTCTAATTCAGAAAAAATTCAAAATACCAAATTCTTGTCTTAAACCTAATAAAAATGTTGGAGAGAAAAAAATGGCCTTTTCCTATTCAGCAAAAAATTGAAAATAAAAAATTCTTCTTTCAATCTCAAGAAAAATATAGAGAGGAAAAATTGGCTCTTCCAATTCAGAAATAAATAACCAAAATTTCACCCCTTTTCACTCAATAAAAATTTCAAAAATAAAAAATTTTCCTCTTCCAATTCGGAAAAAAATAAAAAGCAAAATTTCCTTCCTTCCAACTGAAGAAAAATATTAAGAAGGAAAAATGGCCTTGTCTAATTTAGAAACAAAAAAATTAATAACAATTATTTCATCCCTTTCAACTCATTCAAAGTAATACAAATAAAAAAAATTCACTCTTTCAATCCATAAAAAAATGGAACATACCAAATTCTTCTCTTTAAATCAATAAAATATAGAAAAGAAAAAATTGCCTCTTTCGACTCAGAAAAATAAATAAATAACCAAATGTTTTTGCCTGAAAACTCAATAAAAATCTTGAATTAAAAAATTTCCGTCTTTCAATTCAGAAAAAATTGAAAATAAAAAATTATTTTCATGAGCTCAATAAAAATACTATGAAAAGTGGCCTCTTTCGATTTATACACGAAATAGATACCCAAAATTTAATTTCTTCCAACTCTATAATATTAATAAAAATAAATAGATTACCCATTTTCAATTCAGGAAAAATTGAAATCAAAAGTTTCCTCTCCTCCAAATCAATAAAAATGATTAAAATTCAAGATTTTCCTCTACCAATTCAGAAAAAATGTAAAATAAGTACTCTTCTTTTAAAATGAATGAAACTACTGGAGAAAAAAAATGGTTTCTTCTAATTCAGAAAGAAAATAAACAAAATTTCACTCCTCCTTACTTTATAAAAAACTTGGGAATAAAAAAATTCCCTTTTCCAATTCAGAACAAAAGAAGAAGTAAAATTTCCTTAAAAAATATGTTAAAAATTAGAAATTTTCCTCCTCCAATTCGAAAACAAATTGAAAATTAAACATTTTTCTCTTAAACTCTATAAAAATGTAAAAAAAAAAAATTGCCTCTTCCAATTTAGAAAAATAAATAGCCACAACTGCATCGGTTTTATCTCAATAAGAATGTTAAAAATAAGAAACTAGCATTCCTTAAATTCATAAAATATTGAAAAACAAGAATTCCCCCTCCTCAACTCAATAAAAATCGTGAAAATATCAAATTTTTCTCCGCCTATGCAACAAATATTGGGAACTCCAATAGTCTCGTTTTAAATTTAGTAAAAATGTCAAAAATAAAAAATGATTCTTCTTTGAATTCATAAAATATTAAAAACCAGAAATTCCTTCTTTCCAACTCAATAAAAAAATAAAAAAACAATAAAATTTTCTTTAGCCAATTGAATAAAAATTAAGTTCAACAACTTCGTCGTTTGAAACTTAATAAAAATGTTGAAAATATCAAAATTTGCTGGAATTTTAAATGAGCAGTCTCATACTGCTAAATATTACAAAAACGATTTTTTTTTTTAATTGAAAATTTCAAATCAGATAGGCTAAATATATAATTTTCTATACAGAAAGAACAGTGGAACAGGATTTTAAATTGATTAAAGGCGTTTAATTTTGAATATATTATTTTAAATTAATTTAGAAGTGTAAGAAGTTTATAAAGTTTCAATTAGACGTTAAAGTTAACTGCCGAGTTTTCAAAAAGTCGAATTTGGTTGATTTAAATATATTTAAAGCTTCCAGATCCGAACGTGTTAATATCATGAAGCCGTCCAGAAAATTCCAAGCTTGGATGCTTTCAATTTGAGACCTATCACTTCATTGGAATGCCTCCCAATTTGTAAATTTGAAAGCTTACATGCAATGTGAAAAATGTTTTAAAATTAAATTTTTCAATTTGTTAAACTTTGTAAAGTAGAATACCCTATACACTCAACTTCCGATATACGACCTCCCGATCTATGATATTCCCAGAACTGATGGCCTCCGCAGTTTCTTGATGAGACGAACCGTGGGCCCAGAGAGAGGATGTACTCAGTCAAGCGTGACAAACAGCTCGAGGGCCGCACTCTGAGAGTGTTAGTTCCATCAGGTAGCTTCATGCGTCCAAATTCAACAGGAATGGTTCACGCGCCCCTGCCTATTCATGTTTCGATTTTCCTGATTTAGGCTCAAGGCCAAGGCAAGCCATTCCTGAAACCGTTCTTATATCAGGAGTTAAGTGTAGTTCGAAATGATCATGTTTCAAAATTTCTAAATATAAAATCTCATAATAATGTTATAAACCAGAAAATTTCCAAAACGAACTCCTCAATCTACCAGTTCAATAATTCAATTCTTGATTTTCGCTTAAACCACACAATAAAATGTCTTTGTCAAAGTCTGGAATAAAATTCCCAGGAATAAGTGCTTGAAAATATAAAATATAATACAAAGGGAGCCAAAAATTGAAAATGCTGATTGTATTATAGCGTTTAGCAAATAGCGGAGGCAAACATCGAACTATATAGAACTGTAGATTTATGGTATTGAGAATAAAAGAAGGGACTAAAGAACGGGGCTATGTGAGAATAAAATGCAAGCCGTCGTTTGTGAAATTAACCTAGGACCATATGGAATAGTTGATATAGCTAATACATATATACATATGAGAGATAGAGATGAGAAAGATAGAGCATTAAAGGGGGCCAGACCACCCCTCTGTATTACCTTTCCATATAAACGGTTCATAATGGCATCCGACATTCGGGCGTTCGTCGACGATGCTCACTTTAATGCCGCAAATGGTTTATACGTGGGGCGGAGAAGAAGGGGGGGGGGTGCATTCTCTTTGGTGCTCTATATATCTATCTATGGTTCTAAACCCATCTATATCAAGACAGGTTCACCAGTAAATACCAGAACATACAGGAGCCGTCTATAAATTACATTACTAATTTGGGGGAAGGAGATTGCACAAAAAACTGCAGTTAGTAACGAGAGTGGGGGTGGGGGGGAGTAACATTACGAACTTAGATAATCTGCAACGGAACAGTTCAATAATTGGGGTCATCGGCACAATGGTTGGCCACCCCCCAATGACAGGCCACCTCATTTAAATATGTTTATATATGAAAGAATACTCGAAAATAAAACTGCCAATAAATAGGGCCAGATGAAGCGCAAACAATTCCGCGGCGTATTTGACAAGCTAGGGTAGTGCAATGTTAGATATCCTCCAGTGTCGAATATTCGACGATAAAGGCTCCTCTTCAGCTTTTTTTGCATCGTAAAGTTTTCTCCAGAAAAGCCAGTACTTTAGACTAAACCGAAAAAAAATCCTAAGGAAAATACTGAACATTGTACTTTGTACATTTCTTTGTACTTTGTATGTACTTTGTACATTGTACCTTTTATACCGGAGTAGTAAAACCGCCTTTGAATGAGTAAAAAATTTAAACAAAAAGCTGTTCAGGTTAGGAGTCTCCGCTTGTTGAAAATTATTATTTTTTTAATATTTACGAAAGATTTAACTGTAATCCTTCGGATATAAATTGAATTTGGCGAATTAAGATACACGATAGTAGTATTCGAATCTTAATATTATATATGTATACAGATAAATGGGTATAATACATATTCAAAAATTCATTAAACATTTTTTTAACTTTTTAGAGACTATGTATAGAATTTTTTGTCAATTTGTCTCAATGAATAATGAATGGAAATCATGTAAAAACAGTTTTTTGCTCCAGCCAATCATTATACAATTTAGTTGCTAATCATTGTGTTTTCAAAATCAGTCATCTATAACCTGATGTAGCCAATGAGGCGGTTTATGACTGTTTGACCACATTTCAGTAGCACATCATTGTGCCTATTGATACCATTGTTAACTTCTTTAAAAGTAAATTATCTACTATTTTAACGACTTATTTACTATGGTAATTTAAATCTTTATGGATTTGATTAAGTGACCAATTATTGTAGCGATTACCCTATGTATATAATAATGCATAGCTCCGCCATTTTTCATTCGATTTTCAATTTATTAATTTACAACAAATTAATCTCATTTTTTTAAATCCAGCGATTTTTTCTGTTAATATATTAAAAATAGGTTCAAATTCACATATAATGTGATTTTTTGATTAGCACTGATTTGAATTTACATGAATTTTACCGAATACTGTTTGTAGCGTTGGGAATTCACTTGCTAAATCAGTTTGAAATTCGATAACTTAGTCCAATTTTAACCAATACTAATAAAAAGAGTCACTAGATGCGAAATTCAATGCTATTTCAATAATATGAAAATAATTTTCAACAATCACGAAGCTACAATGGAAAATGTTTCAAACATTGTCATTTCTCCCCGATTTTTTCCACTTTAACAATAATTTAATGCATATTTCAAAATTAAATAAATTTGTCCTATTAATATATTATATTATATTATATCATAATATATTATATCAACAGCAAAAAGTCATTGCATGTGGAAATATGTATTAAATTATTGTTAAAGTTGAAAAATTCGGGGAAAAAATGAGAATCTTCTAAATATTTTCAATTGTAGCTTCGCGATTGTTGCAATTTTTTTTTAATAATAACCATTCTAGTTGCATTTCACTGTCTCTATTGTAATAAAATCCGCTTTGATTGAAATTTTAACTATTACATTTTCGTTGAGAATTCACCATTTTTTGTTGAAAAATCAACTACTTGGTTAAACTACTTCGTAAAAAATTCATTTTTTTTCTTGAGAATTCATAATTTTAGTTTAAAATTCAACTTTTCGGTTGTAAATCAATTTTGTTGGTAAAAATTCAACTGGTTTGTAAAAAATTCATCTTCTTAGTTTGCAAATTCAACAATTTGGTAGAAAATTAAACTATTCAATTAAAAATCAACTTTTTTGTCGAAAAATTAACTATTTTGGTTGGAAATTCATCCTTTATAAGTTGAAAGTTCAACTATTTATTAGAAAATTAATATGTTTTATTGAACTTTCGTATTTTGTCGATGAATTCGGCTGGTTGAAAGTTCGTTTACTGTTTTTTGTTAAAAAGTAATTGTTTAAACCGAAAATTGAGCTATACCGTTTTTGGTTGAAAACTTATCTGTTTCAGATCAAAATTCAACTATTTTGTTGAAAATTCGTCCTTTGGTAGATCTTTTATGTTAGAAAGGTCATTTTTCATAGTTGAAAAATCATCTTTCTTGCTCAAAAATGAACTTTTTTATTAAAAATTCAACTTTTGTGGTTAAAGATTCAAATTTCTTTAAAAAAATAGTTTTTTCCTAAAAGTTTACCTATTTAGTTGAAACTACAATTGATCTTGGTTGAAGTTTATTCTTTTTTGTTTGAAAATTTCTCTATTTGGCAGAGAATTCATCTTTGAAGGTTTAAAAAGGAATCGCTTTGTTAAAAGCTTTACTTCATGGTTGAAAATTTGATTCTTTTGTTGAAAATTTAAAATTTCATTTAAGTCATCTTTTTTCATCAAAAATTCAACAGCTTTACTAAAAGTTTGTCCTTTTATATTTAAAATTCACCTTTCATGGTAGAAAAGTCATCTTTCTTGGTTAAAAATTAACCTTTTGTTGGAAATTTAACTGTCTTCGAGAAAATTCGTCTTCTTGGCCTAAAAATATAACTATTTCGTTAGAGTTAAACTATTTTGTTAAAAACTCGTCTCATTTGTTTGGAAGTTCAACTATCTGGTTGTTGATGCAACTGTTTATTTGAAAATTAATGTTACCATTGTTTGAAATTTGTCTTTTTGGGTTAAAAGTTCAACTTTTCTGGTAGAAAATTAAACTATTTTGTTGAAAATGCAATGTGGAATTCCATATAATATTAGCATGAATTTTATTAAAAAGAATAAACGTGAAATTCTCGTTCAGCCAACGGCTTTATTCCTGGGGGGGGGGGTAAATATCCAAACATTTGGGAACGTAGTTCATGGATGGCTCCATATCTATACAGAGAGAAAGAGAAGGAGAGGGTTGAGGTGAGTGAGTTGGGGGGGGGCGTATAAAGGATTTGGCAACCCCTTGCCTTCTCCATTACTGTTTATGGGATCTCATAACCCGAGATACGAACCTTCTCGGTGTGATTTACACCGTAGAATTACGCCCGGTACCGTTCATACGTCAACCGCAGATTCCTGAGGCACCATCAGGTAAACGGCACTCATCTCCGGTCGACTAGGTTAAATGTTTGTATTTATCTTAGGTCGCCCAGGAAGTTGCCTCCTACACACTATATAGACTCTAGAATCTAGAGGAAGAAGAAATCTCAGTTCAGTTGATTAATATTTATTGTACTCTTTTTTGAACGCAAGAAACTTCCGAACCAAGAAGAAACTGCATTAAAAAAGAAGAAACTGCATTCTAGATTTAAAGCCTCTTCTTCAAAGCCAAAGATGTAGAGCTGTGTGTGGACTTCAGGAAACTTTGTACAAATGGGATGTCAGAACTGTTTTGAGTATATTTTCATTGAAATTGATATGTACGATTGTAAGGAAAAAGAATGACGAAACAAACACATTCAAAAAGGGACATTTGCTTACGTAATTTGGTGAACTTGGCATTGTAATTTACTTTGAGGAATGACTAGATCATTTATCTTTTCAAATTAAGAGTAACATGTAGGTGGTGTTGCACAACGTTTAAGGATCTACGAATTGTGCAATATTGCTTCCTAAATGTAGATTATATAATAGTTTTTAAATTTATTTGCATGCGGTAAATATATTCTTCAACTTACGTCATACTTATATACAATAAGGACCTAACCCATTATATAAAATACTTAATTCTTACAGTCCATATAAAATCTATTTCGCTCAATGAATATTTCACAGTGTCAAATAAATATTTCTTTCCTTCAAAGATTGCGTTCCTTAGATCCAAACGAAACATTTCTTTGAATTGAAGAAATATTTCTTGACAATATTCTGCTCTACAATTTCTTTTAAAAAAATTCCTTTGATTTAAATGAGATTTTTTTTTTTAAGTGTGTAATTAATTTGGAAAGATATATGAAACAATATTGGTTAATGTTAATTTTTTGATCAGGGAAGTTTCATAAAAATCCGTAGATATTTGCTTTTTGATCTACTAATCTTTGGAATCCTTGATGGTGTCCGCCGAGTAAATGTTTTCAGCTTGTTGAAAAACCTCGTGTCTTCTTCGCTTAGATTTATGAGTTCACTGAACTAATCTTAAAATAATATATTGATTGAGCTTGGTAATTTTTTATCAGAGATATATTATCTTGTTAAAAAACCTGATTGTCTTCTTCGCTTGGGTTTGGAGAGTCCATTGTACTTATCATTATTCTAATCACGGTAATAATACAAAGATCAATAGGTAAAAAACCAAACATCTATGGATATGTGAGAATATATGCCGAAAATGAAAAACAAAAATAGGTCAAGGCTAACCCTTAAAACTCCGTAAATTTCATCATTTCCAGAACATTAGGCATCCTCTCCCGACTTCCTCGTGGACTAAGCAGAGATGAGTCCAGGAATGGGGGTCGAAACAATGCTCGCATTGTGGGGAATGGAAATAAAAGGACCTCCCTGGATGCGAGAGAGAAGGGGAGGGGAAACCAGAGAGGGGATTACGGGAAGAAATAAAGTATCCGCGGCTAAGCCCGGTATACAGGAAAATAGATAGATGGATAGAGAAAGTATAGAGTTTTCTCTGAGCCATGTCGTAAAGTCGTTTCTGTTGTATCTCTCGGTGATGTAACAATGTAACAATATAACGAACTCGATACGACGCTGCCTAAGGCGAAAGAGCATCCGCGGTGACGCAGTCAAAAACTCTTCTTCAGAGACCTGCAAGATATCTGGTGATTTATTTTATCATCCGAGCGGATGGTAGCAGGTGGGTCGGTGAAACCTTTTCTTGTCGGGTAATATTTCGCCGCGCGTGCCTCTAAAGATTGTTTTTTAATATAAAAAAAAAAAAAATTGAAAGGGGAATCTTGTAAGAAGCCAGGCATGATAAGATCAAGAGAGGCAAAATGAAAATGCCTCTTATTGAAATTGGTTCAGTCATCAGATGTCAGAAATTTCCAGGGTAAATCAAGTTCTGAATCTGAAAGTTAACTTTGAGCCGAAATTAAAGGTAAACCTTTCATCCGAAAGTTGACTATGGTCATTTGTTCAAGGGTTATAAAACTGATACCTTCTAAAGCGTAAAAAATGAAAAACCCCTCTTGTTTTTTATAACCCGTTGGTGCTTTATAACCAGTAAAATGCTATTGCTTCTCTATTAGTTATATCGATCTATCACCATGGTAAAGGACTATTAGAACGATTTCATATGAAATTGGACAGTTTCACCATAGTGATGCTACGGAACTGTTTTGGTCTAAAATATATTGTTTTCCAAGGCAAAATAATGGAGACGCATTTTTTCACCAAATAGTTAAACTTGAAGTACAACATTCTTTGAAAATCGAAATATTATTTTGGTCTCCCTTGCATCCTAATTCAATACGAGCCAGGTCTGTGTGTTAAAATTATTTGTATCTATATTCTGGATGTTACAATCACCTTTCAAAGTCAAGGCTATTTTTTAGTATGCTATTATCTGTCGGTAGTATATGTTCTTTATAGGAATTTTTAGATACTATCTAATTTTTATGTAATTATCTTGGTATGTTAAAAATTGTAACATATTTTTAGCAGATTGTAGAAGATTATTAGGTACGCTATCCTTTAAGATAGATTCAAGGTTCGAATTAAACAAAATTGCAACAATAACAACAAAATAAATAAAAAATACCAACAGAGAAACTATAGGAATAACACCTGAGGGGACTTCCTTGAAGCGTAAGAATAGCCAAGAAACATATTCCTTTTATCCGGCGGCGTGAAAGGAAAAAATGGATCAAGCACTACCACAGTGTTGAATTTTGAGCGCGTGCTCCTGGAAGGAAGGAAGGAAGACCCATGAAATCGAGTCTTTCCTGGCAGGGTGAACGAAAATGAGAGGTGACAGATGGTGGCTAGAGGAGGTTGCTCGTTATAATCCTGTATTCTGTATATCCATGTATTGCTCTCGGCGACCTGGCGAGTATTGTGGACATTGTTGCCACCGTCAATTGTCATTTTGACTGTATCTACTGCTACTTGTAACTGTCTATATGTCCCATCCCCAGAGATTTGACTTTTGATTTATCTTTGCCTCAGTTACAGATTCACATGTCTTTTTATGGGGAAAAAAATTCTTTGTTACATTTTAATAAACCTGTTTTTAGTCTTAACGCTAGATTTAGGTCGGTTTTTTGGCTTAAAATAAGACCTCTTTGTGTTAAAACAAGACTGATTTTAAATTTCATATTTTTGTATCAAAATGATAATCCAAGAATGTTTTTAATATTTTTTCACAGAAAAATCTTCCTTTACAAAGTACAGAACTCAGTCTGAGACACTTGATCATGCACCTAAATGTTGTAAAATTTGAAATCAAAACGTCTACGAGAGTCTAGCAAAGGTTTAAAAATGTATTGCATTTTTTATAAACAAATAAAAAATCGTTTGTTTTTAAGCAAAATTGATAAATAACATACCGTTTTTTCCAAGGAATGAATAGACAATTATTTAGCAGTTCCTTCCCACTATGAATTGATAACATTTGATAATTATTTCAGCAAACTTAATTATTAAACGCATTATTTAGCTATTCTTTAGCATTTAAACTTTGTTCTTCTAATGTAATAAACTGTTGATGACAAATTTTTTAACTTTTCTTAAACCACTTATTAACCATCTATTTTTGTTAATTGTTATTGATAATTTAAGTAACGCAGTTGTGCATAGTATATGATATAGGTTCTTACCAAGTAATTCAGTTTTTTCAAAAAATTATCAATTGCTATGAACTGTTAGCACGGAATTATTGCTAAGTAAATTTCAGTATATTTCACATAAAAAATAACAATTTTAATTTACAATTTTATAAGACGAGAAACGTTTCTTTATGACATTTTTATTACCAATAAAAATAGTGAATCGTTATCGAAGTATCTGAGAAAAGTTAAAAAATGTGTTATTAACTTTGGCTGAAAAATAGCCAAATAATGCATTTATTAATTTTTGTTTGTTTTACCAATTATATAATGTTATATTGTATACAAATTTCAGGGATCAAAGGATTTCAAAAACTTGAAATACTGTTGAAATTCATGGAATTTAGAATATTCTAGAATTTCAGAGCGTTCAGAGAATTCGAGTAATTCAGAAAATTCCGAATATTCAATGAATTCAGGATACTCAAGGATTAGAAAAAATTCTGAATTTCAGAGCATTTGAAAAATTTAGGGAATTCAGAGACTTCAGAATAATTCAGAAATTAAGCAGAATTGAAAGGATTCATTAGATTCAGAGAATTCAAGGAATTTCAGTAATTCAGAATATTCAAGCATATCAGAGAATCCGAGGAATTTATAATATTCAAGGAATTTAGGGAATTAAACAAATTTAATGGATTTAGGAGCATTTAGGGAGTTCAAGAAATTCTGGGAATTCAAAATATTCCAAGAATTCGGGGGATTTAAAGAACTTCGGGAATTTTATGAATTCGCAATACCCAAGGAATTCAACGAATTCGGGGAATTTAGAGAAATCAAAGATTTCAGAGAACTTAGGATTTCTGTGAATTTAAGGAATTCAGCAAATTTTCAGGAATTCAGCGAATGCCGGGAATATAAAACTCTTAATTCAAAAAAGACATTTGAATTTTTTTTTAGTTTTTGAAAGTTGTAAAATTTTAATTCTGAAGGCTATAAATTTGTCATTGTACCATTTTTTATCAATGCAAATTCAAACATTTTCAATGTTCAACTCTCGAAATTTAAAAGTGATCCATTTACAAGTTGTGAAATTGATTGATTTTCAGCTTTTATTGCTTGGTAGTGATATTATTTAAATTAATAGACCTAAGAATTTTTTTTTCTTTCATTTTTATAGCCTCCAAATTTTTGAGAGTGTACAATTTTAAGTATTCTATATTTGCAGATTGTTTAATATCCAAGCCTTTAAAGTCTGATTTATTCATTTATGTAAAGTTTTTAATTTAAAATTGTTTGATTTCAAACTTTTATTCAAAACATTCTTAACATTTCAGGTTAAAATTAAGTATTTAACTAATCATTGGTATCATTCATTTTTTAAACTGTAACATATAATGATGGATTTATTGAGACCATTATACCAGTGTGTCGATGTTAAATTTTTAATGCAGATAACTCTGTCCATTAGCTTGCTGATACGTAGGGTCCTAATTTATCGCAAATTATTTTATTTTTTCATTTCGCGAATCAATTGAAAATCTCGAGAAAGCAATTTAAAAAAAATTAACTGCGGGCTGGTTTTCAACCGACAACCTTCTCATTACATGTCAGGTGCGCTATTAATTGCGCCACCGCCGCCCATCAGTGAAAATTATAAAACTTGTATTTCCTGAGTCTTAGTGCCAATTTTTGATAAATTCGCGAAACGAAAAAATAAAATGATTTGCGATAAAGTAGGACCCTACTTATCAGCAAGCTAATAGAATCGCCTGAATAAAAAATTCAACATTGACACACTGGTAATTGCCTCAACAAATCTATATCATTTAATATCCAGTATAAATGTTCGATATGCCTTTAATTCAAGATGGTTAAATTTTAATCGATTCTAGTTTTAAATAATTTGATGTTGAACATTTCAAGTTTAAAGCTGGTCAACAAGATTTAAAATGTTGTAATTTGCAGTTTTGAAAGATTTAAAAAGAGGAATGTCATAAAACTTGTATAATACATTTGATATCATTCTGAATTTTTCATATAATAAACTAAGAAGGTTAAAGACTCCACTCATCCTTGAAATTGAAAATTTGTAATTAGATTTTTGCAATTTAATCATTTTTACTGAAACTAATATCAGAAGTCAAACAGGTTAAAGACCTCTTCTTGTATTTCAGGTAGTAAAAAACGAAAAACTTATTACCTAAATTTCGCATGTGTTCGAAACTTCCTACTACAAATAAATAAACAGAAAACGTGACTGAGAAAAGTGAGAATCATAAAATCCGGAAGGAAAATCCGGAGTGGAAACAGCAGCTGGCAGCATCTGAAGATATTGATCGATTTAAACAAAATTTACATACATGCACTACGCATGAGAATACGTAACTCACGAGGTGCTTGAGCATGAAATAAAGAAGAGAACGCGTTCCATACGTAAACCTCAAAGAATAGCTTATTTTAAAGCGATCACGGAACGCTTTTCATGCCTAGAGGATGATGGAATCGTTTTTCATTCAACCGCGGGCGGTGAAAAATGATCGATCGGACTGAACGATTTCTCTCACCTTTCTATATCTCTTGTATTTTCTTTTTCCCCTCTCTTATTTTCTTTCCCTTTTTTTTGCTTCCATTATGACTGCAAGGAACGTGAGTGCGATAAATAAAAATTCGGGTATCGAATACGCGGCACCTCTTTTAGATTTAGAATAAGGGCTACCGCTTGGAGAAGAAATCTGTCGAGCGATTATACCTGCGTTAAAGATCGGGTAAGATTTTGTTTCCCTTGGCGTGTGCAGGTAAAAAAAAAAGATAAAAAAAATATACTTGTAACGATCGTCGCCTCTGGATATGGATAAATGGGTTTGTATTCTTTGGAAACGCCCCGACGATTCTTTGCCGAACTGGCTACGAATTACGCCTTATTGATT
Source organism: Andricus grossulariae (assembly GCA_011634705.1). Classification (NCBI taxonomy): domain Eukaryota; kingdom Metazoa; phylum Arthropoda; class Insecta; order Hymenoptera; family Cynipidae; genus Andricus; species Andricus grossulariae. Next base: position 15,277,027 of record JAABKJ010000755.1, read on the forward strand.
CTGTGGTGAATTATCCTTGAGATCCTTGCTGTCAGATCCAAACATTTTAATCGGTTTGATATTTATGATCGAAAAGGCTCGGAGGTATTTTGGAGGTAAGGTGCCGACTCGAAGAATTGCGTGTTAATAGGATTTTAACAAGTGGGGAAAAATATGATGGAATGTGAAGATGAAAGACCGATAGAGTTGGAGCCATTTTATTAGAGGGTAATTCTAAAAGTTGTGAGGAAGTTGAACGACCTGTGAACTTTTTAAATTGAAACTATTTTTGTGTTGGTATGTAACCAGAAGTGTTAAACCAGTGTGGCCAAAAAACATTTTCAAAATTGCCTGACTTTTCTCTCATTTTTCACTGACCAATTTTTAATTTTCCTTGTACAATAACATTCAAAGACCAGAATTATAATCTAACGTTTTCAGACTTCACCGCCATGAATGCTCTAAATCTAAAACAGGGAAAACAGTTTACTTTTAAACTCGAAATTATAAATTTTCAACAAAAATGTTAATACATAATCCAGAAAGATGTATTAAAAAAAAATTTCAACTAAACAGTTGCAAACACTAAAACATATGACATTTTAACCCGAAAAGATGAATTTTCAACCGAATAGTTGAATTTTCAATAACAAAAATTAATTTTAGACCAAAGAATTGCATTTAAAACCAGACAGTTGAACTTTAAACAAGAAGAGATGATTTAAAAAAAAAATTAAATTTTTAACCAAAAAGTTAAATTTTCAACCTTCAAAGACGAATATTCAACCAAACGGTCGAATTTTCAATAAATCGGATTAAACTTCAACCAAAAACGATTACTTTTTCGCTATAGAAGATGAATTTAAATCTTTAATTTTCGACCAAAAATATGACTTTAACAAAATGGTTAAATTTTTATCCAAATAGTGGAATTTTCAAGCCCAAAAGACATTTTTTAATAGAAGAATTGTAAACTTTTAATCTGGAATGTTGAATTATGAATAAACATGTTCACTTTCAATAAAGAGCGGTGACTTCCAACTAAAATAAAAAGATGAACATTTCTATTCAAAAACACGAGTGTTCGACCAAACAGTTGAATTTTTTACCAAAAAATATTATTTTTCAATAAAATAAAAGTATTTTTACCAAAATAGTTGTACTTTTTACAATGAGATGCATTTTCAGTCAAAAAGATGAATTTTCTTTCAAAAAAGACCAATTTTCAACAAAATACATGAATTTTCAACCAAAAAATGATTTGTCAAACAAAGAAGAATATTTTTTACCCACAAACACAAATTTTTAACAAAATGCATAAAATTTTAACCAAATAACTAAATTGATAACTTACAGTAAATGAATTTTATTTTGACCAAAAATGAAATAGTTAAATGTTCAGGTAAAAAAATGAATGATCATAAAAAAATACGATTTTTCAACAGAAAGGATAATTTTTAACCAAGAAGGGTGGATTTTTAACCAAAAAAGATTACTTTACTACCATAAACGATTAATTTAGCACTTTAGTTTTCAACCAAAAAAATGACCAACAAAATAATTAAATTTTTAACCAAATAGTTGAATTTTCGAGTAAAAAAAAAACGTTTAAGAAGATACTTAAATTTTCAACCCGGAAAGTCTAATTTTAAACAAAAAAGTTTATTTTTAACCAAGAAAAATGTTACAATTCCAAATAATTAGATAAATTTTGAACATAAAAAGATGAATTTTCAACTAAGAAAATTACTTTTAACAAAAACGATCATTTTCAACCCAGAAAAGTTATTTTTCAAACATAGATGATTTTATCAAACCCAAAAACACAAATTTTCTACAAAATGCATGAATCTTTATTCAAAAGGTTGAATTTTCAACTCACAAAAAATAAACTTTTAATAAAAAAAATGGAATAGTTGAATTTTCAAGTAAAAAGAAAACATTTTTTAGAAGACACTTAAATTTTCAACTCGGAAAGTCTAATTTTAAACAAAAAATTTAATCTTTAACCGAGAAAGGTATTCAAATTTCAGTCAATTATATCAATTTTAAGCATACAAAGATGAATTTTTAACAAGAAAATTACTTTTAACAAAAACGACCAATTTTTAACCAAAGAAGTTATTTTTCAAACATAGAAGATTTTTTTAAACCCAAAAACACAAATTTTCTACAAAATGCATGAATCTTTCATCAAAAGGTTGAATTTTCATCTTACAAAGAATACATTTTTGATAAAACAAAGAAATAATTTAATTTTCAGATAAAAAAATTAGTTCTTAACAAACAAGCAAACCAATTTTTAGCAAAATAATTAAATTTTCAACCAAAAAGACGAATCATGAGAAAATCTATTTATAACAAGGTAGTGGAACTTTCAAAATTTGTAGTCATGAATTCATCTCTTTGGTTGGAAATTTAATTGTTTTGTTAAAAATAAATTTTTTTTTAATTCATGAATTTTAAAAAACATGCATTTTTGACAAAACAATTAAATTTTCAACCAATGAGATGAATTCTAAACTAAAAATGTACTAGTTGATATGTTAAACAAGACATATTTTAACTTACATAAGCAACAATTGAATTTAACGAAAAAGGTCAAATTTTTAACAAAATAGTGGAATCGTTAATCAAAACAGATGAATATTTAACCAAAAAGTTGTATTTTTACCAACAAAATATTAAATTTTTACTAATATAGTTGAATTTTAAACCCGAAAAGACGAGTCTTTAACAGAAGAGTCAAATTGTCGAACAAAAAACATCACATTTAACAAGATAGTTTAATTTTCAGGAAAATAATTAATTTTTTAACCAAATAATTAAATTTTTCACCAAAGGAGATGAATTCTGAACAAAAAAATATGATAGTAGGCTTTTCAACCAAAATAAGTAATTTTTAACTAAAAATAGTTTGATTTTCTTGAACTTAAGCGAAAAAGGGGAAGTTTCTTTAAAACAAGGGGAATAAGCTAAATTCTTTTAAACAAAGGGAAATATGGCAATAGGGCAATAGGGAAAGAATGTTAACTCTGTTAAGTCTGTACCTTATACATATAATAAAACATTTTTAAATATACAAATTAATAAATTTTTAATTTATTATTCTTGCCAGTTACCCTGACTTTTCCCTGATATCTAGGTTTTCCCTGACCCCCGGCCACCGTGTAAACGGGTTGAATTTAAATTTTGATTACTCACGTCTTCGCCAGGAATATATTTTTAACTCACCTGAAACAAAAAACAAAATTCTTATTAGTTTTAGGATGTCGCACTTATTTTTACGATTATGGTTAAACTGCTAGTCTCGAAAGCTGACACATTTGCGAAATGAAATAGATTGAGAGTTTGATGACAAAACTTGTTCATATAACTCTATTCAAATGGTTCATTCCTTCGCAGCTTTTGAAGGAGCTGAAGCCTTTAAAACGTGAAAAATCACAAATATTTTAATATTATATGCGACTCTCAAACTATGTATCACCAATTTGAAGTTACTCAAGCAAATAAGTCGATTTTCTAGGTTTCTGGCTCAGAATAAATTTATGAGACAGGAAATTCGTGTAGAGGACCAACAGGTCATACCGGGTCGTCAAAAATAAATTAATTTCCCCTCTGTTCTCAAGTAAGATTTATCATTAAAAATTTTTAGGAAAAATAAAAGAAGAGCCATGCTCTGATTTCTCTGTAAGGTCTATTTAAAAACCTTTAAATGAAATAGAACGTCACTCTCCATAATTATTTTTAGCAAAAAATACAAGAATAAACAGGAGAATATTGGTTTTTCGACAACGATATGTCAACTTCATAAAAATAGCAGATATGTTAAAATACGTGCTTTTTATTCCTACTATAGTTTTTATATTTAAATTCTTACTTAGAGTACTAAATTCGAACACGAATTAAAGAACACATTTTTTAATAAAAGCGTTTAAAAATAATGATAAAATTTTTCAAAGTGGAATTTACATGTTTCATTTTTATAAATTAATCAACATGAATCATTCTGAGTTAAAAACACCTCAAAAAAGGGTTCGCAGTTTGAAAAAATGAAATTTAACCTTTTTAAAAAATTTAGGTTATCGAAGCTAAGTCTTAAAAATAGTTTACGAAATAGAGGAAATAGATTAGAAAATTGTTAAGTAGAACACATTATAAAAGGTATATCAAAGTGTTATTAGGAAAATAATAGTCGAATCTGAAATTGTTTATTTCATGCAAAACTATATTTTATTAAAACCCAGCCAAATGGATTTGTAGAAAATATTTTATAGTTGAAGATTTTAAGAATATTCTCAGTGATGAAAATTTAATAAAAATTGCCATGTTTTCTAAAGTGAGTGAAAAATAAAAATACTAAAATAAATAGTATTACATAAACAATTTGAGATTTATTTTTATAAATATATCATTTCGTAAATTGGGCTTAAGTATATAATCAACAAGCTTTGTGTCCGATTTCATACTAACTATTTTGAAGATTCTTGAAATTTGAGGTTGAGTAGCTAGAATATTTGAAAGCCATCCATTTTTTTATACTTTTTCTTTTCTTTGAATTTTTAGGTATGAGTTTCGTCCAAAATTCTAACTCAAAAAAGAGGTTTAACGATATACTTCGAAAATTTCGCTAACATGGTTGTTAAAAACCTGATTGGCTGTTAATTAATAGAAGTTTTTATATATCTTAAATTTAAGATTTTGTAAATTAAATCTACAAAAAATCCTTTTCAATAAGAACAATTATAGAAAGTATTTTGCGAATCGAAAAACATTGGTTTAAATTAAACCTGTAAAATAACCTAATAAATAATTGAAAATATTAAACATGTTATTAAATTTCAAAGGTTACAATTTTTACAACAATTTATGTTTTTCGTTTCTGTTTGTGTTTTTTTTTACCGGAAATAGACATTTTTAAACACAAATCATTAGATTTTGAAGGTTCATAATTTTTTAACAGTTTTAGGTTACTTCAGTGTTGAAAACTACAAACTCGTATTTTAACATAAGAATCATTATAGTCCGAATGGGATTTTTAATTTTTAAATAGTTACAGGTTTTATTTACGTTCTTTACAAGAAATCGTTTATTTGAAACAAGACTTGAAAAAATGAAAAAATCAGATTTCAAAGAAGATTTACAATTTTTTAAGAATTTTAAGTTATGTTGGAGTTTTAAGTCGGAAATTGACATTTTCAGTAAAAAGTCATTAGATTTTGAACAAGATTGACAATTTTCGTATATTTGTAGGAACTTTTGTGAATATCGTCCATTGATGCGTTTTTTGGCCTTCAAAAATGAAAGTAAAAATTTTTGACTTGTTTCAAAGAAGGACGCTTTTCTAATATTTTTTGGACTTCAAAGAAAGCTGAAATTTTTTCATTAACAAATGTTGAGATTAAAGATTGAAATTTAATATTTTATCGGTAAAAGTAATCGGTTAGAAAATCGGTGTGGGAGCGCAAATCTCATTGGGTCTACCAAAGACCTTAAAACCTATTTTTCTTAATAAAAAAGTTTAATTTGAGTTACTAATTACAAGTTACATAAAGAAAAAGCTCCAAGTCTTATTTATAGTCCAAAAAAATTTTCAAAAAAGAGTCCCATAAAAGAAGAAATTATTTTTGACTTTTATTTTCGAACGTCTGATATTTGTTTTTTCAACAGATAGTTAAGCCGAATGAAAATTACGCAACAAATAATAATACATAGATATCAATCTTCATCATTCATAAAAAATATTGTCCTTATTTTTCTTCACTGTTATATCAGATGAAACACACTATGAAATACAAAAATGTTTTATAAATATTAATTTCAAGATTGCGTGAGACAAAAATAAAATCGCGCGCGTGTTTTATTTTATTATTTCAATTGGCTCAAGATGATGGAAAAGCTTTGAATTTGAATCGGAATTTTGTAGGAACCCTGAAGAAGGAATATGCCATTCAATTTCCGCTATCGATTTGAATTATACTTCCCTAGTAATTTTTCTGACAGACGGATTTTATTTCCTCCCTGGAACAGCAAAGATATTGTCATCGTTTTTGAGAATCGGAAAACCAACGTCAATGTTTTATCGAATTCGCTTTTCTCAGGGGTTCGTCGACGTAGATTCGCGTGTTAGACGTATTCCTAGGATTGGCGTTGTCACGTAAGGCCATCGCCTTAAAAAGATAGGTAGCGTCGGAGCTGACGTTGAAATTGTGAACGAGGTAATAGAGTGGCGCACACGAGGTAAGAGAGTAGCGCACAACTTCGAGTCTGTATGAGCTTTTACAGTACTAGAGAGGACCGACTTGCAGTTATGACGAATAGATGGCAAACGTGTGTAGGAGAACGTGAATTCAAAAATAAGAAGAGAAAACAAAATTTAATAAAAAATTTAAAAAACTATTCCTAGTGGGCGACATGAGTCTACCAAAATGGGTTTCGTAGCATGTTAGGTCGTTCAAATCTCCCTCTCCCTTAACTTCATGGCGTCTCGTACCTTGTCTCGAAACTAGTCTCGAACCTCGTATCGAACCTCGTCTCGAACCTCGTCTCGAACCTCGTCTCGAACCTCGTCTCGAACCTCGTCTCGAACCTAGTCTCGAATATCGAATTTCATTTCGAATCTCGAATCTTGCCTCGAGTTTCGTCTTCTTTTCGAATATCATCTTGATTCTCGAATATCGGCTTGATTTTCTTCTTAAATCTTGTCCCTAATCTCAACTCAAGTCTCGTGAAAAAAGTACCACGGACTGACACCTGATCGAACCTATGAGGATTTCTGCGCGGGGCTACGAAACCCTAAAAAACAAGAGAAAAAAACAGAATAAAATAAAATTATGAAAGTGTAGAGAAAGAGAAATAGTGGTAGGAATGTGTTCGATGCGTCGGTTAACTAAGAAACTCCGCCTCAGTAGTTCCGATGAAATGCGATAACAATGCCCGCGAGACTCCAGTCCGTTTCGCAAACTTAATTTCGACCTGTCACCCATTCAGTTCCCTAACGTGTACGTAGAGGGTGGACAATTGTCAAGTATTGTACCGCGGAAAACCCCTGGGACCAAATTATTCTTCGGGACCCCGTTATGTCTCCCTCTTGACACTAAATGGAAAGTACATTTGCGAAAGAAAAGTATAGGGACATTTCCAAGGGATGATAATATTTTTTTTTTCAAGGGGTTTTATTATTTATTGGTCACATTAATGCTGATTTATGTTTCAAGGGCAATCTGCTCTATATTTGTACAATATTATTTCGTTAGTTCAACAGGGTAGCCGCAAAACTCTATTTTCGGAATTACCTGATTTCTTTCTAATTTCTTATTTTCCCTCAACATTATTATGTAAGGGCCAACATTCTCATCTGGTAACATTTTTAATATACATGAAATTTTTTATGAATAGTATGAAATAATTAAAATTTTCAATTTATTATTTTCATATACTAATTTACTTGAAAAAGTGAAAAAAAACTGACCAGAAGGGGCTCATTTCTGACTTAAAAAAAGACTAGAAGTAATTAATGTGCATTAATAATGTGACTAATCTTCTTTTGAATTAAAAAGAATTCGATTCATAAGAATCCAAAACAATTCAAGCTAAGTTACATGAATTTAAATTAATTCGAAAAAAATTGGAGAAAAAGAAAAAAACTCCATTGACTTCAATGAAATAGGAGTGAATTTAAAGAAATTCATGGAAAATGAGAAGAATTCTATAAAGTTTATTAGAATTTAATGTGAATTATAAAAAAATCAAAAGAATAGAAAAAAATGAAAAATATGAACAAATTCATTGAATTTAGTAAGTTTGAAATGATCTAAAAAAATTGAAGAGGATTTAAAAGAATTAAATGTAATGCCTGAGAATTTAACGCAAGTTCGAAAACTTTAAGCTAAATTAAACAAAAACTAAAAAAAATGTTTAAATCCACTGAATTCGGTAGAATTGAGTGCATTTAGTAGAGTTTGAGTGAATTAGAAAAATCAAGAAAATTCCAAAGAATTCCAAATAATTTTATGAAATGCAGGATAAATGATTAGGAATTCCATTTCAATTTCAATTATTTCAAAGTAAATTCGTAAGACTTCAAAACAATTCAAGCTAAATTCACAAGAATTTGGATAAATTGTAAAAAATTCAAAAAATGGAAAAAATTCAATTGATTTTAGTAAAATTGGCGAGGATTTAGTGTAATTTAGGAAAAATGAGAAGAATTTGTTTAAAGTCATAAACATTCAAAGTGAATTTCAAACAATTCAAAAATATGAAAAAATGCATTGAATTCTGTTAGTTTGAAGTAAGTTTAGGAAAATTTAAGGGAATTCAAAAGAATTTGATGAATAAATTGAGAGAAAAATAAATATCAAATTCAAAATTTAAAACTATTTGTTCATTTAATACTGAATAAATTAAACAGAATATAAACAAATTTATCGATTTGAGTAAAATTAAGTGAAATCATAAGAATTCAAGTGAATTCCAAAAATTGACAAAAATTCAACGGAATATAGAAGAACTCAGGCTGTAAAATATCTCAAAACCTTATAAGTCCTGTAAAAGCGTTTCATACCTTCCAAAATTGTAGGAAATTCTTTATAACTATATGTAATTTTTTTTAATTTCTCGATAATGCATTGAAATGGTTTAAAATAACCTCAAACATTTCAAATCCTTTGAAATTCCTTTAAATTATTGGAATTAATCAAAAATCCCCTAAAATATTTCAGATTCTTAAAAAAATTTTGAAAGACCTTGAAACTTTTTAAAGCTCTTGAAAACCCATTGACTCTTCTAGCCTTTAAAGCGCCATGCTATGTAATAATAACACACAGCGCCTTGTGGGTTCGTGGGCGACCCCGTTGTCGGAAAATGTCGTATTGCAAAGAGAGTAGCCGTTATTTCAATTCAAAAAAATTACTGAATACTCTTCAATTATCCTTTTACTCTGTAGATGAGGTTTTATCGACAAAAATTTTTTTTCTGCGATTCAGAAAATTAAAAATCTTACAAAAACGTGAAAAGTGACTTTTTTTACGAAAAAAATCATAACTCAGTTAATTTATGATATCTTAACCTAAAACTGCAACCTATTTTTTATTATTATTATATCATTAAGCCGTTTCCCTTTCGGGGTAGGCGTGAATTGCTCGGTTGGATAGTAGTAAAAATATTTGTTAAACATATGAAATATTTGTTAATATTTGTGAATATATTGAAATATTTGTGAAATTGTTGGAAAACCGTCAAAGTCTTTGTGAAATATTTCAAATGTATCCAAAATCTTTGTGAAATTTTTGGAAATCTTTGAAAAATCATAAAAATATTTTTAAAATCTTTTTGAAATCTTTGGAAATCTTTGCGAAATATTCTTCAATATTTGTTATATTATTGAAATATTGTTTAGCATTTTCGAAAATCATTAAAGTCTTTGGGAAATATTTCAAACCCATCTGAAATCACTGTGAAATCTTTATGAATTCTTTAGGAATCTTCGCCAAATATTTTTGAAATATTTTTTAATATTTGTGAAACATTTGTTAATATTCGTGAAAATATTTAAATATTTGTCAAACATATGAAATATTTGTTAATATCTGTGAGATTATTTAAATATTTGTGAAATTGTTCGAAAATCATTCAAGTCTTTGTGAAATATTTCAAATCTATCCAAAATCTTTGTGAAATTTTTGGAAATCTTTGAAAAATCATTAAACTCTTTTTGAAATCTTTCTGAAATCTTTCCAAATATTTGCAAAATATTTTTCAATATTTGTTATATTATTGAAATGTTTTTTAGTATTTTGTAAAATCATTCAAGTTTTTCTGAAATATTTCAAATCAATCTGAAATCATTGTGAAATATTTGAAATTTTTGTGAAATCTTTGAAATCTTTGAAAAATCTTTCTGACATCTTTAGGAATCTTCACCAAATATTTTTGAAATATTTTTTAATATTTGTGAAATATTTGTTAATGTTTCTGAAAATATTCAAATATTTGTTAAACGAATGAAATATTTGTTAATATTTGTGAGATTATCTAAATATTTGTGAAATTGTTGGAAAATCATTAAAGTCTTTGTGAAATATTTCAAATCTGTCCAAAATCTTTGTGAAATCTTTGGAAATCTTTGTGTGAAATATTTGAAATCTTTGAAAAATCATTAAAATCTTTTCAAAATCTTTCTGAAATCTTTAGAAATCTTTTCGAAATATTCTTCAATATTTGTTATATTATTGAAATATTTTTTAGCATTTTGGAGAATCATTTAAGTCTGTGTGAAATATTTCAAATCCATCTGGAATAATTGTGAAATATTTGAAATCTTTGTGAAATCTTTGTGAAATCTTCGAAAAATCATTGAAATCTTTAGAAATCTTCGCCAAATATTTTTGAAGCATTTGTTAATATTTGTGAAATACTTCTTAATATTTGTGAAATATTTGTGAATATTTGTGAAATATTTGTGAATATTTGTGAAAATATTCAAATATTTGTCAAACATATGAAATTTTTGTTAATATTTGTGAGATTATTGAAATATTTGTGAAATTTTTGGAAAATCATTAAAGTCTTTGTGAAATATTTCAAATCTATCCGACATCTTTGCGGAATATTTCAAATCTTTGTGAAATATTTTAAATCTTTGAAAAATCATTGAAATCTTTGTAAAATATTTCTGAAATCTTTACAAATCTTCGCAAAATATTTTTTATTATTTGTTATAATATTGAAATATTTTTTAACTTTTTGAGAAATCATTGAAGTCTTTGTGAAATATTTCAAATCCATCTAAATCATTGTAAAATATTTGAAATCTTTGTGAAATATTTCAAAAATATTTGAAATCTTTGTAAAATCTTTCAAGTCCATCTGAAATCATTGGGAAATATTTGAATACTTTGTAATATCTATGAAAAATCATTGAAATCTTTGTAAAATCTTTCTGAAATCTTTGCGAAATATTTTTAATATTTTTGAAATATTTGGTAATATGTGCGAAAATATTTTGATGTTTGTGAAATATTTGAAATATTTGTTAATGTTTTTGATATTATTGAAATATTTGTGAAATTGTTGGAAAATCATTGAAGTCTTTGTGAAATATTTCAAATCTTTGCAAAATACTTCCAATCTTTGCAAAATATTTAAAATCTTTGTGAAATATTTGAAATCTTTAAAAAATCATGAATTATTTGGTTGAAAATGCAACTATTTTGTTAAAAAGTTAACTTTTTGCTTCAAGATTTATCTCTTTGATTGAAAAATGAAAGGAAAAAAGTTGACCCTTTCTTTTATTTTTCCTTAACTATTTCGTTGAAAATTCGTTTCTTTTTTTGTTTCAAATACTGAAAATTCAACAATTACATTTCTATTTCAAAATGAATCTTTTTTAGTAAAAAATTCAATTTTTTGGGTAAAAAATGTAAGTATTACGTTGAAAATTTGTATTTTTTTTATGCGTTTGACGGGTTTTCAGTTGAACCACTTTGTTAAAAATATTTCTTTTTGTGAAGATTCAAAATTTTAATTGAAAATTCACCTTTAGAGTCGAAAATTAACTCAGTTTTTTACTACAAAATATAGCTACTCCATTTTTAGTTAAAAATTTAGATTTTCAATTGAAAATTCATAATTTATATCTGAAAATGTAACTATTTGGTTGAAAATTCCTGTATTTTGTTGAGGAATCAAATAGTTCGCTGACAATTTGTCTTCTTTGGTTGAATTCAACTGTTTTTTATTTTAAACAAAAATAGTTTTTAATTGAAATATCAATTATATTACAGGTTTCGTTAAAAATTAATCTTTTCGAGTTGAAAGTTCAACTGCTTCGTAGAAAATTCGTCTTTTCGGCTTGAAAATTGAACAATTTGGTATAGAATTAAACTATACAGTTGGAATTCAAATTTTTTCTTGAAAATTCTTATCTTCGGGTCGAAAATTTCAATGTTCTGTAGAAAATACGTCTCTTTTATTTGAAAATTTATCTCTTTGTAGATACCATCTGTTTGAGGAAAAATGCAACTGTTTGGTCACAAATTTATTTTTTTGGTAGAAAATCCAACTATTTCAGTAAACCGTCCCACTATTTGATTAAAAATTAAACTATTTACTTAAAAAATTAACTACTTAGTGAAAAATTGAACTTTTTGTTAAAAATTCATAGTTTCGGGTAAAAAATTCAACTGTTTTGTTGAAAATTAATATATTTTATTGAAAATTCGTCTTTTCGCGTGAAAAAATGATTCTTAATTTTTTTTAATTATTCTGTTTGACTGTGGATTCAACTTTTTAGGGAAAAATTCATCTGTTTTGTGAAAGATTCGTCTTTTTGAGTAGAAAATTAATTTTCTTTTTTGGAAATTCATCTTTTTCGCTGTAGATTCAACTATTTATAAAAATTCGTCTTTTTGGAAGAAAATACAACTAGTTGGTTAATAATTAAACTATGTATTTGAAAAATTAACTACTTGGTAGAAAATTGACTTTCTTGTTGAAAATTCATTGTCGGGTGGAAAATTCAACTGTTTTGAGGAAAATTAATCTATTTTGTTAAAAATTTCTCTGTTTTGGCAGAAAGAAATTCTTTTTCTCAAATTTATCTTTTTGGCTGTGGATTCAACTATTTTGTTGAAAATTTGTCTTTTTGGTGCATTTTTGATCATAGAAAATTCGCTTCAATGGTTAAACCAATGTTTTTTATATAACAGTAATTCGTCAGATAATTTATTCTTTAAAAAAATTATTGATTCGTGGGGTTGGATTTCCTTGATCATTGATTGTTTATTTGTTTTATATATTTCTTATTAATAATTATCACCATTTATTGTTTAGTCTTTATTTTTCATAGATCAGAGAATGTTTTAATATAATTCAATAAATTCGTTTTATTAAAACAAATAAATTTTATGCTTAAAATATTGATTTCGAATTTCTCAAAGATACAAATTTTGGTATGAATATAAGCATACCGTCAAATTATATGATCTGAATACACTCCGTGTTTAAAAAAATTTGATTCACAAGGCACTGGTAAAAGTTCTTGAAAATTCCGAATTTTACAAATTAATTTTTTGTCATTCTCACTATATTTAATGAATTGGCCTCACACTTTTTGCTGAAAACGGTGGTATTTAATTAAAATCTGCATATAAAATTATTTCTCAACCATGATCGAAATTGCGAAAAAATGACAAACACACCCAATAGCCTGCCCAATCAAAATGTGATTTTTGGACTTTTGCAAACGCTACCCCCTACATTTCTTCCTATTCGTAAAAATATACTGCTTTAAATTTGATTTGATTTTTTTTTAATTATCAGAATTAAATTTACTTCCAAAAGTATTTGTGATTAATTTAGGAATAAGACAATATTATTTAAGAAATTAAAAAAAAGTTCAAAATATTATCGAGCTTGGAATAAAATAATTTGAAACTTTACTCAAATTAATGATTCAATGGCCATAAATATTTTTTCCTGCAAATCTGTGCACAGGATTTCTTTTATAATATAAAGATAGTTTTTTTGTTATTGATAAATTTTCAATATTTTAATACCGGGTGAAAAAAATCTTGAATTTTGAAAATTACAATAACTACACATTTTTTATAGTTTAGAGATTCCTACAGTATTTTAAAATGTATTTTTCAACTATGATTCAAAAATAAATATTCAAGTGAATTGAAAAAAATTCGCAAATATGAACGGAAGTTATTAAATTTGTTAACGTTGGAAGGAATTCAGAAAAATTAAGGGTGAATTCAAATAAATTTAATAAAATCCAGAGGTCACTACAAAAAATCTCAACACCCGTGAACCCAGAAAACATCTTTCCTTGAAAATTTGTTGCTAAAATTTAAATAACAAAACTCATTTTCTATCAATAGAAGTCACCATTTTCGACTCCTCGCAGAATTCCTGTTACATAACTTGTTACAAAAATAATAAGAAAAAACGAAACATTTACGAAACCTATATAGCAAAATTTCATCCGAGATAATTCATTACCCAGATTTACATAAAAAAATAAAAAAATGTCAACAACAAAAGTCACCCTCTTCGATTACTCTAAAAAATTTCTGTTACACAACTTATGACTAAAATAACAAACAAATTCACAAGCTATGTAACGGAAATTCTAAAACGAATCGAAAAGAGTGTGTTTCGCTGTGAAAAATGTGTTTTTTTTATTTAAAACTTGTTAACAAATTATCTAGAAAATTTTTTTGCTAGGTTTCGTAAAGGCTTAGTTTGTTTCTTCATTTTTAATACAAGTTTAAAAACACGTCACAGAAATTTCGAGAGAAATAAAAAAGACTCACTTCCTTTGTTAAAAATTATTTTCTCATTCAAATCTTGGTAACAAATTTGCTAGATATGTTGCAGAAATTCGGTAAGGAATCAAAAAGGGTGACTGTTATTGTCAGAAAATGTGTTGTGTTATTTTAATCTTGTTAGTGAATTTTCAAGAAAGAAATTTTGGTGAGTTTCTAGAATTTTCAGTTTTTGTTGTTGTTACTTTTGTTACAAGTCATTTAACAGAAATTCTGCATCAAAAAATAAGGTTCGAAAATTTGTATCATCACAATGTTTTCTTGATGAGGCAATGAAAATGATGATGATGATGATGGTGATGATGATGATGATGATGATGATGATGATGATGATGGTGATGATTCAGCGAGTGAAGGCATGATCAGATGATGATGGTCAGGCAGTCAGTGAAGACAAGAACAAATGATGAAGATGATGATTATTACGTTAGTTTGAACGATAGCAGATGATGATGAAGCTGATGGTGATGTTTCAGTCAGTGAAGGCAAGATCAGATAATGATAATGATCCAGCCAGTGAAGAAAAGAAAAAATGATGATAATGATCTAGCCAGTGAAGGCAAGATGACGTGCTGATGAAGATCAAGCCGGCGAAGATGAGATGAGATGATGACGATGATGATTCAGCCATTGAAGGCGAGATAATATGATGATGTTGATCCAGGGAGTGAAGACAAGATCAAATGATGATAATAGTCCAGCCAGTAGAGGAAAAATCAGATCATGATGGTGGTGATGATGATCTAGGCAGTGAAGACAAGATCAAATGATGAAGATGATGATGATTTAGTTATCGAAGGCAAAATGAGATGACGACGACGATTATGATTATCTGGCCAGTGAATATAACATTGAATGATTACAATAGTTTAGCGAGTGAAAAAAAGTTTAGATGATCGTGATAATTCCGACAGTATGGGCAAGATCAGATGATGATGATCCAGCCAGTAAAGACAAAATCAAATAATGATGATGGTCCAGCCAGTGAAGGCAAGATCAGACGATGATGACGATGATGATGATCTAGCCAGTGAAGATAAGATCAAATGATGAAGATGATGATGATTCAGTTATCGAAGGCAAAATAAGATGACGACGATGATTATGATTATCTGGCCAGTGAATATAACATTAAATGATTACAATAGTTCAGCGAGTGAAAAAAAGTTTAAATGATCGTGATGATTCCGACAGTATGGGCAAGATCAGATGATGATGATCCAGCCAGTAAAGACAAAATCAAATAATGATAATGGTCCAGCCAGTGAAGGCAAGATCAGACGATGATGACGATGATGATGATCTAGCCAGTGAAGATAAGATGAGACGATTTCGATGATGATTCAGCCAGTGAAGGCTAGATCAGATGATAATGGTGATAGTCCAGTCAGTGCAGGCAAGATCAAATGATGATAATGGTCCAGCCAGAGAAGGTAAAATCATATAAGGATGATGATGATGATGATGATGACCTAGCCAGTGAAGACATGATGAAATGATGATGATGATTCAGCCAGTGAGGGTCAGATTAGATGATAATGATCCACCCAGTGGAGACAAGATCAAATGATGATGAAGGTCCTACCAGTGAAGGCAAGAGAAAATGATGATGATAATAATGATGAAGATTCAGCCAGTAAAGGCTAGATCAGATGATGATGATAATCCAGCCAGTAAAAACAGGGTCAAATGATGATAATGGTCAAATAATGTTCAAACTTGTATATTTCAGCTAAAAAAAATCGTACAGTGACAATCAAAAATGAATTTGGGAGCTGCGAACTAGCACTACATGATCGACATGGGTGAGTTTTGTTGTGAGAAAATGTGTTTTGTTCTTAAAATCTTGTTAACGAATTTTCCAGGAAGAAATTTTGCCCGGTTTCGTAAATGTTCAGTTTTCTTCTTTATTTTTGTTACAAGTTTTAAAATACTTAACGGAAACTTTGAGAGGAATCGAAAAGGCTTACTTTCTTCGTTTAATTTTTTTTTTCGCATGAAAATCTTGGTAACAAAAGTTATGTTACAGAAATTCTGTAAGGAATCAAAAAGGGTGACTGTTGTTGTTAGAAAAGGTGTTGTGTCATTTTAATCATGTTAGTAAATTTTCAAGAAAGAAATTTTGGTGGGTTTCTAGAATTTTTAGTTTTTGTTGTTGTTACTTTTATTACAATTTATTCAACAGAAATTCTGCATCAGAAAATGAAGTTCAAGAATTTGTATCGTTACAAATTTTCCTTCATGAGGCAACAATTAACTTTGTATTCACTAATTATTCCTCCAAGTCCGAGTGAGGACCTGTGATGAATGAAAGCTTGCAGAAGCATTGAAATCGTGCTTTCATCACTGACAAAGAAGTCTTTGATTTTCCATGGAACTGATTCGAATTAATATTATGAAATCTTGCCCATTCATCTTGTTCTCATACAATGATTACCTAGCTTTGCAGTATAAAATGCCTTTTATATTTGCATACATTATACCGACCACGCAATAGGAAAGGCAAAGTAGTATTTTAATGACAAAGAAAGCCAAGCTTTTCATGATGGATCTCTTCGTTGTTAAGAAGTCAGATGTTTCCACTTGCGGACCAAGAATATATTCATTTATGTTGACTAGAAAGATTCTTTCTCACGTAAATCACATTCACAGTAAATCTGACTTGTTCAATTTGATCCAGAAATTTAAGGAAAATGATATGCAACGCCGTTGTACTTTCGAATTTTTCAATTGATCAGCAAATTAAACATCAGAAAGATCCGATTTTCAAGATCAATTGTTCTACAGTTATTGTACTTTGATCAATTTCATTTCAAAATTGTGAGAAAAAGATATGTAAAACCTTTTTTGCAGATTTCAGATTTTTTATTAGATCAGCGAATTGCGCATCAGAATTATCCTACTTATTTTCAAAATCAATTGCCTATCATGAATTTTTTTTAATAGCAACTATCGAGTGTCAGTTATGTCACGTTTACCACCTAGCTTCAGAAAAACACTTTTTAAATGTCAAGAAAATAATTAGCAGAGTCAGAGAGATTCACATCCCAATGTAGGAAAATTTTTAAATTCTCAAATTTTCTAAAATATTCGTTATTGGTCCTAGGAAGTTGTAAATCTTCCAGATGTAGATGGTGGAACTATCTAAATCTATCGAAACACTTTTAGGAATAAGAAAGGTTATTTCTAGAGTTAATATTCGTTTTTTTAAAAGGGAAATTTATATTTTTACCTGATAATTTAACTATTTTGTTATTATTATCCTTCATTAGTCTTGGTGATAATGGTCCAGACAGTGTAGGAAAAATCAGATAATGATGACAATGATGATGTCAATGATCTAGACAGTGAAGACAAGACCAAATTATAAAGATGATGATGATACACTTAGTTAAGGCAAGATAAGATTATGACGATGACGATGATGATCTGGTAAGTTAATATAAGATCAAATGATTATAATAGATTATAATATATCAAATGATTATAATAATGATTATAATAGATTATAATTATTATGATAATGATTATAATTATAATAAATTATAATACTTCAGCCAGTAAAGAAAAGTTGAGATGATGGTGATCATTCAGGCAGTAAGGGCAAGATCAGATGATGATGATCCAGCCAGTGAAGACGAGATCAAATAATTATAATGGTACAGACAGAGAAGGCAAGATAAGACAATGATGAGGATTAAGATAATCTAGCCAGTGAAGATGAGATGAAACGATGACGATGATGATTTAGCCAGTGAAGGCAAGATCAGACGATGATGATGACCCAGCCAGCGCAGACAAGATCAAATGATGATATTAGTTCAGCCAGTGGAGGCAAGATCATATAAGGATGGTAATGATGATAATGATGATGACGACCTAGCCAGTGAAGACATGATCAAATTATGATTATGATGACGATTCAGCTAGTAAAGGCAAGATTAGATGATGATCATCCACCCAGTAAAGATAAGATCAAAAGATGATAGTTTTTAACTTGTAATTTGACTATTCTGTTATTATTATTTTTTATTCGTCTTTTATCATTCTATTTAAGTTAAAAATTTACTTGTCTATTTTTGTTTCAGAATTAATCTTTTTTGGTAGAAAATTTTATCATTTGCTTTAAATTATAACTTTTTTGTTAAAAATTCAACACTTTTGCTGATAATAATCTTTATGGTTGAAAATTATTCTGTTTAGTTGAGGATCTAACTATTTTGTTGTAAATTTGTATTTTTGGTTGAATTTAACTGCATTTCATTTAAAATTTAAACATTTTTCTAACTGAAATATCCAGTCTCACGTTTTTTTTGAGAATCATTCTTTTTCGTTAAAAGTTAATGATTTTGGTTGAAAATACACTCGCACCCCGATTTAGTAACAGTATTGGGAGTTTCCTGCATATATCCTTGTGACTAAATCGAGAGAATCAAAAAGAAAACAGTCAGCCCTGCATGAAACGTTTCAAATTGAAATGCATAATATTGCGCAATATACTTGACAGGATACTCGAGCACTGCGGCCTTTCCGAGGTTAGAGTCGCAACCGTCTCTCGCCCAGCGCACTGAGAAACTGCGTGGGCCAGCAATTCTAGGAATGACTAAATGGTGGGGGGGGGGTGTTACTAAATCGGTGTCTGAGTGTACAACTACTTCTTGAGAAATTTATTTACTTTGTAGATAATTCACTAATTTCAGGCAAAAGTAATTTTTTGAGTAGAAAACTCAAATTTTTTTCCGAAGGTTCGTCTTTTTGGGTTAAAAGCTCAACTATTTTAGTAGAAAAGTCTTTTCTTTGCTTGAAAGTTGAATTTTTTAATTAAAAATTTAACTCTTGGATTTTTGTGTGTGTAAATTTGTCTGTTTTAGTTGTAAATAAATGTATTACGATTAAATTTCATTTTACTTGGTGAAAAGCTAATATTCTTGGTTGAAAATTCATCTTATTGATTAAACATAAATTTGATCAACTGAAAATTTAACAATTGAATTTTTAAGTGTAAATATCTATATCTATAAATAACTATTTGTCTTTTTTAGACAAACATTTAACAGTTTTGTTAAACCTTTGTCTCTTTTGGGTATCTTTTTACTTTATAGACAATTAGAAAATTATGGTAAAAAGTAATTGTTTTGGTTGAAGAATCTTCATTTAGTGGATTATTCATCTTTTCGGTTGAAAATGTAATTATTTTTTGAAAAAATCGTTGTTTTTTGGACGAAAATTAATTTTAAACTGAAAGTATAAGTATTTTAGTTGTAGATTCATAATTTAAGTTTTATTAAAAAATGATGTTTTGCATTGAAAATTAATGTCTTGTGCTGCAAGGATAAGTATTCCAGTTAAAGATTCATTATTTTAGCCGAAAATTCATTTCAATTTCAATTTCAAATGAAAATTAAATCTTCTTGAAAACTAATTTTCTAATAGAAAATTTTAATATCCCTTTTTTGGGAGAAAAATGATCGTTTTCAATTAAAAATTAATCTCTTTGGTCGACAATTTAAATATTTTGTAGAAAAATCGTTGTTTTCTAGTCAAAAATTAATTTATAATTGAAAGAATAAGTATGACAGTTGAAGATTCGTCAGTTCAGTGAAAACTTTAACTATTTTGTTGGAAAATTGTATTTTTTTTTTGTTGAAAATTAATTTTGAACCAATGGTTTAACTATTTCAGTTGATGATTCATCATTTGATTTAAACATCAATTTCTTTGGTTTCAAATTCAACTAATTTTTCTTAATTCGTTTTTCTACTACAATATAATTTTTTTATTCAAGGTATAAATATTCAATTTAGCGATTGCTGATTTTAGTTAAAAATTCTTTTCTTTGGTTACAAATTTGAAGATTTTTTTGAAAATGCGTTTTGTTTATTTGAGATTAATTTTTTTACTGAAGTCATAAGTATTCCAATGGAAGATTCATCATTTTAGTAGAGAATTTATTTATTTAGATAAAAATGTAACTATATTGTTGAAATTACATCTTTTCTTATTGAATATTACTTTTCTAACAAAAAATTTAACTATTTCTTTTTTTCAAAAACCCTAACTTTTTGGTCAAAAATTAATTTTTAACAGAAAGCATAAGTATTCCAATCGGAGATTCATAATGTCAGTGAATAATTCTTTTTTTTTAATGAAACTTAATTTTCTCACTAAAAGTAGAACTAGTTCATATAGAGATCAATAATTTTAGTTGGAAATTGAACTATTCATGGAAGATTTATTTTTTTTTAGTCGAAAATGTACCTACTTCTTTGAAAACTCGTCTCTTCAGATAGTGTATACCACCTCCACTGTACCGCATTTTTAGAAGTTGCTTTCCCTTCGGAAGTTGATAATAAGAATTATATTTAACGATTTGATACACCAGGGCTTCCTATGTTTAATTCTATCCCCTTATTGTCGATTCTTTCAAATGACTAAAAAAAGACCCAGATCAGATTTTACCTTTCTTCACCTCCTTTTCCAATTATCAGTAACGAGCTAGAAACGATCTTCGTTTAATCTAGTTGAGGTAAGCGATCAAATTTTCATTTTTCAGCCGGCTGACTTCCTGGTTAGGAAGAGACGGTTGCAATTTTCTCTTTAATTGCTGAATTTGAACGAGATTGGAGCCCGGAGCAAGGAAGCGTGGCAAATGAATTAGCTTGAGGCGGTGTAAGTTCCACCCCCATCTATTTTCACGTGAGGTCTGCTTTATCGTAACGATATTTATTACGAGCCCTTGTAAGCCATAAGGTACGTCGACGGAAAAAGTGACCCTCATTGTCCTTGCTAATTTTCTTGCCACCAGCTTTTTAGCCTCTCGTTATAAAAACTCGTGTTCTTTTTGTACGACGGATGCTCCAACGCTCTGAAGAATTTCACTCTAGGATCTCCTTTTTTTCAACCTTGGGCGAAACCTTCCTACAGTCGAGAATGCAAGCTACGGTGGGTAATCATTAATTAAAACCACAAATAAAACAAAAATAATTTCAGAAGATGAAAAAGGCTGGGAAGGCAAGATCAGATGATAATGATGATAAGGATCTAGCCAGTGAAGATAATATCTGGTGATGATAATGATGATGAGTCAGCTAGTGAAGGCAAGATAAGATGATGATGTTGATCCTGCCAGTGAAGACAAGATCGAATGATGATAATGGCCCAGCCAGTGAATTCAAAATCAGATGATTATGATAATGATGATTATCTAGCCAGTGAATACAAGAAAAAATAATGATAAAGAACATGATTCAGCCAGTGAAGGCGAGATCGGATGATAATGATGATGATTATGGTGATGATAATCATGATGATGATGATGATGATGATGATGATGATAATCTAAGCAGTGAAGACAAGATCAGATAATGATGATGATGATTTAGTCAGTAAAGGCAAGGCAAGATAAGATAATGATGTTGATGCAGCCAGTGAAGGCAAGATTGGATGATGATAATGGCCCAGCCAGTGGAGGCAAAATCAAATAATAATGGTGGTGATGATGATGATCCAGGCAATGAAGACAAGATCAAACGATGGAAATGATGATGATTAGGTTATTTAAGATAAGACAGATAAGATCAGAAGACGAGATAAAATAATGATAATTATCTAGCTAGTGAAGGCAAGATGAGATGATGATGTTGATCCTGCCAGTGGAGACAAGATCGAATGATGATAATGGCCCAGCCAGTGAATTTAAAATCAGATGATTATGATAATGATGATTATCTAGCCAGTGAATACAAGAACAAAGAATGATAAAGAACATGATTCAGCCAGTGAAGGCAAGATCGGATGATGATGATGATGATGATTATGATAATTATGATGATGAATATGATGATCTAAGCAGTGCAGACAAGATCAGATATTGATGATGATGATTTAGTCAGTAAATGCAAGGCAAGATAAGATACTGATGTTGATCCAGCCAGTGAGGACAAGATTGGATCATGATAATGGCCCAGCCAGTGAAGGCAAAATCAAATAATAATGGTGGCGATGATGATGATCCAGGCAGTGAAAACAAGATCGAACGATGGAAATGATGATAATTAAGTTAGTCAAGATAAGATCAGATGATGGTGATGCTGATGATGATGCTTCAGTGAGTGAAGGCAAGATCAGATTATGATAATGATCCAGACAGTGAAGACGAGATAAAATAATGATAATTATCTACATAGCTAGTGAAAGCAAGATCAGGTGATACTGATGATGATGTACAAGCGAGCGAAGATAAGATGAGCCGATGATGACTCAGCCATTGAAGGGTAGATAAGATGATAATGTTGATCCAGCCAGTAAAGACAAGATCAAATGATGAAGATGATGATTATTAGGTTAGTTAAGATAATATCAGATGATGATAATGATGCTGATGATGATGCCTCAGTCAGTGAAAGCAAGATGAGATGATGATAATGATCCAGTCAGTGAAGACAAGATAAAATGATAATAATGATTCAGCTAGTAAAGGCAAGATAAGTTGATGAAGATGATCATCAAGCCATCGAAGATAAGATGAGACGATGACGATGATGATTCAATTATTGAAGGCCAGATAAAATGATGATGTTGATCCAGTCAGTGAAGTCAAGATAAAATGATGGTAATGATCTAGCCAATGAAGGCAAATCATAAAATGATGGTTGTGATGATAGTGATCTAGCCGGTGTATACAAAATCAAATGATAAAGATGATGATGGTTTAGTTAGTGAAGGCAAGATAAGATGATGATTATGGTCCAGGTAGTAAACGCAAGACCGGGTGATGATGATGAAGATCTAGCCAGCGAAGATAGGATGACATGATGACGATGATGATTCAGCCAGTGAAGGTAAGATAAGATGATGATGTTTATCTAACCAATAAGGACAAGATCAAATCATGATAATGGTCCAACCAATGGAGGCAAAATTAGATAATGATGACGATGATGAAGATCTGGCCAGTGAATATAAGATCAAATGATTTTAATGATTCAGCCTGTTGAGGCAAGTTCAGGTGATCGTGATGATTTCGGCAGTAAGGGCAAGTTCAGATGATGATGATCCAGCCAGTGAAGACAAGATCAAATGATGCTAATGGTCCAGCAATTGAAGGCAATATCATATAAGGTTGATGATGCTTATGATGATGATGATCTAGCTAGTAAAAAAATGATAAAATGATGATGATGATGATTCAGCCAGTGAAGGAAGGATTAGAGGATGATGATCCACCCAGTGAATACAAGATCGAATGATGATGAAGGTCCAGCCAGTCAGGGCAAGATCAGATGATGATAATGATGATGATGATGACGATGATTCAGCCAGTAAAGGCACGATCAGACGATGATCGTGATCCAGCCAGTGAAGACAAGATCAAATTATGAAGATGATGATTATTAATTTAGTTAAGGAAGTATCAGATGATAATGATGCTGATGATGATGCTTCAGTCAGTGAAGGCAAGATGAAATGATGATGATGGTCTAACCAGTGGAGGCAAAATAATATAATGATGGTTGTGATGATGATGATCTAGCCAGTGAATACAAGATCAAATGATGAAGATGATGATGATTCAGCTAGTTAAGGCAAGATAAGATGATGATAATTGTCCAGGGACTAAAGGCATGATCGGGTGACGATGATGATGATCTAGCCAGCGAAGATAAGATGAGACGATGTCAATGATGATTCAGACAGCGAAGGCAAGATAAGATGATGATGTTGATCTAGTCAATAAAGACAAGATCAAATGATGATAATGGTCCAGTCAGTGGAGGAAAAACCAGACAATGATGGTGGTGATGATGGTGATCTAAGCAGTGAAGACATGATAAAATGATGAATATGATGATTTAGTTGGTGAAGGCAAGATAAGATAATGACGATAATGATGATGACGATGATTTAGTCAGTGAAAGTACAATCAGATGACGATGATGATCCAGTCAGTGAAGGCAAGATCAGATGATGATAATGATACAGCAAGTGAAGACAAGATAAAATAATAATAATGATCCAACCAGTGAAAGCAAGATAAGATGATGATGATGATGATGATGATGATGATGATGATGATCAAGCCAGCGAAGATAAGATAAGACGATGACGATGATAATTGAATCATTGAAGGCCAGATAAAATGATGATGATGCTTCAGTCAGTAAAGTCAAGATCAAATTATAATAATGGTCTAGCTAATGAAGGCAAATCATATAATGATGGTTGTGATGATGGTGATCTAGCCAGTGAATACAAAATCAAAAGATAAAGATGATGATGGTTTAGGTAGTGAAGGCAAGATAAGATGATGATTATGGTCCAGGTAGTAAAGGCAAGACCGGGTGATGATGAAGAAGATCTAGCCAGCGAAGATAGGATGACATGATGACGATGATGATTCAGCTAGTGAAGGTAAGATAAGATGATGATGTTTATCTAACCAATAAAGACAAGATCAAATGATGATAATGGTCCAACCAGTGGAGGCAAAATCAGATAATGATGACGATGATGAGGATCTGGCCAGTGAATATAAGATCAAATGATTTTAAGAATTCAGCCTGTTGAGGCAAGTTCAGATGATCGTGATGATTCCGGCAGTAAGGGCAAGATCAGATGATGATGATCCAGCCAGTGAAGAAAAGATCAAATGATGCTAATGGTCCAGCAATTGAAGGCAATATCATATAAGGATGATGATGCTTATGATGATGATAATCTAGCTAGTAAAAAATGATAAAATGATGATGATTATGATTCAGCCAGAGAAAGAAAGATTAGAGGATGATGATCCACCCAGTGAATATAAGATCGAATGATGATGAAGATCCAGCCAGTGAGGGCAAGATCAGATGATGATACTGATGATGATGATGATGATGATGATGACGATGATTCAGCCAGTGAAGGCACGATCAGACGATGATCGTGATCCAGCCAGTAAAGACAAGATCAAATTATGAAGATGATGATTATTAAGTTAGTTAAGGAAATATCAAATGATAATGATGCTGATGATGATGATTCAGTTAGTAAAGGCAAGATCAGATGATAATAATGATACAGCCAGTGAAGACAAGATAAAATGATGATAATGATCCAGCCAGTGAAGACAAGATAAGGTGATGATGATGATGATGAAGCCAGCGAAGATAAGATGAGACGATGACGATGGTGATTGAGCCATTAAAGGCAAGATAAGATGATCCAGAGAATAAGATAAGAAGAAGATAAGAAGCAGATAAGAAGAAGATGAGATTGATCCAGACAGTGAAGAAAAGATCAAAGGATAATAATGGTCCACCCAGTGGAGGCAAAATCAGATAATGATGGTGGTGATGATGATGATTCAGGCAGTGGAGACAAGACTATATGATGAAGATGATGATGATTTAGTTGGCAAAGGCCAAATAAGATGATGATGGTTAAGGCAGTGAAAGCAAGATTAGGTAATGATGATGATGTTGATGATCCAGCCAGCGAAGATAAGATGAGACGATGACGATGATGATTCAGCGAGTGAAGGCAAGATAAGAAGATGATGTTGATCCAACCATTAAAGACAAGATCAAATTATGATAACGATCTAGCCATTGGAGGCAATATCAGATAATGATCGTGGTGATGATGATGATCTAGGCAGTGAAGGCAAGATCAAATAGTGAAGATGACGATTCAGTTAGTGAAGGCAAGATACGATTATGGCGACGATGATGATGATCTGGCCAGTGAATATGAGATTAAATGATTATAATAGTTCAGCCAGTGAAGAAGAGTTTAGATGATCGTGATGATTTCGACCGTATGGGCAATATCAGATGATGATGATCCAGCCAGTGAAGACAAGATCAAATAATGATGGTGATGACTCAGCCAGTCCAAGCAAGATCAAATGATGATGATGGTCCAGCCACAGAAGGCAAAATCATATCAGGATGATGATGATGATGACATAGCTAGTAAATACATGATGGAATGATGATGATGATAATTCAGCCAGTGGAGGCAAGATCAGATGATGATGATCCACTCAGTGAAGACAAGATCAAATGATGGTAAAGGTTCAATCAATGAAGGCAAGATCAGTTGATGATGATAATTATGATGATTCAGCCAGTGAAGGCAAGATCAGATGATGATGATCCAGCCAGTGAAGACAAGGCCCATCCAACAGACTTATCATTGCCCTTGCTAATTTTCTTGCCACCAGCATTTTAGCCCCTCGTTATAAATACTCTTGTTCTTTTATACGACTGATGCTCCAACGCTCTGAAGAATTCTAGTCTAGAATCTCCTTTTTTCAACCTTATACTCTTTTTGCCAACGAATTAGGTGAAATGTTGAAACATTTTTATTCCTAAAGCTAATTTGGAAAAGTCGACGTCATGGGTTTTCAACCTTCGAGTTAAGGTCGTATGTCGGAAATGGAATATGAAAAAGTTTTTACTCGAAGGCTTCTATTAATATGCTAAAAGGTTTTTGCACATGCTAATCACAAGTCGGAAAAATCTGAGAATTTAAATACTATTCTGAATACAGTAAGCCCCGAGATATAAAACGGTGGCATACCATTCTGATTATAAACTTCAGTTCCAAATCAGCCACTTTTGCGGAAAGGCTTGGGTAGGGTAATACAATTTTATTTAAAAAAATTTTCTCCTCCTGATATTAGGGAAAAAAACTTCGAAAACAATAAATATTTTTAAAACTTTTAAATTTTAGGTTGAGAGAAAAATGTTAATTTCCTTATATTGGGCTATAAATCTCTAGAGTTTTAATAATAATTTTTTTTAAAGTGATTCAATGAATTTACATAGTTGAGGCTTTCAGGCGGCGAAAAATAGATATTAAATCTCAATATCTTCGGATTAAAATATAATATCTGGAATAAAAGTCTTAGAAAAATATAAATAATTGAAGTTTTTAAAGAAACGTGGAATTTTCAACAAACAAACTTTAATTTTCGAGCAAATAGTTCAATTTTCAACTAAAGAATGATCTTACTTCAACCAAAAATAGAATAGTTGAAATTTCAATTCAAAAAATTAATTTTGAATAAAAAAAAATTACATAAAATTGGTTCAATTTTCAGAAAAATAGATCAATTTTCAAATTAAATCATGAATTATCAAGAAAAAAATTAATTTTCAACAAAGGAGTTCAACTTTCTGTCAATTAGTTAAATTTTCAACCAAAAAAGATGAAATTTGTACAAAGAAGATTAATTTTCAAACAACAAAAAACAAACAAAGTTTCAACAGAGTACATGAATTGTTAACTAAATACTAGAATTTTCTTTGAAAAAAAAGATAAATCTTCAATCAAGGAGTTAAAACTAGGAACAAATAGTTAATTTTTCGAACCATTAGATGAATTTTTTACAAACAAAAAATATAAAATTTCAACACAAAATGAAATAGTTGAACTCTCATAAACAAAAATTAATTTTCAACAAAAAAAAACAAATTTTAGACGAAATAGTTCAATCCTAAACAACAGCAAAATTAATGTTTAACAGAGTAGTTCAACTTTCAATCAGGTAGTTGAATTTTTGTCCTGATAGTTATATTTTTAAATAAAAATAATATAAATTTTCCACTAAGAATGGAGTAGATGAATGCACAGTTCAAAAAATAATAATTTTGGATCAAAAGAAAAGAATGTAACAGTTAATATTTTAACTAAAATTTTTCAATTTTAATTCAAAAAACAACTGCTCAACAACAACAAAAAAGTGAACATGTTTATTAAGTTTTTCCCTTTCTAAAAAAGTTTTTTTTTACTTTTACTTAATTTTAATTTTAATCTTTCTACAAAAAAAGTGATTTTGAAAAATTGTTGAATTTTGTATAAATAGTGAAATTTCCAACAAAATTATTGAACTTTTAACCAAATAGATGAATTTTTAAAATAATAATTGAGTTTTCCAGCTAGAAAGTTGAAAATATGAAAAAAGCAGTTGACTTTTAAAACGCAAAAGAGCAATTTTCAACTTCGAAACGAAAAAATATCAACCAAAAATGGAACAGCGACATATTCAGATAAAAAATTGATTAGTAACCAAAGAAAAAGATTTTCCAACAGAATGGTTACATTTTACACAAATCTTTCAATTTATAACCCGGAAGTTAAATTTTTTACGAAAGTAGTTTAATTATCAACCAAAAATATAAATTGTTAACAACAAAGTGAATTTTCAACCAAATATTTTGATTTTTGACCAAATTTTTGAATTTTCAAACCAAAAAGACGAGTTTTGTACAAAGCAGATCGATTTTAAACAGAAAAGTTGATTTACCGTCAAATGGTACAATGATTAACTAAAATTATAAATTTTCCATCAAACAACAATGAATCTTTGCAAAGTAGTGTGGCTTCAAACGAAGCAGTTAATTTTTTAACCAAAAAGCGATTTTCTACAAAAAAAGACAAATTTTCAACTAAATGCAACAAATTTTTAGCAAAATAGTTGGAAAAATATAAATTGTTAACCAAAAATTAAATAATTGAACTTTAGTTCAAGAATTAATTTTTAAATAAAGAGATGAATATCCTATGGAGAAAATGAATTTTCAACAAAAAATGTCGTTTTCAACCAAATGGTTTAATTTTCTGCTGAAATGTTGAATTTTCAAGCCAAAAAGTAAAATTTTGTACAAAACAGCTGAATTATTAACAAAAAAGTTATTTCAGGACCAAGTAGTGAAATTTTTAAATTAAACTATGAATGATTAGCCAGAATTTTTTTTTTTTACAATGTAGTTCAACTTTAAATCAAGTGCTTGATGCTTCAGCCAAAAAATACAAATTTTTAGCAAAATATATTAATTTTCAGCCGACGAGGTGAATTTATAACCAAAAGTTTATTTTTTGAATAAAAAGAATTATTTTTTACAGAAAGAGATGAATATCAACATAATGCATAAATTTCCATTAAAGTACGTGAATTGTGAGCTGGGAAAGATGATTTTTTAATTTAATTGTTCAATTTTCAAACAAAAAGATCAATCTTGAACCACGTGAATAATAAATCTTCAACAACCAAAATTAATTTTAGAAAAAAGTGTTTAACATTTAACCAAAGAGATGAATTTTCTACCATATAATTGATTTTTTAACCGAGAATATTAATTTTCTCTAAGAAAATATGAAATATCAACAAAATACATTAATTTTTAACCAAGTACTTGAATTTTTAACTCAAAAAGATAAATTTCCATTCAAATAGATAAATTTTGAACTAAAAAAGATCAGTTTCCAGCCACAAATGGATTGTTAAATTTGTAGTTAAAAAAATCAATTTTCAAACAAGGAAGTGAATCTTGAAATGAGAAAGTAAATTTTCATTACTGTAGTTTAACTTTAATCAATTAGATACATTTTTGACAGAAAAAAATTACTTTTCAACAAAATAGTTGCGTTTTCAACAAAATAAATTGCACAGGACCACAAAATCTAAACCCTTGCAACACGGACCAGACTAGGTGGGTCCTATATTTTCGGGGTCGCTGAATTTGAATCCGTTGTCAGTTTGGTCCCATCGGGTCAGGGTCAAGGTCAGTTCAAGGTTAAACTTACAAAATTCATCGCTATCCAATTAAGTCAGGGTACCTATAGGTTTTCGGGGTCACTGAATTCAAATCCGTTATCCGACTGTCTTGATCTTAAATTGACCTTGACCCTGATCTGATGAGACCAAACGGACAACGGATTTGAATTCAGTGACCCCGAAAACCTGTAGGTACCCCGACTTGATTGCTTAGCGATGAATTTTAAAAGTTTGACCTCAAACTGACCTTGATTCTGACCTGATGGGAACAAACACACAACGGATTCGAATTCAGCGACCCCAAAAACCTGTAAGTACCCTGACTCAATTGGTTAGCGATGAATTTTGTAGGTCTGATCTTGAATTGACCTTGACCCTGACCCGATGGGAACAAACGCACAACGGATCCGAATTCAGCGACCCCGAGAACCTATAGGTACCCTGACTTATTTCGTAAACGATGAATTTTGTAATTTTGACCTTCAATTGAACTTGATTCTGACCTGATGCGACTAAAAATACAACGGATTCGAATTTAGCGACCCCGAAAACCTATAAATAACCTAACTTGATTGGTTGGTGATAAATTTTGTAAGTTCGACCTTGAACTGACCTTTACCCTGATCTGACTGGATTAAACAGACAACAGATTTGAATTCGGCGACCCCGAAAACCTACAGGTGCACTGACTTATTTGATTAGCGATGAATTTGTTAAGGTTGACCTTGAGCTGACCTTGACCCTGACCATAGGTACCCGACTTTATTGGTTAGCGATTAATTTTAAAAGTTTCAACTGAAACTGACCTTCACCCTGATCAGATGAGACCAAACAGACAACGGATTCGACTGCAGCGACCTGAAAAACCTATAAGTGCCCTGACTTAATTGGTTGGCGATGAATTTTGTAGGTTTGATCTTGAATTAACCTTGATCCTGACCTGATGAGGCCAAACATACAACGGATTCTTATTCAGCGATGCCGAAAACCCTGACTTATTTGGTGAGCGATGAATTTCATGTGTTTTACCTAGAATTGACCTTGACCCTGACCTGATGGAACTAAATACACAACGTATTCGAATCCAGCGATCCCGTAAACCTATAAATAACCTGACTTAATTGGTAAGCGATGAATTTTGTAACTTTGACCTTGAATTGCCCTTGAACCTGATCTGATGGGAATACACAGACAACGAATTCGAATTCAGCGGCCCCGAAAAACTACCGCTACCCTCACTTAATTAGTTAGCAATGAGTTTTGTAAGTTTGATCTTGAATGGACCTTGACAACGGATTCGAATTCAGCGATCCCGAATACCTATAAGTACCCTGACTTAATTTGTTAGCGATGAATTTTGTAAGTTTGACCTAGAATTAACCTAGACCCTGACCTGATGGGACTAAACACACAACGGATTCGAATTCAGCGACCACGTAAACCTATAAATAATGTGACTCAATTGATTAGCGATGAATTTTGTAAGTTTGACCTTGAATTGCCCTTAAACCTGATCTGATGGAATTAGACATACAACGAATTCGAATTCAGCGGCCCCGAAAACCTACGGGTACCCTGGCTTATTGGTTAGCAATGAATTTTGTAAGTTTGACCTTGAATGAACCTTGACAACGTATTCGAATCCAGCGATCCCGTAAACCTATAAATAACCGGACTTGATTAGTTAGCGATGAATTTTGTAAGTTTGACCTTGAACCTGATTTGATGGGACTAAACACACACAACGGATTCGAATTCAGCAATCCCGTTAACCTATGAATAACCTGACTTAATTGGTTAGCGATGAATTTTGTAAGTTTGACCTTGAATTGACCTTGACTCTGGCGTGACGGAATTAAACAGACAACGGACTCAAATACAGCGACCCCGAAAACCTACTGGTACCCTGAATTATTGGTTAGCAATGAATTTTGTAAGTTTGACTTTGAATGGACCTTGACAACGGATTCGAATTCAGCGACCCCGAATTCCTATACGTATCCTGACTTAATTGGTTAGCGATAAATTTTGTAAGTTACCCTGATCTGATGGGACCAAACGGACAAACGGATTCGAATTCAGCGACCCCGAAAATATAAGACCCACCTAGTCTGGTCCAGGTTGCAAGGGTTTAAATTTTGTGGTCCTGTGTTATCAACCAAATAGTAAAGTCTAATAATTTCATTAATAATTATAAGTTTTATTAATTCAGTTCCAATTCAAGACAAAAAACAAGAAGAAGGGGAAGCTTCTTGAAAATAGGGAGAAAATCATAATTCTCTGAAAAAGGGACAAAGAGTAGGGAAGACCACCCTAGAGTAGATAATGGGCCTATAGTAGATAATCATTAATTCAGAATACTAACGTACTTGAGATTATTAATTAAATTTAATTAATAATTATGACACTGAAAGTGTTAATAAATTAAAATTAGAATTCATTATTATAGGTATACTTGTGCTTTTTATTTAAAAATTATCTACTGTAGGCTCATTATCCACTGTAGGGTGGTCTCCCCTAACTCGTTATTTATTGTTCGATTGACGGTAATGTAACATTAGATTTCTATTTCTTATCTAAAAATAGGAGGGGGTTCAGTAATTAGAAACTTTAATTCAAACTCTAAGTTAAATGACTTAAAAAGTATTTCATCTTCCTCTGGTTTTCTTATCTAGAAGCGTAACCAATTCATGTTGCCGAGTCTCGAGCAGACATCGCGTCGCCACTAAAACCAGTTTTCTTGAAAGAAGATTAATATCTTTTTAAAGAGGGTAGTTTTATATGGTTAAGTGGTTCCATTCACGCATTCACAATAGAGAATGATGGTAACTACTAAATATTGTCACCAAGGTACACATCCAAACTGGTTATTATTTTTCTTTGCTCACATCCTTTTTCCAAGTCAACTATATTTCACTGAGGGCAGACCTTCAGATTTACTGCAAACTTACCTCGAAAAAGTGGAATAAATGGAATGAATTTTTTTCAGTTTCACAATTTACGAATTTAGAGAAATAGTTCCTAGACATTATTTTATTTCAGGTTTAAGTAATTTTATTATAGCTTCTCACTTGATTCTTATAGAATTTTTGAAATACCTTTGTTATTCTCCTCTGAATTCACAATTCTATTATCATTGAATTTCCTTTTACTCAAAACCGATATAAGATTTCTTAAATGAGGAATGTTTTAGGAAATACTGAATCTCGGTATAAAAAAAATTAATTTTCCTTTTTGGGGAGATTTATATTATCCTTGGATCAACAGAAAATATTGCAGGAAAAGTTGAAGTTTCAACAAAAATGCTTATATTTCCATCAAATAGTTGAATTTTCAACCGAAAAAGATAAATTTTTAACAAAAAGTGGAACAGGTCAATTTTTAAATGAAAACATTAATTTTTAACTGAAAATTTCTAATTTTTTAGAAAATATTCAAATTTTCAATCTAAAAGCAAATTTCCTTTAAAAAAAGAAAAACTTTTAACCAAAAATGGAATGTTAAAATTTTCAGTTTAAAAAATTAATTTTAAAAAAAGAAAAAAAATCAAACAACTAGTTTCATGTTAAGCTAAAATAATAAATATTTCACTCAAACAATCAATTTTGAACAAAGGAGTTGACACTTCAACCCAGCAGTCTATTTTTATTCCAAACAAAGGTTTCTCAACAAAAAATGTAATTGCTGATATTTCTACCCAAAAATATTTTAATTTTCAACCAAATAGTTGAGTTTCCTACTAAAATAGTTAAATTTACAACAACAAAAAGAACATAGTTTAATTGCAGGAAATGAATCTTCAACTTTGGATTTTGAACCAAATGGTTGAATTTTCAGGTAAAAAATATTAACCTTCGACCAAGCGCGGTTCGATCTTGAACCAAAAGCACGAAATTTCTACCAGAAAAGGTGAATTTCGAATTATCCAAAAAATATTAAATTTTTCTAAAATAAAAGCAAAATTCCTATGAAACATTTGAACTTTCAACGAAATAGTTGAGTTTTCTACCAAAATAGTTTACTTTTTACCCCTGAAATAAAAAATTTCAAGAACAAAAAAGAATGAATTTCTAACAAAATTTGTTAAATTTTTAACCAAACGATTTAATTTTCAATCAAAAAGATGAATTCCCGACAGAAAATATGATAATAGACTTTTCAACAAAAAAGAATTCATTTCGAAGAATTTCATTTTTCAACTGAAAAGGGTAAGTTTTCAACCCGATGGTTGAATTTTTAACTGAAAAAGATTAATTTTCAACCAAATAGTTACATATTCAACTAAAAAAATGATTTATTAAGAGAGGTGTTCAACTTAAAACCACTTCAACAAATAACCAATGAATTTTCAACAAAATTCCTGAATTTTCCACCTAAAAATATGAACTTCTCAACAAATAAGTAACTTTCCAACCATATTGTTGATTTTTTTTTACGAAAGTAGTTAAATTTTAAACCCATAAACAGGAACTTCAAACAAAAAAATTTAATTTTGAACCGAAATCATTCGATTTGTACCTAAAAAAGACGAGTTTTCAACAAAAATGTTGAACCTTAAGCTGAAGTAATTTAAGTTTTAGTCAAACAAATTGATCTCTCACCAGAAAAGTAAGTTTTCAACAAGATAGTTGTTGAATTTCCAAGAAAATAGTTGAGTTTTTATCTGAAACTGATAAATTTTTAACCAATCAGTTGTATTTCAAAATAATAAAAGAAATTTTCTACAAAAAGCTGAATTTTCAGCGAAAGATATGAATTTTCAAATTTAAATGATGAATCTTCAACGTAAAAAATTATTTAAAACAAAGTTCAACCTTAAATCAAGTAGTTGAATTTTCATCCAAAAGAATAAGTTTATCACCAAGAGAAACACATGAATTTTCGACCAGATAGTTATATTTTCAACTAAAAAAAGTAATAATTAACATAAAGTTCAATTTTCAACCCATGATATAAATTTTCATACTTAAATATTCAATCATTAGAGCGACAAAAAATTAGTTTTCCACTGAAAGGGATGAATTAAAAAAAACTTGAAACCCAAACAGTTTTATTTTGAACTAGAAAAATTTTTTTTTTCAAATATTAAATTTTTAACCAAAGTATGAATTCTCAAACTAAAATAATAAGTCTTCAACGACGAAAAATTACTTTTTAACAAAGTTGTTCAACTTAAAACCAAGTAGTTGAATTTTCAACCAAAAGGATGAGTTTACCACCAAGAAGATTAGTTTTCCACTAGAAGGGATGAAATTTCAACAATAAAATTATTTTTCAACGTAGGAGTTCAACTTAATACCAAGTAGTTGAATCTTCAAAAAAAAATATACGTTTAACACCAAGAAGATTAGTTTCCGACTAAAAGGGATGAATTTTCAACAAAATGCATGAATTTTCACCCAAACATTTGTATTTTCAAATAAAAAAATTAATTTTCAACAAGAAGTTAAATTTTCAACCTATAATATGAATTTTCCAACTAAAATTATAAATCTTCAACAACAGCAAAATTATTTTTCAGTAAATGAGTTCAAATTAAAAGCAAGTAGTTGAATCTTTAACCAAACAAATAAGTTTACCGCCGAAAAGATTAGTTTCCCACTAAAAGGAAAATATTTTCAACAAGACGCATCAATTTTCAACCAATGATATGAATTTGCGAATTAAAATTATGAATCTTCAAAAACAAAATCATTTTTTTAAAGGAGTTCAACCTAAAACCAAGTAGCCGAACCTTGAACCAAAATAATACGTTTACTACTAAGAATATTAGTTTCCTACTAAAAGGGATGAATTTTCGACAAAATACATGAATTTTCAACCAAACAGTTGTGTTTTCAAACTAAAAAAATAAATTTTCAACAAGAAGTTAATTTTTCAACTAAAAGTATGAATTTTCAAACTTAAATGATGAATCTTCAACAACAAAATTATTTTTTAACAAATGAGTTCAACTTAAAACCCAGTAGTTAAATCTTCAACCACAAGGATAAGTTTACCGCCAAGAAGATTTGTTTCCCACTAAAAGGGATGAATTTTTAACCGAACAGGTGTATTTCAAACTAAAAAAAAAAAATTCAACAACAACTTAAATTTTCAACCGAAAGTGTGAATTTTTAACAAAACATATGAATTTGCGAAATAAAATCATGAATCGTTAACAACAAAATTAGTTTTTAAAAAGGAGTTCAACATAAAACCAATTAGTTCAATATTCATCCAAAAAGATAAGTTAATCACCAAGAGGAAAACGTGAATTTTCAACCAGACAGTTATATTTTCAATTCGAAAAATTAATTCTTGAAGGGAATTTAAATTTTCAACCACATATATCAAATTTTTGAACCTAATTATGAACCTTCAACAAAAAAATTATTTTTCGACCTAGGAGTTTAACTTAAAACGAATTACTTGAATCTTCAACTAAAAGGATAAGTTTACCACCAAGAAGTACACATGCATTTTCAATCAAACAGTTAATTTTCAACTAAAAAAATTAATTTCTAACAAAAAGTGAAATTTTTAACCGAAGATTTGAATTTGCAAACTAAAATGATGAATCTTCAACAACAAAATTATTTTTCAAGGGAGGAGTTCAACTTGAAGCGAAGTAGTTGAATTTCAACCAAGAGGATAAGTTTACCACCAAGAAGATTAGTTTCACAAGTTTAATCCAAAGAGGTGAATTTCCAAAAAAGAATTTGAGTTTTTAACTGAAATGGATAAATTATCAACCATGAACGATTTTTCAGAGAAGAAAAAAGAATTCAACCAAATTGTTGAATTTTGTAGGTCAATGCGATTTTTCTACAAAACAGTTGACCAAAAATAGAATAGTTAAAATTTGAATTGAATTTTAAACCAAGAAGGTGAAATTTCAACCAATAAGATTGATTTTCTACAAAAAAAAATACAAATTTTTAACAGAATACATAATTGGTCACCAAATACTACAATTTTCTATTAAAAAAGATAAATTTCTAACCAAGGTGTTCAACTTAGGAACAAATAGTTCAATTTTGAAACCAGTAGATGAATTTTCAACCAAAAAATAATATTTCGACGAAAAATGAAATATTTAAGCTTTCATGAAAACAAATTAATCTTTAACAAAAAAAAAACGAATTTAAAAGAAAAGTTGGAAACAAAACAACAGCAAAATTAGTTTTTAAAAAATTTATTTAACTTTCAATCAGGTAGTTAAATTGTCGACCTTATACTTACATTTTCAAATTAAAAAACACAAATTTTCGACTCAGAATGGAGTAGATAAACTTACAGTTGAAAAAAAATAATTTTCGACCAAAAAGAAAAAAAAATGTAACAGATAAGATTTCGACTTGAAGATTTTAATTCCTAATCAAAAATAGTTTTATTCAATAAAAAAATACAAATTCTCTACAAAATAGTTCAATCGTTTGAACCAGACGCAATTACTTTTTCACAAAGTTGTTGAATTTTCAATAAAAGAATTAAATTATTAACGGAATAATACGATTTTAAACTAAAA
The DNA here is from genome assembly GCA_011634705.1 of Andricus grossulariae. Taxonomy (NCBI): domain Eukaryota; kingdom Metazoa; phylum Arthropoda; class Insecta; order Hymenoptera; family Cynipidae; genus Andricus; species Andricus grossulariae. Next base: position 15,314,399 of record JAABKJ010000755.1, read on the forward strand.
ATAATGAATTTTCAAAACAAAAATATATAATAGTAGACTTTTTGTTCAGAAATAATGAAATTCCATCCAAAAATAGATAGATTTTTAAACAAAGATTGAATTTTTACTTAAAGAGGTGAATAATCAACAACAGAAAATATTTTTAACATCACTTATTCTATTTCAAAAAAAGTTAGTGAATCTTCAACAAAAGAATCACTCTCTACAAAAATGATTGAAGTTTGAAAAAAATTAATTAAATTTTCAACAAATTAGAATTAACTCTTAACCGAAAATAGTTGGATTTTAAACCAACTAGATGCATTTTTTGACTAAAATTATGAATCTTCGACTGGAATAGTTAAAAATTCAGTAACAAAAACAACTGCTCAACAACAAAGTAAGCGAATTTGGGTATTAAGTTTTTCCCTTTTTAAAAGTGTTTTTCTTTTTAACTTGACTTCATTCTGATTTTGAATTTCAGTTTGGGAGAAAAATTTCAGTTTTTCTATCTTTAACAAAGAGGCTCAAATTTAAACAAAATAATTGAATTTAAAATAAAAAAAATACTCAAATTTCCAACAAAACATTGTAGTTTTTACCTAAAATAGATCAATTATCAACCAAGAACAATTTTTCAGACAAGAAAAAAGAACTCAGCCAAATTCTGGAATTTTGAATAAATGCGAGTTTTCTACAAAAAAGATGAATTTTCCATGAGAACAGTTGAATTTCATACACATGATAATTGAATTTTCGCTAAGCAATTGAATTATTAACCAAAATAAATTACTCTCTAACAAAATTTTTGAATTTTCAAGAAAGTAATTAGATTTTAACCAAATAAATTTCATCCACAAAGTACGAAGTTTCAACTAAAAGTATAATAATAGACCTGAATGAAAGAGATGGACTTCTAACCCAAAATGATTATATTTTTTAGCACAAAAGTTAATTTCCAATCAATAAAGAAACAAATATTCAACTCTTAAAATTAATTTTTTTGTTCTAAAAGTTTAATGGATTTACGTACTTTGAGTATGCGTCAAAACTCAATGATTATTAATAATTGAAATAAAAGTTGAAAATTTCTTGTTATTGAAGAGATTTTTTTGGTTTCATGATACTCTCACAGCGAATCTGTTTTCATGAATTGTGATCAAAAAATTCTTCAAGTCCATAAACTTTTTTTATGTGCAGGTATTAAAAATTGGCTTCAATCTAGAAAGTGTCGCTTTACGAATTGACCACTAGTATAAAGTCGAAGATCGTAAGTGACAGAATTTTTTTAAAGCTTGCCGAACGAATTTCGTTTATAGTATATCACTAAATTTTTTTTTTCACAGTTGTTCGTTTATGAGAAACTTTTAACGACCTTTACACGGAAAAGCATTCTGTCTGACTTTTATGAGGTGTGGTATTCTCAATAAAGTCATACATGCTGCTCGAATCATGATTCTGCACATGTCGATATAATGAGGACACTAAATTTAAGTAATTCATTAATAATGCAATATTTAGTCAAGATTCGCGGTAGTGAAACGCAAATAAAAAAAATAATAATAAACAAAGAATAAAAAAATCTGGTCTATTCTTGGTGGAAAAAAATTTTACATGGAAGTACAACATTTCTCGAACTGTAATTTTTTCGTAAAACTTGTATAATAATGTGGGGATTTATTAAGAAGTACAATTAAATAGAAATATAACTTTTTTCTTGTATTTTCTTGTAGAAAAGTAAAAAAAAGTAGCAATAAAGTTCAAATTTCTACGCTTTGAAAATATCTATAACTTTTTATTTATATTTTCTTTTACTTTGTTGTAGAACCCTGCAAGGTGTTACAGAAAACTGCAGTATTTCTAAACTTTTCAAATTTTGGTGTTTGATTTCATATAACTAAATTTCATTTTACGTGAGTTATTGCAGAAAATTAAAAATCTCCACAACACAATACGAAAATTCACAAAAGTTGAGATATTTTCAAACCGTGATGAGAATTATGTTACAAATTCTTTTACTTTATCGAAAAATGTACAAATTAAAAAGAATATATATCATGTTTACCAGGAACTGTTATTATAATAAATTATAGATTAAGCAGAAATTTTAGTTAAGAACATTTTTACATAAAAATGTCATCTAGATATCCAGTATCTATCGAAAGTAATTTTGAAGCATAGGAGAACATTTTCATAAAAAAGTACAAACAATTAAAACCATTTTTAGAGGAAATTACGAATAAATACAATTAATTCCGACAAATTTTGTACTTTTTTGCATATTGTTGTATTTTTTAGTTTCCTACGAGAATTTTCAAAAAAGTTCATCTACAGGAATCTACAGGAATTTATAAGTTTTACAGCCCAAAAGTTGTTATTTTTCGACCTATTACAACAAATATATAGAATATTGCAATTGTATCATTTTTCGTTAAGATGGGAAAATTATCACTATTACAACAAAATCTTCCATGTTTAAACTTTAAAGGAATAGTAGAATAATAGAAGAGAAAAGTCGTTATTCGAAAACTAAAAATTGGTTTTTGGATCTTGGAATATTTTTCAATATTGAATATTTTTTCAATATTCAACCGATTCATCTAAAATTTTTCGCATAAATAAAATAAAGAATTTTTTTATTCATTGTTCCTAGAGATATTTCCCTTTATGCCCTAAATTCCATTTTTAGCAATCAAGACTGAGAAAAATATAGAAATTCAAACATTAACTTAATATGTAATTTATCAAGCTTATAAATTTTAATATCAAAAAAAAAATAATTTAATTGAAATCTAATTATTTTTTGTTTGAAAATAGCAACTTCAGGTAAAACATACCAAATTAACCTAAAGTTGTTGAATAATTGTAAATATTCGTTGAAAATCTAACAGTTTTTAATACAAATACCAATTTTCAACAAAAAACATTGAAATAATACAAAATTGTGAAAAATATTCTAAATCTTCTCGAAATTGTAATGATTTTTCTCAAAAAATATTTCAAATTATTTCAAAATTTTTTTATGTGAAACCACAACGTAACATAAAATTGTTCAAAAACGCAAATTTGGTTGTTGAAGTCAGATAATTTTTGTTTAAAATAACTTATTTCCGGGGAAAAAATTATGAAATGCCCTATTATCGTTGAGATATTGTGAAAATTCTTGAAAATTCAATCATTTTTTGTTAACAATCGCAATTTCAGACGAAAAAAAAAAAAATTTTTGAATTGAAGAGTAATAAAAACTCCCATTTGATACGCATAAAATATTGAGCGTTTAAATAAAAATTTTTTACGTTTTAATTTTGAAAGTCTACAATTCAAAAGTATTCCACGTAATTGAATTTGCGATAAAAAAGTTAATTTTCATCCAAAAATGGAGAAGTTACATTCTTCCAAACAAAAAATTAATTTTCCAATTAAAAAAACAAAAAAATAAATGTTCCATAAAACAGTTCCATTTTGAACACAAGAAATTAATTTTCAAAAGTAAGAAATTAATTTTGAACAAAGTGGTGCAACTTTTCCCAGAGTAGATAGTTGGATTTTCAATTTAAAAAAAATGAATTTTCAACCAAAAATGGAATAGTCACTTATTCAACTTGAAAAATTAATTAAAAAAAAAAGTTTTAAATGAAGTAATTAATCTTCCAACTGAAGAAATTCATTTTTAATAAAAATAATTAATCTTCAGCTAGAATAGTTCAATTTTCAATTTAAAAAATTAATTTTCAGCCAAAAAGATGAATTTTTAACTAAAATGATGAATTTTCAACAACAACAAAATTATTTTTTAATAAATCACCTAAATAATAGAATTTTCTACCAAAAAAGATGAATTCAAGTACATTATATCAGGGTAGCCTCAAATATCATTTTCAAAATTCTCTATTTTTATTCTGACCAATTTTTCATTTTTCGTGACCATTAATATTCAATTACCACAATATTAATCTTGTTACATTTTCAACAAAGAATCTTTTATAAAAGAAATAAAACTATTTCAAATTTATATTAAAAAGTTTCAAATTCAAATTAAAAAGTTTCAAATTTATTATCCTTGACAGTTAAAGTACCTCTTATGGAAATTCCCTGACTTTTGCAAGATTTTTGTTTCAAAAACCGTGACTGAGTCAAACCTATTCTTTCTTTAAGGAAACGAAAACTCCAGGATCATGAGCAAAATTCAAGGAATTTTCCAGGGTTTTCCAGGTAAAAAAAATTCAAGGACTTTTCCAGGTTTTCAAGGATTTCCAGGAGGCTAGACATCCTGGAACAATAGGGACCAAAGCTTGAAAATAGGGCACTTTAGGGACCGGTCTGTGAGGCCTGTATTAAATAAAGAGGATCAACTCACCTCGATACGTCATCTAAAACTTCGATACTACTTTGACTTGGATTACTTAGAACTTCAATATCACTTTCGGACTTTTTAGCGGTTGTTCCTCCAGATGGAGACGACTCTCTGGAATCTTCGAGACTAGCAGCTGAACCTATAAAAAAATTTTTTTATTCAACTTTCAGTGGAGAAATAGAAACAATTTCATGAAATGATCATGGAATCAATGAATCTGTAACTGAATTATCACCTAGTATACTGGATGTGATTCAACCAATCATTTTTTTAACAAATGCCAAATTAACAAAAATGGTTATTAATTATTAATAATAATTTTTATAATATTAAGGGTCATGAAATTTATTATTTTTTAATTTTAGTAATAGATTATTTATTTTTATATTTTTAATTATAGTTATAACTAAAAGAGCTCAAATTCCATTTTCGTCATTATACTTTAATAATTATTTTAATAACTACTTTTATTATTATTTATATACTAATAAGAAGTTTATTTAATAATTTTATTAATTTGAATATTGAAAATCAAATAATTCAAATTGTTAGAACACTTTTTCCAATTTATGTATTAATTTTAATATGAATTCCTTCATTATAAATATTATATTAATTATTTTAATAAAATTATTTATACAAATAAATTTTAATTATTTATTTAAATATAAGTAAATTAATAATTAAATACATTTAATTAAAATTACAGAAATAACAAATAATATTAAAATTATAATGAATTTTTTTTATCTATTAATATATAGCTAATGGTTAATAAGGTGGTTCAAATTTTTATGAATAACGCCCGGAAATTTGTTCGAATCCCCACAAAAATAAATCCATTTTTTTTTTAAATATATAACACGTATTTTCCATAAGGAAAAAATACGTTTTTGTAAATTTTACTCAAAATCCTCAATATTAGCTTCACAATTAGCCATAGAATACCCCCATAAGTGAAAAAATGGGTTTTTGGGAGTTTTCGACGCTAATTAAAATTTAAAAAAATTTTTAAATGCAAATTGTTTCTAATACAAAAACTACTACTTTATACTGATAATTAGATGTTTAAATAAATTGTTTAAACAATTTATTATTGTTTTTAGCAAGTTTATCTTAGAATGGAGAAAGAAAGTCGCGGTTTTTTAAAAAGTTTTCCACTTTATGTCCAATTTTCAATTAGAGAGAGATGATTAATGTTAACAAAAACAGTTGTTTAAATAATTTATTATTATTTTTAATAATATTCTCGTAGAATAATGCTATAAAATTGTAGTTTTTTGCGAAATTTTCAACTTTTTGTTCACTTTTCACTTGGAGTGAATTAAATAATTAATTAAAGTTAACAAAATGATTTGTTTGAACAATTTATTATTATTAATAATATTTAATTTGAATAATGCTAGAAAATTGCGGTTTTTTCTTAAATTTACAACTATTTTTCTACTTTTCACATAGGGTGAGTTAATTAATTCAATGCAGCAAAAATGATTATTTAAACAAATTATTATTGTTAATAACTGTCTTCTTTATTAGTGGAATATAGTTGTAACTTTCTAGCGCATATCTGAAAGAAAATAATTATAAACAATTATAAATTGTTTAAATAATTATTTTTGCTCAACTTAAATAATTATTAAGTCACTCCAAGTGAAAAATATACAAACAGTTACAAATTTCAGAAAAAACCGCAACTTTCTATCATCAAGCAAAGATAATATTATTAACAATTATAATAAATTGTCTAAACAATTATTTTTGTTAACTTGAATTAATTATTACTTCACTCTAATTGAAAAATGGACAAAAGTTGAAAAATTCAGAAAAAACCGCAACTATCTAGTATTAATATACAAGAAGATAGTTATAGAAAATAATAATTTGTTTAAACAATGATTTTCGCTACATTAAATTAAATATTAACTCACTTCAAGTGAAAAGTGAACAAAAAGTTTAAAATTTCAGAATAACCGCAATTTCTAGCATTTTTCAAAGATAATATTATTAACAATAATAAATTTTTTAAACAATTATGTTTATTACCACTAATTATTATCTTACTCTAATTGAAAATTGGATGAAAAATGGAAAATTAAAAAAAACCGCGACTTTCCATCTCTTTTCTAAAAGAAAATTTCTTAAACAATAATAAATTGTTTAAACAATTTGTGTAAACATCTAATTATCAGTATAATTTAGGTTTTTTATGTATCAGAAACAATTTGAAATAAAAAAACCCACAAAAAATCGTAATTAGCCCCAAAAACTCGCAAAACCCATTTTTTCACTTATGGGGTTTTTTTTTGGGAGCCTATGAAACAGACTTATGGAGATGATATTTAAAAAATAAGTTTTGATTCATATTCTACGGCTAATTGTGAAGAGAAATGTTGAGTTTCAACTCGATTCAGCTAATATTGAGGATTCTGAATAAAATTTACAAAAACGTTTTTTTTTTCTTATGGGAAATACGTGTTAAACTTCATGGGACTTGGCTCCACCTCTAAATATAATTTTTTTTTAATGGATTTATTTTTGTGTGGATTCGAACAAATTTACGAGCGTTATTAAAAAAATTCGAGAAAAAAATAAATTAATTAATAAATACATTCAGCTAAAGCAAATAAGCGATACAAAAAATCGGCTAAAAAATTAATCACCCTAAATATTTGTTCTAGCTGAATTTTTTGGATTAACCATTGATTGATTTGCCGTTTTTTTTTTACATTTGCTAAACAATTAATTGGTTGAAGCATACATCACTAATGCTGGAAAAGGAAATGCTAAAGAAAGTATAATAAAAATTAAAATGGAACTGCAGGTAATGTGTATAATGAAGAGGGGTCATGCTTGATAAAGCGAGCTTTTTTATTAGCGTGAAATAAATATCCTTGGGGTTTAAAGCACGCTATGCAGAACAGATTTTGGCAGGGCCTGAAATATTTCAAATTTCGGACTACACACATTTTTTAGGTAAATCCCAGGCTTCACAATCCAAAATTTTCTAAAAACAGGGGAATTAAGGAGTTTTTTTTATAAAAATAGGGGTATAAATTCTTTTCAAAAAATTAATGTGGGTAGTGTATCATATTTAATTTGAAACGCTTTAAATTCCTAAAATTTCAAATAATATTGCATTTTCAACCAAACTGTTGAATTTTTAACCAAAAAAGATGAAATTTCTAAGAAAAGAGTTGAATTTCGAATCTAGAAAAAATTTTCAGTCCAGAAATAAACAAAATTTTAATCAAATTGTTTAATTTTCAAGCCAAAAACACTAAATTTGTATATAACAGTTCAATTTTCAATCAAAGAAATGAATCTTTAAAAAAATGAGTTTTTAATAAAGTAGTTCCATTTTCAACCCGAGAGGCGAATTTTTTTTTAACAAAAATGATGAATCTTCAAGACAAAAAATGAATTTTAAACAAAGTATTTCAAGTTTCAACCAAAAAAGATGAATTCTCCAACAAAAATGTAACAGTTGATATTTCAACCAAAAAAGTTTTGAATTTTGCATCAAAAACAGTTTAGTTCAACCAAAACAGATTAATTTTCAACCAAACAGTTGAATTTTTATTCAAATAGTTAAATTGACAGAAAAAAAATAATTTTTAAGAAAGAAAAAACAAATTTTTAACGCAATATTTAAATTAAATTAAGTTCGCACAATTCATTTTCTACAAAAAAAAAACATCGAATTTTCAACAAAATACTTAAGACTTCAACCTTTCTACATTAAAGTTGAATTTTCAACCCGAGAAAATTATTTTTTGACAAAAAAGTTAATTTTCAACTAAATAGTTCAATTTGATACCAAAATAGTTACAATTGCAACCAAAAAGAATATTTTTCAACAAAACTAATGAATCTTCAACCAAAAAAAGTTACTTTTTGATAAAGTAGTGATTAAAGAAAAATGTAATTTCAACCAAACAATTACATTTTTAACAAATAAGGTGAAATTTCTACCAAAAGAGACGAATTTTCAAACCAAAAAGGCTAAATTAAAAAAAAATGTTAAATTTGCAAGCCAAGAAGAATTTTCTACATCACAGTTGAATTTTCAACCCGAAAATATTATAACTTTTTATAAAAAAATTAATTTTTGATAAAAAAATACATATTCAATAGAAAAACTAATTTTCTACAATATAGTTGAACTTTCCATCCATGAAGGCGAATTTTCAACCAGAGATGAATTTTATATAAAAATCATGAATTTTCAATAAAACAAAAAAAAGAAAAGAAGATGTAATAAAAAAGTTAAATTTTAAAACAAATAGTTAAAGGTTCTACCAAAAGATGACATTCAAAACAAAAAATTAAAAAGAGAGTTGAATTTTCAAGAAAAAAATTACGAATTTTCTACATTGCAGTTGAATCTTCAACCCGAAAATATTAATTTTCAATAAAAAGGTTCATTTTAAACCAAGTAGTTGAATTTTCTACGAAAATAGTTCAATTTCCAACCTAAAAAGATGGAATCCGAACACAAAATTTAATAATTGATATTTCAACGAAAATTTTTTAAATTTTAAATCAAAGTTTTGAATCAAATTTTAAAATTTCTGAAAGAAAAACGTAATAGTTGATATTTCAACCAAACAGTTTCACTTTTAACCAAAAAACATTAAATTTCTACAAAACGAGATGAATTTGCAAACCAAAAATACTGAATTGCAAAAAAAAGTTGAATTTTCAAGCCAAAAAGAAGAATTTTCTATATCACCTTTCAATTTTTAACCATGAAACATTAATTTGCAACAAAAAAGTTAATTTTCAACCAAATAGTTGAATTTTCAACTCAAAAAGGCGAATTTTCAATAAAATAGTGACATTTTCAACCAAAGATAACAAAGATAACAAAAAGGATGAATCTTCAGAAAAATAAAATAAAATTAACAAAGAAATTAAACTATTAAATATATAGTTAAATTTTCTATAAAAAAATACGAATTAAAAAAAAAATAATTTTCAACCAAAGAGATGAATCTTATAACCACAAGAGAATTAATTCTCGACAAAAAATGTAATATTTGATACTTCAACCAAAAAAGATTTTAATTTTGAATGAAAAACAGTTGAATTCAATCAAAAATGACAAATTTTCAACAAAATATTTGAATCTCTAACTAAAACAGATTAATTTGCAACCATACGGTTGCTTTTTTTACCAAAAAATATGAAATTTCTACAAAAAGAGATGAATTTTCATCCTAAAAAGACGAATTTTCAACAAAAGAGTTGAATATTCAACCAAGAAAGATTTTTCCCTCAAAAAAGATAAAAACTCTTAACCAAATTGTTACATTTTCATGCCAAAATATTAACTTTCTATAAAATAGTTGATTTTTTAAATGGAAAATATTAATTTTTAACAAGAAAGTTTTTTTTAACACAATAGCTAGGTAGAAATATATAGTAACAATATATTTATTTATATATATTTATATAATATAATAATAGTAGTCTCCCCAAATAGTGGAATATTCAATCCAAACGGACGAAGTTTCAACAAAAAAGTGGAATTTTCAACCAAGAAAAATTTTTCAGTCAAGAAAGAAACAAAATTTCAACCAAATTGTGGAATTTTCAAGCAAAAAACAAGAGTTTTCTTCAGAGTAGTTGAATTTCTAACCCGAAAATATGACGTTCAACAAAAAAGTTAATTTTCTAACGACTAGTTAAATTTTCTACAAAAATAGTGGAATATTTAATCCAGAAAGACGAATTTTTAACAAACAAGTTGAAAAATATAATACTAGTCCTTTCAACCGAAAAGAATTAACTTTTAACCAAAACTAATTTATTTTTTAACAAAACAGTTGCATTTTTTATCAATAAAATATTAGATTTCTACCCAAGGAGATGAATTTTTGAACCAAAAAGAACTTTCAACGAAAGAGTTAAATTTTCAGGCAAGAAGAATTTTTCATTCAAGAGAGAAAAAAAATGTCAACCAAATTATTGAAATTTCAATCCAAAAAGATGAACTTTCTACCAGTAAATATGAATTTTTGACGAAAAAAGTTCATTTTCAAGCAAAAAGGATAATTTTTTAACGAAAATGTTCAATTTTCAACCAAAAAGGATGACCTTTTTTTGATTTTTCAGCCGAAAAGAATGAACTTTCAACCAAAAATAGTTAAATTTTCTACGAAAATAGACGAATTTTTAACAAAACAGTTGAAAATTATAATAATAGCATTTTCAACCGAAAAGAATTAACTTTCAACCAAAATTAATTAGTTTTCAACAAAACAGTTGCATTTTCTATCAATAAAGGATGAGATTTCTACCAATAAAGATGAATGTTTAAACCAAAAAGACAAACTTTCAACAAAAGAGTTAAATTTTCAGCCAAGAAGAATTTTTCATTCAAGAGAGAAAAAAAATTCAACTAAATTATTGAAATTCCAATCAAAAAAGATTAATTTTCTACCAGACAGTTGTATTTTCAGCCAGTAAATATGAATTCTTAACAAAAAAAGTTCATTTTCAACCAAAAAGGATAATTTTTTAACAAAAATGTTCAATTTTCAACCAAAAAGGATGCCCTTTAGCAAAATTGTTTAAATTTTAATCGAATAATAAGAATTTTAACTAAAAGTATGAATTTTAAACCAAAAATATATTACAAATTCAGTTCGCGTTTAAGTAGAAAAACAAAAAAAAGGTTAAACGAGGGGAAAAGGAGGAAAGACTGTGAAGCCTGCGATAAATACGAATGTTAATAATTTATAAATTAAAGAATACTAGTTTAAATAAAAATAAAAGTTCATTATTAATACTTTAAAAATATTGGCTGAGAAAACTGGAAATTTTGCTTAGAAAATAAATTTAATTTTCCACCTCAGACTTTTTGATTTCGGGCTAACTTTTAAATCCTGGGAACATTTTAGGCCCTGATTAACGAAAAGATGCTGAGAGTGCTTTAGAATTAATTATTGTGACTAAAGCTTACTGGAGATTGCATCTCGAGGTTTTAAGTCGCTGTTCACGAGAGAAGTTGTGATGTTTATAGCTCCACCCTCTGTTCCACCTGCACTGGGGATTAGTGTGTTACATACCGATCAAAGTTTTTAAATCAAAATTTTTTTTTTTTTTTTCGCAATCAAGAACGTATGCAGGGTGGCGATTCGGCGGACGATTTTAAATTCCCGGTCATTTCCCGGTTTTTCCCGATCAAGTTTTTCAATTTTCCCGGTCAACTAAAAGTAACATATTAATATTTGCCGCAAAACGCAAACATTTATTTTAATTCATGACATTCATTCTGAACATCGAGAAATAAATTTCAAAATGAATGAATTTTTAAATAAATACTTAAATTTTCCACTAAAAAATATCAATTTCCAACAAAAAATGCAATAGTTCAACTTTTAGTTGAAAAAATTAATTTTCAACGCAAACATTTTTTTTTAATTCATGACGTTCATTCTAAACATCCTTTAATATAACAGAGCCAAAAATTGAAAAATAAATGAATTTTGAAGCAAACACTTAATTTTTCCACTAAAAAATATCAAATTCCAACAAAAAATGCAATAGTTCAACTTTTAGTTGAAAAAATTAATTTTCAACGCAAACATTTTTTTTTAATTAATGACGATCATTCTCAATATCCTTTAATACAACAGAGCAACAAATTGCAAAACAAATGAATTTTGAATTAAAAATTCCAATTTCCAACAAAAAGTGGAATAGTTAAACAGTTTAACTATTCCATTTTTTGTTGGAAATTTGTATTTTTCAGTGAATAATTTAAGTATTGTTTCAAAATTCATTTATTTTGCAACTTGTTAAACTTTTAGTTGAAAAAATTAATTTTCAACGCAAACATTTATTTTAATTCATGACGTTCATTCTAAACATCCTTTAACACAACAGAGCAAAAAATTGAAAAATAAATGAATTTTGAAGCAAACACTTAAATTTTCCACTAAAAAATATCAAATTCCAACAAAAAATGCAATAGTTCAACTTTTAGTTGAAAAAATTAATTTTCAACCCAAACATTTTTTTTTTTAATTTATGACGTTCATTCTAAACATACTTTAATACAACAGAGAAAAAAATTGAAAAATAAATGAATTTTGAAGCAAACACTTAAATTTTCCACTAAAAAATATCACATTCCAACTAAAAATGGAACAGTTAAACTTTTAGATGAAATAAATAATTTTCAACAACAAAAAAAAAACGGATTTTCAAGAAAATAGTTCAATTTTCAACCTAACTGATAAATTTTCAACTAAAATGATAAATCTTCAACTGGAATAGTTGAATTTTAAACCATAAAGATGAGTTTTAAACTAAAACAATGAATCTTCAATTGAAATAGTTGAATTTTCAACAACAAACAATTCATTTTTACTAAAAAAGATAAATTGTCAATCAAAATATTATATAATTAAATTTTAAGTTCAAAAAATTAATGTTCAACAAAACAAATGAATTTTAAACGAAAACTATGGAATATTCAATTGGAATAAGTTAAATTTTCAGTTGAAAAAATTACTTTCCACAAAAAAAAACTAACTTTCAAAAAAATAGTTACATTTTCAAACAAAGTCATGAATTTTTAACTAAAATTGTAAATCTTGAACTGGAATAGTTGAAGTTTAAACCAGAAAGATGAATTTTCAAATAAAATGCTGAATCTTTAATTAGAATAATTGAATGTTTAACTAAAAAGATGAATTTTCAACTAAAAAAGATCATTTTTCAACCAAAAATTGAATAATTAAATTTTTAGTCAAAAATGAATGGTCAACTTGAAGAGACAAATTTTTATCTAAAATTATGGAATAATAGTTACATTTTGGCAAAAAAAAAATCCTTTTCATCCAAAGAAAAAATAAGTCTTCAATCAAATAGCTCACGTTTCAAGCAAAGGAATGAACTTTTAATTGAAATGATGAATCTTCAACCAAAAAAATTAATTTTCAACAAAAGAGTTTAACTTTCAACGAAGTAATTTTATTTCCAAACTAAAAATGAATTTTCAACTAAAATGATAAATTTTTAACTGGAATACTTGAATGTTCAAATGAAAAGAAGAATTTCTAAAGAAGAAGATTAACTTGCAAAGAAAAAGATAATCTTCTACCAAAAAAATAGATTTTTAACAAAATATACGGATTTTCAAGGAAATAGTTTAATTATCAATTAAAAAGGACAAATTTTTATCCAAATTGTTGAATTTTGAACAAGAAAAGGTAAATTTTCAACCAAAAATGGACATTCAAATTTTCAGTTGAAGGAATTAATTTTCAACCAAATGATGAATTTTTAACTAAAATGATGAATCTTCAACTGAAATAGTTGAATTTTATACCAAAAAGATGAATTTCCAATTATAAAGCGCGGCTTTGTAAAGGAACGCTCCTTTGCCAACCATCTCGTGGTTCCTGACCATTTTTAGGAGAGGATCTTTTCCATATATATGTATATATATATATATACATGTGTATATATATATATATATAACCCTGTCTAGATTCAACATTTTAATTTCACAAAAAAATTGTAGAATTGTTTTGACTCTATATTCAATTTTTTACAATCCCTGAGTGAAAAAGATTTTTATTAAAACTTTTTTCCGTTGTTCATCAAAATTAAAAATTTGCAAAATGCGCTGCGACGATTACTTCTCGTATACGCCTACTATGTAAGAATGATATTCCGCTAAAAACACTTCTTGTAATATCATTTTTAGAATAAAGTTGGTTGAGGCTCACCGTGTAAGAGTTTAATATTTAGATTTAAATGAAAAGTACAATTTAAGGTGGTTCTTTCGTGAAAAGTACAAAATCGTATTTTTAAAATTTTATTTTTAGTATAAATATTAATAAATCTTGAATTTTGATTGAAATACAGAGATTAGAAATATTTGAAAATTTGTACAGATTTCAGTCACTTGTTTTTTATGTTGAATAAATTTTTATATCAAACACATCTAAATATACTTTTCATGTTTGTATAATTATCTTCAGAAATATTTTTTCTTTTATATTTCATACTTATATCTAATTCGAATGAATATTTAAACTAAAATCTTGTTGCAAGACTAATCGGTACTGACTTGTCATGAAATAAATTGATTATTCGTCATTAAAAAGAAATATGTTGATAATTTATATATGAAACAATATAAATCACATTACTTCATACCGAATAAATTGGAAAATTACTTGTTCAATAAAAAATTAATAAATAATGAATGCGTCCCGTCTCACTCCTATACGTGTTCCGTTCCGCCCCAGGTCTGGGACGAGATGCGATTATGGGAGAATTTATTTATAGCGATTGTCTGAACTTTGACACTAATGATGTCAATTTACAGAACGAAATTTGCATAAATTTAAGAAAATGGTATATCCAATTACCCGTGTCATTGAGCGCGAAGCCGTCTTAAATAAAATACAAATATTTATTTGAGTTATGTGATAAATTTTGCATTCTAAATGTTTGTTTTAAAATTAAGTCTACTGTCGCCTCGATTGAAAATCATAAAATGGAATTTTTATCAATGTGAATACAGAACCTAAGTTGGTTTTGCACTAAATCTTTCCGCATAGATGCATAAAAATGGCGTGAAAACGGAAATATGAAAAGGTCTTGTCGGAGGTTTTTGAATGGAACTTGAAGATGCTCTGCTTTTGACACATATTCAATAAATGTCACACCATTTCACGTTTATGCGAGCGCACTACTTTAACATATTGAAAATCTACTTTCAAACATATATAGGAATTTGGTAAACTTTGGTTCAATTTCTGCATGTCATTTAAAATAAAAATGGTAGAATAACATCTTTCATGAAGGACTTATTGAATACTAAAAATGTAGAATTCACTTTTATTTCTACGTGGCAATACATCTCACACAGACCTACACAGAAAAAAAGTTGGAACCATTTCGATTTAAAAGGTTCTGAATGGCTTCATAAAAACTGAAAAGTTTACACTGGTTGAAGCTCTTCATGCTGTGAAAGTGGCGAAAGAATAATTATTCAAAGCATTTTCATTAGGCATATAAAAGGACCGTTAATACTGTTTCTTCGCCACACTTTTATGAAATGTCTTGAATACCGCAACGACCACCATTCACGCTAGGATATAAGGCTTTAAATAGTGGTTATAAAAATATAAATTCAATAACGTAAATTCTCGTTAAATTAACTTGAAATATTACAGTTTCCTGGAAAAAACTCACCACTGTTGAAAATCAAGTAAACGGGGTCTTTTATATTTAAAGATTGAATCAAAGTATGCAAAATATTCTTGATTTGACATAGTTAAATAAGACTTCATATTTCAGAGGAAAATTATGAAATAGTATTTTTCCATGACCTGCATTTTGTCGCGTATTATTTGCGTCTTCAGCGAAGGAATTAATCAATAGTATAATAATAGTTCGTTTGCATGAACTGATAAAGATGTCTCTTGACCAGCGATGAACTTTAACCTGAATTCAAATTATTTCTAGTTGATGGACATTTTTAAAAATTAAATTCCTACTCATACTAGCCAACAAACCCGGAACTCATGCGCGCGATTATTGTTATTTTTCTTGTTTCTTACCCATTAAAAAAAATGTAGGGTAGAACGACCGTTTGTGACCATGGTCACAAACGGTCTTTTGTCCCGTTAGTACCTATTCGTCAAATAGTTTCATATTTTAACTAATAAGTTGTTTCGCATCGCAAAGTACTAAATTAGTGAAAATATATATCTTTAGTGAACTAGGCACTTAAATTATAAGTTATGATACTTCAAATATGTCAGTATACCAGAAAATGTCTACGAATGGCTCACTGGCTACAAAAATATAAAAACAATAAATACAAATATGTTTTGGTCCTAAAATACTTACGCCTTAATATTACATGAGAATGTAAAAATCTCTAGAAATCCGCCTAAATTTCTTGAATTTAGAAATGACTTGAAATTATCTGAAACCTCTTGAAATCTTTAGATATCACTTGAAACTTTCCGAAATTTTGTCATATCCCGTAACATATTTTCAAACCCATTGAAAATTTTTATGAAATCGTTAATTATAAATCTATATTACTTTGGGAGGTCTAGATTTTTAGATCAAACTAGAATTCCGATGCTGCTTATTTGAATAACACGTTTGTTCTGCAACACTGCTCCGTCCCAGGTGGCTGATCAATCTCTCTAGCAATCACCCCATGCGAAGAGTTTCACGAAATCATGATTAAAATCCTGTGAAATCCTTTAAAATGAATTCGTAGGCCACGCAATCTGAAAATATTCTTAAAAATCCTTTGAAATATTCTTGAATCCCTTGAAATTTTTAGAAAATCTGAAAATACCTTAAAATGTTTTAAAGTAACTTGTAATATTTTTGGAAGTGCTGTGACATTTTTTGTACTATTTTGAAATAATTGGACAATCCTTAAAATTGTTCAAAATACTTTACGATTCCTATAAGTTTTTTGAAATATATTGAAGCCTTTAAAAGTGTTGTAATATGTTCTGAAATGTTTTGAAATCCACTAAAAAGCCCTTAAAATATTTTAATGGCTCTTAAAATCCCTTGAAATCTTCTGAAATCGATCCTAATTCGTATTCTGTGAAAATCTTTCAAATCTTTTAAATATTTTACAATTCTTTACATAGTCTTAGAAATTATTTTAAGTCGTTTGAAATATTTTGATTTTAATATCAATATTTTGACATCTTATGATATCTGCATCCATTTTTAAATTATTAATAACTGATGTACACTTAAAATTCGAATTAGCAGCGAATTTCATTTTCAAATTTTAAACTTAAGAAATTGCAAAACATTCAAACGCCAATTGGATTTTCAACAAAAAATTTTCGTTGCACTATTTGTTTAGACTAGCATCATGAATCAACAAATAGATTTTTCGATAGTTACATTGTCAATCCAGGAGATGATTGTGAATTTTCAAAAAAAAAAAAAAAATGAATTCGTAACAACGAAATTCCACTTTCATCCAAGTACTTGAATATTCAAACAAAAATATGAATTCTCATCAAAAAATGTGATAGTTGATACTTCAAGTGTAAAATTGTTTAACTTTGAATAAAAGATAGCAGAATTTAACAACAAAATTCAAATTTTCAACAAAATAGTTGCTTCCTCAACTAAAACAGAAAAATTTTTAACTGAACAGTTTTATTTTTGGCACAAACTAGAATTACGAAATTTTTTTAAAAACTAGCAGGCCAAGTATAGCGAAAACTCAGTAACGATAGACGTTTAGTTTATTTTCAACCAAAAAAGTTTAAATTTCCACCAAAATTAGCTGAATTTTCAGACCAAAAAGAAGAATTTCAGCCAAGTAGTTGTATTTTTCACCAAAAAAGATTTTTCAGTCAAGAGAGAAAAAAAATGTAAAGAAAATTATAATTTGAGGGGAGAAATAATTTTTTAATAAAAAATATAAGTTTTGAATAAATACTTGTTTCAAAATAGATTTATTTTCATGGTTATATAAATATAATTTTTCTAGGTTTGTTGAGAAAATTCAAAAAGAGTTTTGAAAATTCGAGACCTCAATTAGTCCTAACATTTTGAGCAATGTTTCAGAACTTAACAAATTTCCCTCAAATTTTTCAAATTCTTTTTGACAATTTTGAAAATCTTTTAAAATCTTCTGAAAATATCTCCACGAAGAGTTATATTTACGCAGTATACAACCAATCAGGTTTTCGTGAACAATTTGTCCGGTATTTGCGAGATATTTGGTTACATTTCTTTTTTCAAATAGGAATAGAAAATTGCACATTGTATTAAACATACCAATAATTGAATTATCTGATCTGACGAATCAAAATTCTGTAATTAGTTATTTCTCTCTCTTCTTTTCGTGTACGATCTCCATATTTCACTCATAATACGATAATGGACCGTGCAAATTAATTTTTTAATTATCGATGTCCCAAAGTTGACATTAACGAGAATTCAATTTCATAATTTTGATTGCTTTTTCTCGCTATTATCTGATTCTTTTATAGAGGATGCAGTAACGGATAACTAAATTAGAGCTTTATGAAATATCAACCGATATCATCAATATTCTGCTTTATTTCCATCAGAGGACAGTTTATCTTTAGGTTTTTGAATTTCAACCCAAGCCGAGAACTTCATTTGAAATTCTCTGGAGACGTTTGAATCATTTGAAGGACCTTTCAATTGAATTAAATTCAACTCAAATGGTTAACAATTTCTTGTGAGCCGAGTCTAACACAGTAGGTACAGTTAGCTGAAACAACAGAGGATTGGTGTTCTTGCAGAGACAAATAGTTGAACAGTGTTTGCGGTCGTAGCTATACACGCTCGTCGAAGTTGCTTTGTATTTAGAAAACAGGATTACAGTTTGGGTGGTTTCAGTAAAGACCACGGAAATCTTCCACCACCTGTGCACTCTCTCTGGATAGTTGATAATGGCCTCTTCTTCCCGTGACTTTAAAGTGCACTACGTTCACCCGTTTTGCGTGATCGAACACCAAACTTTCCTAACTTTTACCAAGCAAGATTATGTTCCACTTTAAGTTTCAAAGTAAGCTTGTTTATATCCACTTAAAATCAAGCTCAACCTTCCCTCATTATACTTAATTCCTTCTACCAATTATGAAAACACCCAGAGGTTCTTTATTATCTCCGAAAGGTTAGATCAGGCTTCAATAATTAACACAAATAAATGTGACAATAGTTTTTATATTCAGGCTCTAACGAACAATTTTCATTCAGATATTTAAGTTTTTAAGTTCTTTTTTACTTTAGGTTTGACCCCTAAGCTTTGACCTATCACCTCTCATATTTGACCTTTCACCTCTCACATTACCCTAGTAAGTCTGACCTATCATTTTTCGTCTTTGATATATAATCTCTCACCAATGACTTTTTAAATTTTACTTCTCAGATTTTACGTTTACCCCTGCTTTTTCGCCTCTGAACTTTAAACTTTAGCGCCTGGCCTCTTATCTTTTACCTATGACCCCTAACTTCACCGTATGAACTCTCACCTCTTATATTTTACTGCTCACCTCATAACATCCTTATAATCCTATAAACTCTGATATCTCATCTTTGATACTTGAGATATGGTGTCTAACCTATGGCCTTTCATGTAATCTTTGACTTCTGATATCTAATTCTGGCTTATGATTTTGAATTATAAGATAAAATTAACCATAACAATTTACGACTTCATTCATTTATTCTATTTCTCCTCATTGAAGCTCCTATATTTCCACTCACCTTTCACGTTTTTTTTGTCTCGCAACTCTCTATCAGGTCAATGTGACAGTTTATTAGTAGCGATCAGTTTAACATCTGATAAAATTGTGTCTAAAATGAAGTTGCCCCCCTTGTATGGAAATGATTCTTCATTTCCATACCATTATCATTCATCATTTCCACCAAAAAGAAAGAAAACCTTCTATTTGTTTATTAGTAGAACCTTCTCTGTCCTATTTATATATCGGTTGATTTTCGAAAATTAGTGTTTTTATTTAATTGACTTTTCAAATTGACAATACGTCCTTTCCTCGCTAGCCAACCCCAGTCTATCAATAATTCATTAACATGTTTTGTTTCTTCGAATTGTATTCTTTCTAGCGACCTATGGTTTAACTCCGACTTAAATTACCAAAAAATGTTAATGAATTAATGAACGCCTGTCCTACGTCAGTCATTCATTAATTGATTAACACAAGCAAACTATTTTCAAACTATACGTAAATCTAGCTAAAAATGTGGTGTAACGAAATGTCTCGAAAAACTCGCACTCGTTGTGGCGTTTAAATGGCTTGAAAGTGCTTCATTTATTTAATTTAAGTTTTAAAAATTAAGAGCGTCGCTAACTTTTAATTTTTTACTTAATTATTTTGCTGTTAATAATCATTATTATCACTAATTTACTGTTGACTCAATTTGTGAAAGTTACGGTGGCGAAACATTTCATTGTCTTTGCTAATGCATATCTTAAATGATCTAATTTCACAAGAGAATAAAACTTTGTCTCATGAAATAAAAAATATGATTCATTTCTGTTAATTTTTTAAGGCCGATGGGTTGATCATTCGAATTTTGAGTGTACAACAGATACTAAGATTTCACAGATTTATACAGATTTCACGAAATTTCAAAAGATATTTAAGAGATTATAAATGGTGTTATGGGACTTCAAGGGATTCAAAAAGATTCGAACGATTACAAATTATAGACAGTGTGTAAAGAATTGTAAATGATTTCAAAGACTTTGACAGAATATCTACGAATTTTAATGGATTTAAGAAGATTTCATTGGATTTTAAAGAGCTTTCAGGAGTTTCTTCTTAGGAGTCCGGATTTCCAAGAATATTTTGAAATTTCATGGGCTGTGGTAGGATTTTAATGGATCAATGCAATGGATTTCAAAAAATTTATAGAGACATCAAAGTATTTTACAATATTTTAAGGAAGTTCAGAGGATTTCTAAGAAGTACAAAACATCTTAGAAGATTTAAATGGAATTATAGGGATTTCAAGTAATTTCAACAAGACCGTTAACAAAATTATGAAGCATTTCAAACAATTTTCAGCATATTTACAGGATTTCGCGGGCCTTAAAAATTTTTCAGTTAATTATGCCGGTTTTTAGCATTTACTAAATTTTTTCAAAGTATTTAAAATTATTTTGAGGCATTTTATAGGGTTTCAGAGAAATGTATAGGGTTTGATGAGCTTTTAGCAGATTTCAACGGACTTTAAGAAATTTTGAAATGTTTAATGGGTCCTAAAAATTTAAAGAGTATGTCAAATCCTCATTTCATACTAACGCATAAGTATTATAAGAATACCAAGTATTTAATATTGATTTATAAGCCTTACTTGGGAGGTGACTAGCCTCTTTTGCGCGTACGTATAGTTAACGGTGGGTTTCGAACCATCAAAACCTGGCGTGCTATCGCCTGAGCCACCAAAGCTCTTCTTTTAGTGCAATACAAGTAAGTAATTAAAAAATGTAAATTTTTAATAGTCGCGAGTGTTTGATATTATTTGATATTTAAGTAATACAAAATGCTACGATATTTATCATCAACTTGATGCTATAAGCCGTACTGCTGGCTCGCGGGGATGATATCTCGTCGGAATAATTCAAGCCACAAACATCGTGTTAGTGGTGTCGAGGAGAGTTGAGTGGGAACGACGAGGGTTGTAAAGGGTAGGGGGAGGGGGAGAGAAACTCTCCTTTACAGTTGGTTCTCGTCACTAGCAGACTGTACTTCTAATTAACGGTGGAGAACAAGGGTCCCTGTGAGAGATGGAGAGTCGTTTTAATAAGTCGCGTGAAAAGGATGGGCGACCCTATGAAAAGGAAGTGGTTATGCTGGTATGGAAGGGAAACAAAAAAAAGATGAACGCCATTGACCCAAGCTGAAGGTAGTAGCGCTAAATGGTTTAAGTTAATTGATTGATTAACGGACAACAAAACTGCCAGTCTCGCAACTTTAACAAACTTCATTTCCCTCTCAATTTCTTGAAAGTTTGAGATACTTTCAACTTGATGAAAACTTTTCTGGCGCCTCATCGACCTTTGCGAACAATCTTGTAACTTCCTTTATTCAATCAATGTGGTGTTACAATCAAGTCATCGGAAAATTTTATAAATACGAATCTTTTCAAGTCTTCAAGGACCGTTCAACATATACGACACGCTGCCACGGGAGTGGGGGGGGGGTGAATAGGGTTTTCAACGATTTGTGATGTTTACCCCTTTAAAAACATTTTTTATCGCCTATATTCAAGAAAATACCTCTTTTTCTTCTTTTTCTCTTACATTTTTTATTAAAAGTTATTTTTTATTGTTGCAAAATCTACTATTATATTTTTGGTTCAGAGCTCATCTTTTTTTATTATAAATTATATTTTTTGAATACTTAACTATTTGGTTACAAATTTGTTGTTGTTATTGTTGAAAATTAATTTCATTAACTGAAAATTTAAGTAATCAATTTTTGGCTCAAATTTGATCGTTTAAACTTAAAATTCAACTATTAAATTTTTTATTGAGAATTTATCTTTTGTAGTAGAAAATTGAACTACTTGGAAAAATTTAAACTGATTTGTTGAAAATTCATTTTACTAGTTGCAGTTTGAACGACTTTGTTGAAATTTTTTTTTTTTTTTTAAATTAATTTTTCAACTGAAAATTTAACTATTCTATTTTTGATTGAAAATTGATTGCTATTAGTTTTAAAATTCAACTATTGAATGTTCCATTGAGAATTTATTTTTTTAATGTAAATTGAACTATTTGAACAATTTGAAATTGAACTATTTTGTTGAAAATTCATTCTTTTTTGGTAAAAAATAATTTTTTCCAACAGCAAATGTAACTATTTGTTTTTTATTCTTAATTTAAAATTTTATTATTTTTGTGGAAAATTACACTAATTGGTGGGAAATAAACTTTTTGATTGAAAATTCATATCTTTGAGTTGAAAATTGAACTTTTTTCTAGAGAATTTGCCTTTTGGTTTGAAAATTCAACAATTTGATGGAAATTTGTTTTCTGTTCTAACTTAAATTTTGTTTTCAATTCATTTTTATGGCAAATATTCGCTTTTTTGAATTAATTCAATCGTTTTTTATTTAAAATTAAAATAATTTTTGTTCAAATATCAACTATTACATTTTTCCTGAAGAACTCATCTTTTTGGATAATTTCGAATGTTTTTGATATAAAATAAAATTTTGTTGTTGTTGAAATATCAACAATTGTACTTTTTTATTGACAATTAATCTTTTTTATCGGAAATGCAACTACTTAATAGTTGATTAAACTTTTTTTTAAATTAATTTTTTTGTTGAAAATTCAACTGTTTTGTTCAAAATTTATTTATTTTGTTTTAAATTAGGATAATCAAAAAAAAATGTAACTGCCTTGTTGAAGATTTGTAATTTTTTATAAAAAATATATATATATATTTCTTTATAGATGCAACTGTTCAGTTGATTAATAATTCTTTGTTTAAAAATTCATCAATTTAGGATCAAAATTCAACTATGAGGTTAAAAATTCCACTATTTTGTAAAAATGTAATTATTATGTTGAAATATCAACTACTTTGTAAAAAGTTAATTTTTTTGTTGGAAAATTCTAAATTTTTATTTGCTAAAACTTCCTATGTTGGGATTGAAAATTTATCTTTATTCATGCCTTTTTGTAAAAAATGTACCTTTTTTCTTTGAAGATTTAACTATTTTTTTTGAAAATGAAATACATTCCGACTTTGAATCTTAAGCATTTAATACTGAATTTAATATGGTACCCATACATTAATTTCATTTAAAAGAATTGATTCCCCTATTTTTCGAAAGTATCACACGATCAGCCCAATTTTAAGAGCATTTTGGGCTATGAAGCCTGTTCAGAAATTATATTTGTATATTTTCCGTTTTATTCAAGGGAATTTACCAAATAAATTTCAAGCAAAAAATTGGACTCAAAATGTGGTTGACTGTTCGTATTTGTGACGTCACCTTGGTGAATTCGAACTTTTTTTGAAGATCTGGGACGAAGAAGGGGAGGGGTGGAAAATTTTTGAAAAATAGCAGGACGTATTTTTTGAACGGCCCCTAACGTGCATTCAATACCTTTAATTGAAAACTGAATAAAATTATTTATATCACCTTTCATGAAATGATCAGTTTTTATGAACTTTGATCTTTGATGATGAAAATTTTCTGGCCTGTGGCTTCTGTAAAGGAAGTCATGTAAAAAAGTAGTAGCCTTTGCTTTTAGCAGCAAAATGAAATGGGGGTCGTAAAAAAGTTGCAAGCTGCCTTGTCATAAAACGTGAACAAGTCACCCTTCGCTCTAAATGACACCTCCCCTCCCTCTTCATTGCCTCTGTGCGTAAATCTAGCGGCCCTTTTGCAAAGTGTTTCTTTCGTTTGAGGCAATACCTCAGCTTCATCAGCTTCTCAGTTCTGAGGCTCTGCTTTTTCAAGGCTTTCATTCCAATTTTATACCTTGCGGAAATTTCCTCCTTATAGCAAACTTTTATTCAGAAGGTTAATAGTAGTTTGCGATTCTGGCTGTGAACTAATTTGAAATACCCCTTATGCAACCTCAAATTCGTTTTATATTTTTAAGCAAAAAGAACTTTTTTAAATGTTGGTTTCGATTTTTAAGGGGCCGTTCAAAAACTACGCCACACTATTAGGGGCGGGGGAAAGTTTAGTGAATAATTATTTTTCGGGGAGTCGGTATGGGTAGGTAAACAGGTTTCGTGATGATTTTTTTAGAGGTGCTAATGCAGAATGCGATATCAACCACGGAAAATATAAAAATGTAATAAAATTTTCTTTGAATGCTCAAAAGCATGCAAATTAGCGATTTTATCTTACACGTAAAGCATCTAAATAAAGGCTTCTCACCCTTTCCTGTTTGAAAACTCGTTTTTTTTGGTTTTCCTTTTGATTGAAAATTTAGCTGCTCGTTCGAAAGTTTAAGCTATTTGTTGAAAATTAATTTTACCACCTGAAGATTGATCTCGTTAGATGAAAATTTAACTATTATCTTGAAAATTCATCGTTTTGGTTTAAAATGGATTCCTTCAACTGCAAATTCTTTATGGGTTTAAAGTTCTATTATTATCGTAGAAAATTCAACTCTCTTGCAGAGAATTCGCCGTTCTGTTTCAAAAATTCAACAGTTTTTTTTTAAATTTTTTGTTCTTCCTTGACTCAAAAATCTTTTATGTTTGAAAATTCAACTGTTTTGGCAAAAATTCATCTTTTTAGTTTGTAAATTAATCTATTTTGGTAGAAATTTGATCCTTTTTGATTAAAAATACAACTGTTCAGTTAAAAATTACTCTTTTCTTGAATTCAATATGATACCTCTAAATTAATTTCATTTCAGAAAACATATTCCCTTTTTATTTCCCTATTGTTGTGAAAAATCACCACATTACACCTGTTGTAAAAACATTTATGAAATAAAAAAACATTGAGAATAAGAAAGGGGGTTTTCGCATTTGCGACGTCACCATTGCGATTTTAAGCTTTGTTTGATGATCCGTGAAGCAGGACTTCCTGGTCTTCTTCTGTTTCACAAAAACTTTTCAGGATCATTGAAAATATAAATTTTAAACTGCTAAAGCTGATGATTTTTCATTTGAACTATTCAAAACTAAACTGTTTATCAAAGCAACCAATATTGAACACTTTTACATTTTTAACTTTCCAAATTAAAGCTGTCAAAAATTTCCATTCAAAAACTTGTAATTTAATTATTTAATAATGAATAAGTTACATAGTGGAAATCTTCTTACTTCAATAGGTTTAATTTTAAGGTCTCAAAACAAGCTTTATCTCACAATGATACATTAAAAATGATGAAGTATCAATTTCACAAAGTTTTTTTTATACAAACTAAATGTCGTAGGTTTTATGATCGGAAAAATTCACGGGTTTTAAACTTTTTTCTTGTTCATACGAATAGAAATAGTTTTTCGTAATTAAGGACTTCAAGGCCCAAAATTCTCTCAAAACAAGGAAAATAGGGTAAATTCTCACGAAAATAGGGTAATAAATTCTTTTAATTTAAATTAATATGTAAGTACTGTATTGAATTCAACTTGCAATTCTTTAAATTCCTAAGATTTCAAGTCGAAATATATTGCGCTTTTAACAAAATCGTTAAGTTTTTTACCAAATGGTTGAAGTTTCAAACAAAAAAGGTTCAATTTCAACCAAAAACAATTGCCTTTGCCACAAAATATTTGAATTTTCGTGACAACTAGACGAATTTTTTAGAAGATATTTGAATTATCGTGCTAAAAAGGTAAACTTTTAACAAAAAATATAATTTTTAGCTGAGAAAGATGGACTTCCAACCAAATAGTTAACTCTAACAAACATCAAGTTTAACCGAACAGTTGCATTTACAACTGAATAGTTGAACTTTCAATTGAAAGAGACGGATTTGAAACAAAATAGTTGCATTTTCGAAACAAAAAAAGGCATTTTTAGAAGGCAGTTGATTTTTTTTACAATGTGATTTTCAACCGAAAAAGATGAATTTTCAACAAAGAAGGTTGACTTCCCTATTATAAAAAATGAATTTTCTATCCAAAAAGGTGAATGTTCGACAAAAAGTTGAACCAAATAGTCAAATTTTCAAACGAAGAAGATTAAAGTTCAATCATTAAGAGTTGCATGTTCAACCAAATGGTTTAATTTTCAAAACAAAAATACAAATTTTTTAAAAGACAGTTGAATTATCGACATAAACAGGCAAATTTTTGGCATGAAATATTTTTCTTGTAATAATGATGAATTTTCAAACGAAGAAGATGACTTATCTTTTTTAAAAGATGAATTTTCTGTCCAAACACACATATTTTCTACCAAAATAGTTACAGTTGGCAACAAAAAGGATCACTTTTGAACAAAATATTCGAATTTTCAACAAAATAATCGAATTTTCAACAAAATAATCGAATTTTCAACAAAATAATTAAATTTGCTAATGAAATATATGAATTTCTAACCAAAAAGAATTAACTTTTAATCAAAAAAATTTATATTTTCTTATTGAGTTCTATTAATTTAGTTTGCATTTGAGCTCAAATCGAGAAAAAGCGAAAGTTTTTTGAAATTGAAGAAAAATGTTATTCTTTCTTAAGAAAGGGAGCAAGAGGGGAATAGAGGAAGAGTGAACTGCGCAGCCTGTAACTAAAATTTAATATATTGGATTTTCTTACTCGATAAATATTTTTCCGAATATATTTCACCATTAGGGACGTATTATTATGTACTTCTGTTGAAATTGAAATTAACAGTGATTTTATGAACTTTAAGGTTTCTTTATTGATAATTAAACAAAATTCCCGATCAGCCCGGTTTTTCCCATTTCCCGGTTCAGTGACCATCCCGAAAACGTTCACCTTTTGGGAAAATGTTTTCCTGTCAAAACTTTACCTCCTTCAAAAAAGTATTGAAGCTGCTGTTTTTTGCTTCGAAAATGTACTCACGTCCCCACTGTAATATTAAAGATACAAGACGTGTATTGGAGAAGGTTGTTTGCAAAGGGGCGATGCAGAATTGGAATAATATCAAGAAAGAAATTTGTTATGTACCCACGTCGTATTTCATATAATAAGGTATTTTTTAAGTAACTGCATTTTTGCAAATAAAGGAAAATACTTGAAATTTATAGATGGCTATATTTAGTTTTCATGAGAATCCACCCAGAGGAATATCCTTCAGGACTGAGCACTCTTATGTATTTTTCCCAGAATAACCAAAGTACAGACGTGCTGTCTCATGCGGAATATTCACACAGCTTACAATGTACTATGCGAAAATGCAAATAAAATAACAGTGTTTGTGTTTCTGGAGAAAAACGTACATAACATACGTAACAAGAGGTTTCATTTTATAAATATTCTCTACCTACTGTTTCTTGCCTGCAAATAGAATGCTCTTTTCAGTTGCTTTCAATATTAAATAAATTTTTCATCAATCAATACTGTCTACATCCTTTTCCGGTCAAAATGAGGATATGATCAATGAGTGAAATTTTTTTTCGAAAAAAGAAAGAGACGAATTTGCAACAAAATAGTTAAAATTTTAGTCAAATATTTCAATTTTCAAGCTAAAAAGACGAATTTTTGCGAAGAAAGATGATTTAAAAACAAAGTTTATTTTCAACCAAGAATGAGGCATTTTAACCAAGAAAGATGACTTTTCTACCATAACAGATAAACTTTCAATCCAAGAGGGTCGAATTTAAGAAATACTAGTTGAATTTTCGACCAAAAAATATGACTTATCAAAATCGTTGAATTTTCAACCGATAAAGATGCACTTTGAACTAGATAAACTTAATTTTTTTTTTAATAGTTTGATCCTCAACCAAAAAGATGAATTGTTAATTAAGAAGGACGAATTTTGAACCAAATAGTGAAATTTTTAGCTATGAAAGATATTTTTTGAGCAAAAAAAGGAATAGGGATTTTTTTGCTCAAAACATTGATTTTTAACAAGAAGAGACGAATTTCCAATTAGTTGAATGCAAATAAATAAGACGAATTTTTAACCGAATAAAAAACAAGCGCCAAATTTTCAATAATTAGACATTTCCAACCAAGAAAGATGAATTTCCAATCCAAAAGGGACGAATTTTTAACAAAACAATTGAATTTCCAACCAAAAAAGATAACTCATTAAAATCCTTGAATTTTCTAGCATCAAAAAAGACGCAATTTCTGCGGCGACCACATTGATATCACATTTTGAACAAATGTGCGATTACATATTTTAAAGTTACAAAATTTAGCTAACAGCCATGCGTTTTTCAATTTCATTCTTCATTCTTTAATTTGTAAGCGTTATTCATGTTACGATACAAAATCTGGATTAGGTATCAAAGTTTATAAATTGAATTTAGAAAAATTTGATAAAGTTCTCCTCAGAAGATGTTAAACTTAAGCTCAAATAAAGAAGTACAAAATTTCATTAGGTAACTTAAAAGTTATAATTATAATGTGAAAGGCCTAGCGTAAGCCAGAAATCACAAATGTTTATTATCTTCGATAAGAATAGCTACAATGATTTTATTTAACAATACAAAAATACCTCTTCGTGTATTTCGAAAAGAATAAAGTTCACAAAACATAGTGAAAATATTTTTATGTGGTGGTATCAATTCTAAAAAAGAAAGTTTAACAACTGAATTTCAAATCCTACAAGTTTTTTTCGTTCAATTAAAGGATTAACTTTGATGCAAAAATACTATGGGCGAGTCAATTCATTTTTTTAATAATTTGACTTTTTTTTATCACAAGTACATACATACATAAATTTTATGGATGGAAATTTGAACTTCACAGAACAATAGAAAATATTTGGGGAGGCATTTTTATTTATGAGATTTTCTAAACGCATTATAAAACAGAAAAGAAATTCATATAATTACCTATTTCCAAAATATATGTATGTGTATTGTAACCTAAAAAGCATGAAGTTCCTGGCATCACGAAGCGCTCATCACTTATTCAATTTAAACTTTAGAGCCAAGGCATGTGCACAGTAAATTACAATTTTCACTTGCTGTAATTCATTGTATTTTATTGAAACAATACATTCCTACAAGAGTTATGGTTCGCGAATTGAAATTGGTAATTTGGTATTTCATTTTTTTTTCAATTAATTAAACTCGAAGCGATATTGTGAAAGATGGACAGTTGATGGGGCCTGGATATTGAGTTACTTCGTGCACGTTTTGGATTGATTTCTCGTCGCGAAAGCTTTCGCGTTCCTTCCCGAGAAGCGCAAAAAGTCCTGATTACTTTTCGATCCGAAGTACGTGGATCGAATGATATTTCAACACCCGTCTCGCAGGCTTACTGCTCAAAGAAGCTACTTCTGGTGAGTTAAGGACCGAAATCTCTCAGATAAAGGATGCTACAGTCTCGACAAACTAGGTGTCCGAGATAGGAGCATGCATATTTAAATTACATTAAAATTTGAAAACAGAATTTCTTACAATATTTCTTAAATTTTGCTTGTGTTAACATGTATATTTTGTATGATAATCTTCTTTAAACAGCTAGAGAATATTAATTATTGATCTCAACTTTCTTTTTCCTAGTTTACCCTTAGATCTCTAAACTTTAGAATTAGAGTTGAATTACATCTTTGCTGATTTATTGAAAGATATTGGTTTTGAATTGACCCAAGCATAGTAATTATACAATATATTTTGTTAATTGCCATTAGGATATATAATTTTTTATCTTTCAATTTTTTTAAAAATAATTCTTGTGAGTGTCAATGGCTTTTCAAATAACACGAAACCTAACATGTTTCATCCCAGGCTGACTAATGATGCAATGCGAGTCGGCCCTAGGATCCATAAATTACGTTACCAATTTTGGTATATTTTTCACCCCCTGGTCTCTGTCGTTGAAAACAATAGCTTTTTATTTACCTGTGAGGGGATGGGGGGGAGGGCGGATGAAGGAAAAACTAAGGTTCTCGGTTGTAACGAAGCCGTTGGCTATATACGGATTTCACGTTTATTCTGCGTTTTTCCGCGTTTATAATGAGTTGTTCTATAGTGATTAGAATTTTTGACGACAAAGAAGGCTTAAAAAACAACTATTGTTTCATTTGTCAATAAAAAAAGATGAATCCTCAACAAAAGATTTAACATTTGTTATTTCATGTATGAATGTATGATTTTTCAATTGAAAAGGACAAATTTTCAACAAAACAGTTCAATTATTGACCAAAAAATATGACTCAATAAAATAGTTAAGTTTTAAACCTATAAAAATTAGGTTTCACCAAGAATGTAATTTTTGATCAAGCGACATGAATTTTTTAGTAACAAAAATAAGTGTTTAACCAAAAATGGAACAGTCACATTTTCAGTTTAACAAATTCATTTTCAACGAAAAATCTCATTTTGAACTGATTTAATTCAACTAAAAAATACGAATTTTCGACAAAATAGTTGAATACTCAACCAAAATTATACTTTTTCAAAAAAGAAGATCAATTTTCTGCTCAAAAAGACGAAGTTCCAACAAGATACATCGATTTTCCGCAAAACAGTTGAATTTTCCACCTAAAAGCAAATAGCTGAATTTTCTACCGAAATAGTTGAATTTTAAAAACGAAAAAATAAGCGGTCAAACAAAAACGGAAAAGCTACATTTTCGGATGAAAAAATTAAATTTCAGCTAAAGAAAACGTGTTTTCTACCAGTTAAATTGAACCAAAAAGAAAAATCTTTAAGAAAATCGTTGAATTTTTAAACCAAAATTATGGATTTTGAACGAAAAAGTTAATTTTCCACGAAGAAGTTGTAAATAGTATAATTTTTAACCATATAGTTGATTTTTTTACTGAAATATTTGAATTTCCACCAAAAAGATGAATTTTCAACCAAATAGTTGCCGTCTTAGCCAAAAAAGATGGCATATACGAAGATATAAATTTTCAAACAGAAAATGCGTATTTTCTACATAAAAATTAATTTTGAACCCGAAAGTAAGAATTTTCAACAAAAAGGTCAATTTTCTACTGTGTACTTCAATTTTCATTTTACATTTAGAACTATTGATGAAAAAAAAAATTACAACCAAAGAGTTTAACATTCAACCAAATGAATTTTCAACAAACATAAAAGGTTTCTCAACCAAAGAGTTAAATTTTTGACCACGAACACGAAATTTGAACAAAATACATGAATTTTCAAAATAATTTGAATTTTCAACTGAAAAAGATCATTTTTCAACAAAAGAGTTAACCATTTAATCAAATACTTAAATATTCAACAAATTTTCTACAAAGTGGTTCAATTTTAAACCCAAGAGATGAAACTTCATTTAAAGAAATGACTTGTTAACCAAAGTTTTCAACACAATAATTAAATTTTCAACCATACAGTAGAATTTTTCACTAAATGATATCAATTATGAACCAAAAATATAATCACAAACTTTTAAATAAGAAAAATCAACTTTTAATCAAATATAGTTGGATTTCCGTGTTCGGTTCTATATGTTTAGTTCGCATTCAAGCGAGAAAACAAAAAGAAAGGATTAAAGCGTAAATACGGGAATGAGTGTTAAGTGTGAAATATGAAAGTGACTTTGAATTTTATTAAGTTATTATTAAACTATACCGTTACATAGACATCTTTTGCAAAATTCGCAAACTTTGTTAAAATGTATTGTCAGGAAATGCATTGAACGTTATCTAAATTCATAACGTTACTTCCAATGACCCCCTCCCTCAAATCAGTCTGGGACAAAATATTTTATATTTCGTATTATTTTTCTAAAGCTATTGACACATAAAAAACCTGGGATAAGAAACATTGCATGTAATGAGTGAAAGGGGGTAACAGCCATCTGGGTAACTGAGGCTGGGGTCAACTCACCGTGGGAACTCAAAAAGTGGCCAGAGAAATCTTCGAGTCGCCATGGTGAGAAGTCTCCATGGCTTCGTTTACCCAACTGGGTGTTACCCCATTTCACACATTACCTGCAACGTTTCTTATCCCAAGTTTTTTCTATGGACACTTACAAGAATTATATTTGAAAACATTTTTCAATTTCAAACAAAATTAAAATTGAGAATTAAACTTAGGATATATTTTTGGTGGAAAATTACCAATATCGTATTTATATGAGTATTCAAATTCGATTCGAGTGAGCAATTTGACAGGGTCGGTAGAAAATAAAAGAATAGTACTCACTGTATCCGACGTAAATTGGAGTCCACGTTAGCTGCGAATAAACGAAAGGTGTCACTGCAGAAAAAACGACAGCCAACCACAATCCCCAACGCACCACACTCATTGCACTAGCAGCCTCGCACGCCGCCATTTCTCTCATTTAATCAGTCTTGTACCTCAATATCATCTTCAGAGCTGCTTGCCTCTTCGATGAGAGTTCCGGTCTCGCATAATTTTTTTCTCTTTTTTCACCCTGGCGAAGGTTACATCCCTTGGGGTTGGTGTGAATGAACCCTTGTGCGCTTCATCACTCTCTTGCACTACCGTTAGAGAAATTCACATACGATTTAATCGACTGCAGTTTATTTCCTTAATTCCTTCCTTCACTTGTCACAACTTCATCCAATGTCCGCAACTTTGAAAAAATTCCACAATTCCTCACATTCTTCAGTAAAAATTGTCCTTTGGTACAAAAATTGTTTGTGAAAATAAAGTTAATCAATCAGAGTTTGGTCCTTTGCAGACCTCGAGTTAGGGACTGATTTAAAAGCCACTCTTTGTAAAGGAGAGGGAATGCGTTTTTTCTTGCCCTTTATACGAAAATAATCGACTATACTGTTCGCACTTAATAGAGAATGGTCTGTAAGTGCAGTAATGTTGAGAATCTTAACGATCACGAAAGCACTCCCCGTTCCAAACACTTGAATTCCGATCTTCTAGCTAGTGTCTGTAACGGCGTCTTAACACTCGCATCAAGTCGATGTAAAACGGCTATTCTCGAGTTTACAAGGAAGCGTTAAATTGATCTTTTCTCACCTACAGCCACTAGAAACTTGTCCCGATCACACTGTTAAAATATTT
Organism: Andricus grossulariae; assembly: GCA_011634705.1. Lineage (NCBI taxonomy): Eukaryota > Metazoa > Arthropoda > Insecta > Hymenoptera > Cynipidae > Andricus > Andricus grossulariae. The sequence continues at coordinate 15,347,854 of JAABKJ010000755.1, forward strand.
CTCATCATCTCCAAGAATTCGAGAGGTAGACGCTCTTTGTACAACTTTTTTACACTTGGAAGATTCTTTGAAAATTTGCTGAGATTTCTAGTCTCAAGTTGTCTTCAGCCGTTGCTGGATTTATTTTCCTTATTCATGGCATATTCCATTTCAAAGTCATCTGGAACAGAAAATTCAAAGTGTGATCAGAATACATGTCAAGTACCATTTTTACTGATATTTTTTACATTTTACCATATCATATATGATAATAGCAAACGGCATTTTATATTCGGGGCTCATCATACCCAACAAATTATACGACTTGTTTCGAAGATAGCTCAAATTGAAGCATTTGACACGTTGATGTATATTTGAAAATTATATTTGCTATTTTATCGTGTAGTTTTTTGTTATCATTGGTTAAAAAATACACTGTAAAAACAAAGTCTCATTTCAGAGCTAGTTGCAGATATTACAATAAGACTCAGAAAATACAGTCTCAAGTGGTACTAAAATGATATTTCTGGTGAAACACTAGATTTATTTGTTTTACATTGAAAATAAAAGTATGAAGTTATTATAGTCCAAAACAGGAGACGAAAAAATGATACCATAAAAAAAGGCATCTCGAGTTTTTACAGTCTACAGAAAATGAGGAAATTTCATTTTTTAGATCACTATGCGAGAAAATTTACTTTCAGTCCAATATTTTTGAGGGATGGTTCAAATTGAACGACTTCAAATGTAGATATGCATTATAAAACAAAATTTTGCTTATCATGGTATTGCTTTTTCATTTCAACGGATAAAAAATAACAAAAATGGGAAAATTTAGTTTTTTAGACTACTATGTTGGATGTTTTTAGTTTAGTTCAATTTTCTTCAGAAATGCCTGAAATTGAAAGTATTAGGACGTAGATGTTTATTAGAAAAATAATTTTCTATGTCATAGTGATGTTTTTTTTTTATCAGAGATTGAAAAATAAGAAAAATGAGGAAGTTTTTTAAAAATTTTATTTCTATTAGTCCGATTGTTTCGGCGATGCTTGAATCTTTCCTTTTAGTTCGATTTTCTTCTAAAATAGGTGAAATTTTAAGTCCTGGCATGTAAATCTCTATGCTGCGATCATTTCGTTTAGTTTGATAGTTTTCGAAAATGACTGAAATTGAAGATCGTGGCATGTAGACCTTCATTAAAAATAAAATTGAATAATTTATAGTTATATTCTTTTATCAGAGATTAAAAAATAAGAAAAATGAAGAATTTTTATTTTTAGACCACTATATGTTGGAAGCTTTCCTATATGTCCGATTATTTTTGAGAATGACTCGAGATGAAGGTTTTGGCATATAAATGTGCAGTAGAAAATAAAATTTGTTATGTCATAGTTTAGCTTTTTTGTTATCAGTGTGTAAAGAATCAGAAAAGTGAGGAAATTTTATTCTTTTCGATCACTATGTAGATATTCAATAAAAATTAATAAAATTATAAATTAATTAATAATTCATTAAAACTTGAAATTTTATTTTTTGTAGTTATGTTTTTTTTTGTTATCTGTGTGTAAAAGATTAAGAAAATGAGGAAATTAGGTTGTTTTTTCCACTGCTATTTTGGATTCTTTTTAGTTGTTCGATTGTCTTCAAAGATGGCTCAAATTGAAGATCTTAACATGTACATCTACATTGAGAAATCAAATTTCCTGTTTTTATGCGTTGTTTTTTGTTAACAGTTGTTAAACATGCGGAATTTTGTTATTTTTAGAGTATTTTTTTTCAGAGTATTGTTTTCTTGGCGTTCTTCCTTTCATCACCCACATATAAATATTTCTCATACATGGTCCTTTCCCTTTAATAATTCCTATTTTTAGTTTTATAATTATAACGATGATTTCTTCGTATATATAAAAGAAAAGTTTTTCAATAATAAAAAATGTAAATGAATATTTCTAATAGCTTAATAAGCGAAACTAGTTTAATATTCTAAAAAAAAATATTCTGCGTTTTTGCATCAGCTAATGTATGAGCATTTTTATGTGCTCGCATTTTTGCGTGCAACTGGAAGCTAGTATACATTAATAGCGAACACGTTTTTTACAGGAATAATCAGACCCTAAAAATTATCGATTTGCGACGAAAAAAAACTCTAATTCAAAATCTGGGAATGTAGATTAGGGGTGTTCGAAATTTTTTTTTAGAAATCCAAAAAGCCCGAGGAAAAAAAGTTGTGCACTGGTACCCTCGTCACCCAGCTAAGTTTATATATATATATCTTCTGGTTTTCCTGGGGTCGTGTATGACCCCTTGCTCCTGAATGAAAATTTCCATTTAATTTTTGCTGAAATAATTGATCCTTTAAAACGCACACATATTTTAGGCTAAAAGTAAAACAAATGGATTGATTTGTTTTATAAAAAAGGAAATTTCGATTTTTCAAAAAAGTTTATTTTCATGAATTCAAACATTTATAATTCGTGCGGTCATTTGACGTGAAAAGGTAAGTTGGAAAAGTATCATGCGAAAATTTCATCAAAGCATTACTTTTCGTTCTGCAGAGGTCTAAAAGGCATTTTATAATGCGAATAACTCTTTATATAATTTATTTAGAACAATATTTCATTAGAATTTTTCACTCAATTTTCACGTAGAATAATCACGTGTATTTGAAATTTTCGAGTTCTTTAACATTTTCTTTCTTGATAAATTGAAATTGTGCATCGAACTTTTAAAATTAGTGGTCGCTCCATTGTACGGGACTTCTGTTCCAGATGAAATTTTTTTCCATTAAACATTTTATTCTATTGTGACATTTTTTCATAAACTTCAACCTGTTATTTTTAATGGCTTTTTCTCGATTAAAATGCAAACGACGTCCTGTCAAATATGGTCAAAAGCAAATTTGTAGACATAATTCACAGAAAAATTTAGTTATCGAACATTTTATTATACATATCTTGTGTCGTTCTGCCATAAAATAACATTTTAAATTTTTAATGTTATTTTTTACGATCAAAAATTTAATTTTGTAATTTTTAGTAATATTTTTTATGATTGAATCGAAAACTACACATCTGATCAGATATATCAAATATTAAATTTGTAGACATTTTTTGGGTAAAAAAATGTGGTGTGTTTTTTTGATTCAATTGAAAATGTTGTGCAATCGCTTTCTTTTATCAAGCTTTTCCATTCTAATATCTATAAATTTCTTCTAATTAATATATTTATAGCCCAAAATAAATTCATATATTTTCACTAAGAAATTAGTAGTTTTCCACTATGGAATTACTAAATATTGCAAACATTGAAATTACTAATTTTCTGCCTATTTGTAGCATTTTACTATTCTTTAGTTAAATTAAAATGTGCATTAGCTATTAGTGAAATTTCAATACTTTAGATTTAGAAAGTACATTAAAAGAAGAATTTTGTGGAATGGAAAATTAATATTTTCTCAATTAAACAAATATCATCCAACAAATTATTTCTTTAATTCAAAGGAGGAAAAGAAACGTCTCCTTGGACTGATTTTTCTTTTTTCTCTCTTAATATCACTGAAAATAGTTTCACGTAATATGTAAACGCTCGCTTGTGAAATAATCAGGGATTCGAACGAAATTAAGGGACACTTTTGATTATGTGCCTATTATTTCGGTACATTTAAAATAATTTGGCCAAAAACTAAGCTAAGTCTAAAAAAGTATAAAAACATAATGAGGCTACGAAGACTAAATATCAAAACGATGTCGCAATCATATTTTTTATTAAAAAGAATTAAAAGAAACGCAACGAAAATTTTTGTACGTTCCTTTTTGTTTCTTTCTACATAAAACTTTATAGAAACACAATGTTGACATTGTGCCTCAGTAACTGCATTATTTTATAATAATTTTTCATACTTAGTATAGTTTTCAGGTAAATTATATTAAATTTACAGAAATAAGGAGCAAATATCAGAAAATGCCCCTTAATTTCGTTTGAATCCCTGGAAATAATGGCCCAAATGTTAATTTTATTTTTGAAGTAAGATTTCTTTATGATTAACATTTTTGAGACGAGAAATATTGACAATATGTATCATGTTTATCCGAGTTGTTTAGTCTCAAAATCTATCTCAAGCCACAAGAGAGACTCTCAAGTAAGCTTATGCTATTCCCCATAATAGCTGAGATGCTTGGATTGTCGTAAAGCTCTGAGGGATGCCAATCTCATTAACAAGGAAGTGGCTCGACTTCGCTTATAGTACATACCATAACACAACATAACATAAGACGCTGTATCTATCTCGTCGTTTTGCTTTGTTATTTATTTGTTACCTCTTTTCCCAAATTCGAGCCACTGCCTTTGAGAATGAAGGAGTTGGCACTGCGTCGACTGCAGCATCTAGTCCCTCCTACTATTGTGTACGTGACTTGCCTTACCTTACGTGACATTTTCTACTTAGGTTTCGTAATAGGGTAATATTTACTGAATCTTACTACTTTCTGCAATGCTAGCTGCCAATTATTTCTAATTTTCTGCATCGAAAGTGTTCTTTTTAAGAATTTCCTATGGCATGAAAGTGTAATTTTTCTATCATCGTGTTAAATACATTATTTATAACAGGGTGGCCACTGGGGTGGTCCAAAAATTCGACTTTCGATTTTTGGTGATACCACAAACCCCTTTCATTGTGCCCGAAAAATGCCCCAAAGAATACAAAATAGCAGTTTTCTATCAAATTCATGTATTGTTTGTAATTTTTGCAATCTGGATAATTTTTTATTGTTAAGTGAAGGGTTTCAAAGTATCTTTAAAATAATTGTGAATTGTTCAAACAGTTATTATTTGTTTAAACCATCTTTCCCCCTGTAAGTCGTGAAAAGTTTTTATCTTTCGGTATAAATGATATAAAGTTGATAAATGGCAGGAGCAGTACTTCTTGATTAACATATTTGTTAATTACTTAAGTAATTTTTATTTGTTTGAACAATTTTTTCTCCTTAAAATCGTGAAAAGGTACTACTTTCTGAAACTGATGACACAATTAAAGAATGTTGGAAGAAATACATTTTTTCAAGGATATTTGGTGATTATTTGAATAATTTTCATTTGTTGAACAATTTTTTTTTATTTAAAGCGTGAAAAGTTAATATTTTTTGGAATTAATAACACGATTAACGAATTTTGAGAGTAATATTTTTTCTTAAGGATATTTAACAATTTTTTATACAATTATCATTTGTTTAAACAATTTTCTTCCCTGTAAATCATGAAAAATCTTTATTTTCTGCAATAAATTACATGGTTAACGCATTTCAAGAATAATATATTTTTTTTATTATTCTTCGCCAATATTAAAACAAATAATAATCACCCAATTGCGCCTTTTCATAGGGAAGGTGGAGAAAAGTCTAGTTTTTTCGAATCTCTGTTTAAATAAGAATCTGTTTGAAGAATTTAAGAAAATTGCAGTAAGAAAAATATACTTTCTTCTTTCTTGAAATTATTTCTCTGTTCTGTTTCATTTATAAAATTATTATTATAAATTATTAAAATCTGAAAAAAATAAAATTATTAAAAAAATCATCATATTATAAATTACTATTATCGTTATTGTTTCAACAATATATGGTATACGGTCTAAAATAAATCAATACTGAATAATAAGCCACATAGTGTAAGAGAATCGAAAAAATAGACTTTTCGCCACCTTCCCTGTGAAACGGTGCAGGTGAATGATTAGTAATTGTTTTAATAATTGCTAATATCTTGCACAAACAAAAATAGTATTATGTAATTGCTTTAATTGAATCACTAATTGCGGAATAGAAAAACTTTTTACGATTGAAATAGAAAAAAATGGTTTATATAAATGAAAATTGTTTAAATAATTACAAAATATCTTTAAAAAATATATTACTTTCAACATTCGTTAATTGTGTAATTATTTCCAGAAAATAATAACTTTTTACGATTATAAGTAGACAACAAAACCTAAGAAAATAAAAATTGTTCAAATAATTACAAAATATGTCAAACAAGAAGAACTAATTTTGAGATTCATCAACTTCACATCCTTTGTTCCAATAGGATATAACTTTTCATGACTTACAGGAAGAAAAAAATTATTGATATAAATGATAATTGCCTAAAAAATTGAACATTATTTCCAAATAATTTGAAACTTGTCACGTTCCGATTAAAAACAATTCATTTTGGAAAAATTCCGTCTTTAGCATGAATTTGATAGAAGACTGCTATTTGGCATTTTTTGGGGCATTTTCCTGGCACAATAAAAGGATATTGCGGGGGTCAAAATTGAATGTTATTGGGTGGAAATAATTCCTTGCAAATTCCTTAAGACTCCTTCTTTCATTTTTTGGAAAACCGAGCTTTTCCCATTAAAATCCTATGTTATTTATAAAAGCCCGGGGGCACGGGTTAACGTTGAAAAAAAAGAAAAAAATCACGGATTTCCTTTTTCTGGAAAACGAACAAATTGAGGAGATCGATGGCCAAAAGTCGAAAGTCAAATTTTTACAGGAGAACCGAGAGAACATGGAGAAATTCAGGATCGAGTTGAATCGGGAGAAAAGTGAAATAAAGCCGGGAGTTAAATATTATACCGGAACATTTTCCGGATTATAATTGGCGCGTTTTATAGCTTGTAAATTGTTTCTAGATAAACTTTCTCCATAATTTCACGTTCCTTTCAACAGTATATGTGAGTATTCACATAAAAAGGGCCCATATGGTGTGATAAAGGACCTATACTAAATCTATTAGTTTGACATCTTATAAAAATTGTAAATTATAAAAAAAAATGTAAAGGTATAAAAATTCTTTATCGTTGATTTTCCAGTTACTAATTTTGCACTTTAGATTAAAATAATTAAATTTTGAAAATCCTGACCCATAATTTAAAAATTAGTTATTTTTAACGATTCGTTTAAGATCACAATGGTAGAGTTCTTCAATTTTTGAACGAAATTTTGAAATGTTTCATTTTGTGCGATTAAAGTTTGAATTCATTAACCACAGTATTTAAAATTCTACGATATAGAACGGTAAAAATAACAGTGATTTTTCTTGTGATAGAAGTTAAAATTTTTAGTAACAAAACTATTGAATCACTTTGAATGTCATTTGATACTACATGATATGATACTTATTAATAATATATTTATCACGTTTCTCAAAACTTCATATTAAAAGACTTGGTATACAGTTTTACATTGAATTATTTTATACGTAAATATAAAGAAATTTTGAATTGAAAAGTTTAAAATTGTTTAATTTCAAAGATTGGAATCATATTATAGCTATCTTGTTTTATATTCTTTTTTCAATTTTGAATTTACAATCTAATATCGTCCGATTTTTAGATAAAGACTTAAAAACTCAATAATTTTAAATTGTAAATATTTGAATAGAAAATTTCAAGTGTTAAAAATTAAACAATTTGAAATTAAAAAATTAAAAATTGTGTTGTTTAAAATCAAAATAGATCAAAATTAAACTATCTAAAATTGATATTTCAATAATTGAATAATTTTTTTAATTTGACTGGTTATAATTTTAGAGTCCTGTATTTTTATGTTAAACTTTATATTTTCAATTTTCCCTTCTCATAAGTTTCAAATTTGCAATTAAAATTGAATTGGTTAAATTTTGAAAAGTGCAATTAACAATTAAAAAATTATTAATTTGTAAACGATTCAAATTTGCTACAGATGAATAGAATTTTAAAGAGTTAGAGTATACAAAATTTAAAAATCACAATTTTTAATGACTAAAATTGTTTTGAATTTCAAATTAGGTTCGAAATCGTTTAATTTTCCACGATGAATCTTTGGGAGAAAAATGTATTTTTAACAAAGCAGATCAACTTTCAACCATGTATTTAAATTTTCAATACAAAATGTTAATTCTTAATGAAAAATATAATATTTGATATTTCGTTCAAAAAAGATTCTATTTTTATATAAAAAACAACGAAATTCAAAGCATGAGCTGAATTATCAACAAAAAATTCAATATTTGATATTTCAACTAAATAATAATTCAATTTGAAATTAAAAACTGTTTAATTCAACCAAAACATACGAATTTTCATGAAAATCGTTGAATTCTCAACAAAAACAGATTACTTTTTAATTAAACAGTTGCATTTTTAGTCAAAAAGGTATAAAATTTCTACAAAATGTGGTGAATTTTGAAACCAAATGAACACTTTTCAACAAAAGAGTTGAATTTTTAATCAGGAAAGATTTTTCAGTCAGGAAGGAAAAAAATTTCTGTGTAATTCTTGAATTTTCAAATTAAATACGCGAATTCTCTAGAGAGGAGTTGGATTCTAAACCGAAAAATATGAACTTCCAACGAAAAAAGTAAATTTAGACCAAATAGTTGAATTTTCTATTCACATAATTAAAGTTTAAGCTGAAAGCGATCGATTTTTAACAAGAAATGGAATATTTAAATTTGCAGTTTGAAAAATTGACTTTCAAGAAAAGAGGAATTTTTAACAAAATAGTTACATTTTCAACTAGAGAAATGGATCTTTAACTAATAAAACAAATTTTGAACAGAATAGTTAAACTTTCAATGAAATAGTTGAATTTTCAATCAAGAAGATTAATTTTCTACGAAAAAAAGACGAATTTACAACAGAATACATAAATTTGTATTCAAATTGTTGAATTTTCAACTACAAACAGTCAATTTGTTATTAATAACGGAATAGTTGAATTAGTAAATGCAAAAATCAATTTTCAATCAATAGAAGAATTTTCAATAAAATATTTAAATTTGAAACCACAGACATGGATCTCCAACTAAGAAAATTAATTTTTAACAAAGAAGTTCAACTTGCAATTAAGCAGTTAAATTTTCAGTAAAAAAAATTAATTTTCTATCAAAAAATACGAATTTAAAACAAGATAAATATATTTTCAACAAAATTGTTCGATTTTTAACTAAAAACTATCAATTTTCTACCAAAACTGGAATAAATAAGATTTCAGTTAATAACAATAATTTTATACTGATAAAAAGGAATTTTTAAGCAAATAGTTGAATCTATAACCAATAAAATAAATGTTCAAAAAATTATTTCAACTTTCAACCAAGTAGTTGGATTTACAACCAACAAATACATTTTCAATGCAAAATTTAATAGTTTAATATTCAACTAAAAACAACCAATTTTTAGACAAAAATAGATTAGTTGGTAGTTGTGCCAAAAATCAAGTTTTTAAAAAAATAATTATTTTAACAATAGTTTTGTAATTGAATTTTTTCTCACTGTCGCTCCTTACCAATTTTTGAAAATAGTAAAAAATATATAAATGATGATTTTGTTCAAAAAAATGATTTAAATGGTTTCAACCGTAGGAAAATCTATTTTCAAAAATTTTAAACAGTAGAGTTGTAGAGTAAGTTTTTATCGAAAGAATAATCCATCAATTATAAAAATTCAAACTACCTCAAGAAAATCAATTTTTTGCTAAAAGACAGAATTAAAAAAAAAGTTTAATCTTTAACGAAACAGTCGAATTTTTGGCCAAGAAGATATGATTTCTGAACCAAAAATAAAATAATAGAATTTTCAATTACAAAAGATTAATTAACTGATAGGGCTCTATCAATTTCTTTCGTAGTTCAACGAAAAAATGAGAAAAAGGAGACATTTCTTGAAAACAGCGGAAAAAGAGAAATTCCTTAAAAAGGATGTGAAGATTAGAAAGAAAGAATGAAAAAAAAATGGTTATTCACATATATAGTTTCCATGTGTGATGTCACATTCTCCGTTAACGCCTCCCATCCTAAGTCATAAACCGTCAAAAAATATGTTACCCCCTCCCCTGGCAGTGCCACGCAGTTTTTGACCGGTCCCTCAATGCAAATGTGTTGTAAAATTTTAACTCTAATCGAGGGAAGCAGTGGAGAATGCATCTTCACTGTTTCATGGGTCGATGCCAAAAATCCTTTGCTGTGATCGAATTCCGATGGCCTCTCGTACCGCTATCAATCAGTTTACAATTCCGTTACTGGGAACAATTGCCGACCATCATAGATGTGCGATCGGTCACGTTTATTAATCGAATCAGGCTTCAATTAGCTGACATAATTACACATCAGAGATATCTTGGACTGTCCGCAACCACAGGTAGGATTGGCTGTGGCTTTTCGATGAGTAGGACCTTTGTTGCGTAATTAATGAGCGGCTCAGCGGCTTTTCGCGACAATTACGCTTGCTCTAAAGTGACCTTCCATGTCCTGATGGTCAAACTTAACACTTTTTCAGACCTTTTCTCTTTTAGAGCCCCAAAAATTCAGGATGACTAGCCAAGCTTATAAAAAAAATTGGGCTAGTCATCCCGAAACAGAAGAATTCTCAACAAAATTCATAAGCTTTTAACCAAATACGCACCTTTCGATCCAAATGGTTGAAATTTCAGCCAAGAATATTATTTATACTAAAAAAAGTCGAATTTTTAACAAATTAAATGAATGTTCAACCAAATCGATGAATTTCTAAACTAAAAAGATCAATTTTCAATAAAAAATAAAATATTTAATTTTTCATTTGAAAAAATTAACTTTTATTTTTTAAAAACGAATTTTTCACACAACAGTTGAATTTTCTACCATACTGTTGAATTTTCAAGACATGAACATGAATTTTCTATTCAAAGCAGTTGAATCTTCAACTGAAAAATAAGCAATTTCAACAAGAAAATTAATTTTCAATCAAATCGTTCAATTCTAAGTTAAAGGAATTATTTTTCAAACCCGCAAAAAAGTGTTTAGGAAAATACATATATGTTTAATTAAATAGCGAGCCAAATACTTGAATTTTCAACCAATAAGATTATTTTGTTACCATTAGGATAGATATTTTCTACATTTGAAAACTGAAGAAAACTATTTGCTTTAATGATTTTCATTATTTTAATATATCTCGACTTTATTTATTTTTCACATTAGAATTCAAAAGTATTTTTATGAACCTTAGATGATACTTTTAAATCCAAAAAAAATGCCGAATAAAAAAAAATAAAATCCCTATATAAAAAGCGCTTTCCAAACATTAAAATATTTTTGATCATTTAATAAATCCTTACTCAAGAAATAAGGGAACGGAATTTTTTTGTGACAAATAAATGTAAAAAATATCCAAAGGAAGAAAAAAAAAGTTCTGTTCAGTCATCTTAATGAAATTATAATTTTAATAATAATTTTTTTATACCTTTATCAGCTTTCTTGCAGTAGAAAAGTGCATGAAAATTTTCGTTACAATTTTTTCCTTATACTACAAATTAAAAAAATCTTATAATGAGGATTTTTATATGGATCAAATCCATTTCAAATCAGGAAAGTTTTAAGCTCAAGTTACTGAATCTCTGAGGAACAAAATATGAACTTTTTACAAAACTAGTTTTATTGAAAGAAATAGAAATTGTATGCAAATTCGGTGATAGAAAATGAATAGTAGTATAATATAAAAATAGTTAGCAGATTATGAATGTAAAATTCTTTATCAAATTACATAAATTAAAACATAATCTTCAATTTTGAAAACACTTCCAAACAAAATAGGAAACAATGTATCTAAAGCTTTTGGGAATTAAAAATGACGTATTAAAAATTTTGTAAGCTAGCTATGAATTCGATCTCAAGTGCTTCCACTTTTATTTGTACTCATAGAGGAAGCATTTGTGGTTTTTTAAATAATAGACAAACTAAAGTTTTTCTTTAGATCAATTTCACAATAGAAATTTACAAAAAATACAAAATTACACAATGATACTAAAAAATTTTAAATACAATGACACATCAGACAAAAAATTTATTATGGTAATTTTTCAAGCTAGAAACCAGAAGGGGGAATTTCTATCACACCCTATTCCTTAGCTAGCTTTATGCTAAGTTAATTTGAGTTGAGAGTTAAGTAATTTAAATTTTAAATTCAAAAAATTAACTTTAAATTAAGAGGTTGAAGTTTTAAATCAAAATTATTTTCATTTTTCAATAGAAAACAGTGAAATTCAACAAAAAAAGACAAATTTTTAAGAAAAAATTCAAAATCAATTTGGAATTATGTTAATGAAAAAAATGTCACCATAATAAACCGTTTTTTTTTAAATATTATGCATTAGCATAGCTTCCTCACTTTCCAATCAAATATATCAATATTGTAGGTCAATCCTTTCATCATGAACCAAGGAATATATTATGTTCTTGTATCAACTTTGAATTATGTTAATGGAAAAAGTTTTACTATAAAAAACCGATTTTCAAAATATATAAATTACCATAACTTACCTACTCTTTAATAAAATTGTTGATATGATACGTCAATCGATTTGTCTTAAACCAATAAATCTTTTATATATTAGAATTTTAGAAATACTTTAATCAGTTTTAAGATATTAGTGGTGAAAATAAGCCCTTCAAATTTCCGCAATTTATCTGCACCGTTTTCAAGTTATCGTGTTCATAAAATAGTGTGAGATCCACACACACACACACATCCACACGTACACACCAACGCATCCGGATAATTGCTTCGAACATTGTATTAGATATTATTAAATGAAGGAAGTTTTAATTAAATCAATTTGAAATTTTTGGACTATGTTACCATAAAAAAGCTTCCTTTATGAGGAAGCAATAAAAAGAAGATTATTTAAACACTTGGAAAAATTTTCGCAATACATATATTTATTTATTAAAATATAATAATAATTTGATGAGCGATTTAATTATTATTATAATTATTTTACTTAATTTACTTAGTTTACTTAGATAACTTAATTATTTGGGAAATAATAATAATTCAAATATAAATATTTAATTGAATGGACATAATTCAAAATTTTAAACAATTCTTATGAAAAAGGGCCCGATTGATTGTTTTTTTGTTTTGGTTGTAAAATATCCTTGGGATTATGGACATACTTTAAAATACCAAAAATTTGTGTCTCCCCCGACGTGTAATTTATATTTGGCCATCAAGAAAAAATCGCCGAGGTGACGCGTTACTTTATTCATTACCGGTAACGGTAGCACGTTACTTTTTTAAAAACGTAACGGCTGCAGTAACGCGTCAATAACTTTAAGGAAGTAACGAGAACTTTAAAGCGTTACTTGTGAGTTTGGTTCAATTCAATTTTTGTATTGAAATTCATTATTACATTTATCTCAATAATGTCAAATATTAATTTTTAACCATTTTTTTCATATACAAAGTTTCTTATGCAATTTTTTGTAAAAAATATCACTCATTAATTTGATTATAATTTAATAATATAAAATTATTTTTATTTATATTCAATTTTTCTATCATTTTATTTTACTATTTATTTATATTTGAATATTTAGATTATTCTCACTATACTATTTTTATATATTTTTTTTTAACTAACATGGAAATAATAATAATTTAAATATAAATGTTCAATTGAATGGAGTAAAATAAGAATTTTCTATGAAAAAAACTTTTTCTGGAGTGAAAGTGGTAAAGGTTGAAAAAATAAATTTCATAGTCAATTTTATCGCATCGCTTCACGGTCCATCTAATGTGTGTGAATTTTTTAAATTCGTTTTTCTGAAGAATGACTTAAAAATATTACGAAGGTTGCAGGTTCCCCTTGTAAAAGCATTTGTCATCTCAAAATTTCTTTCTTAATCGCATTTATGTGATCTTCCTCTTTAGTATGGGGAACTCATATTATAATTTCAATTACTTCATTGTATTTTTTATTCAAGTCGATAAGAAGATATACTAGTCATTCACTAAAAAGGGATTACCCTTAATTAAAAAAAATATATTGATTTTGAAAAGTTTATCAATTAAATCGTAAATTGAAGTTTCAAATATTGGTAAATTTTAACTGAAAAAGAAATTTATGAATTAAATACCTTATACCCATTTTTTAAATTCTAGAATGTATAATTTATAATTTTTTATGAAAAAGGGGCCCATTGATCGTTTTTTTTGTATCGGTCCTAAAATATCCGTGGAATTATGGCCACACTTCGAAATACCAAACATTTGTGTCTCCCCCGACTGATAATTTATATTTGGCCCACAAAGAACAATTTTCAAAATGTTTTTAATCATTTACTCAAAAATTCGGAAAAGTGAACAATTGAAAATTTGTTTTCGTCATTTACTAATAATGTATTTCAAACCAGTTTTGCCAAATCATATAAAAATTGAATATCTAGTTAAATATTTCTATTTAGTTGAATAAAATGTCATAATAAATTTCCAATAGTTTGGTTTGAATTCATCAATTATAAACTTAATTAATGCAATTCTACATACATATTGTCACGTGGTTTAAGAAAAGCCGGCTATAATGGATTTCCTGATAGAGGATAAGGAAATATTTGCTCTGCATCAAAGGAATCCTGTGAGGAGGAAGCCATTGTCCTCCACCTGGATTGGCTTTGGTTTACATTTCACCGTTACGCCATCAGGAATGAAAATTTGGTTTACTCTCGGACCTTGTTGAAATAAGGAATTACTTTGATTTCTAATCTTTGCACATTCGGAAGGAAAAGTAAGAGGATGGAAATGTAATTTGGAAAAATGTGTAGCCATCTAATTGAAAGGAAAGGTAGGAGAGGAATTTGATTGAAAACTAGAAAACAAACACGCAGGCGATTATTATTTTTTTGTCTAATGCAATTTTAAAATTGAAACATCAAAATAATATTAATAAAACTTTTCGTATCTTATATTATCCATTATCTAAAATAATAGACAAGAAAATCAAGGACCATCTTTTTATTAATTTGTAAAAATCGATATTTGAAATGATGAACCTTCAGAAAAAAAAGTTAATTTTTATCGAAGTATGAAGTTAAACGTTCAATCAATTAGTTAAATTTTTTAACTTAAAAGGTAAGTTCCTGACAAAAAAAAGAACATAAAAGTTTACATTCACCAAAAAAGATTTCAATTTTAAATCAAAAACATTTGAATTAAACCAGACTACTTTTTAACAAGATAGTTGAATCGTTAACGAAACCAGATTTAATTTCAAACAAACAATTGTATTTCTTACCAAGAAAGATGAAATTCATACCGAAAAAATTATTCTTTCATCAAAAAGAATTAATTTTCAACAAAATACACTAATTTTCATCCCATTAGTTGAATTTTAAACTAAAAAATATGAATTCTCAATGGAAAATATCAGTTATCAATCAAAGAATGAAATGGTTACATTTTTAGTTAAAAAAATTAGTTATCAAACAAAAAATTTTAACAAAGTAGTTCAGTTTTCAACCAAAGAGATAAATTTTGAACTAAAATTACGAATATTCCACAAAAAAGATGAATTCTCAATCAAATAGTTGAATTCTCAACAAAAACGATGAATTTCAACCAAAAATATTAATTTTCTACCAAAAAAGAAGGTTTTCAACAAAAGAAATAAATTCTCAGTTAAATATTTGAATTTTGAACTACAAACATCAATTGAAATGCAATTTTTAACAAAAATGAGTTGATATTTCAACCAAATTTATTTTTATTTAAAAAAAAAAAACAGTTGCTTTTAATCAAATAAGACCGATTTCCAACATTGTTAAAAAATTATGAAAATTTTAGCTTAGGAGTTAAGTGTAGTAATAATTTTGTTTCTCCCTTACAGCATTGATATTTTCCGAAATTAGTGTTGTCTATTGAAAATAAATTCTCTTTTTAATGTCTTCCAGGCAAAAATCGACCCTATATCTCGGGAACTGCTGTTTATTTTTGTAAAAGATAGAAAATTTGATTTTTATTTTTGTCCGAATGCCCACAATCAAAACCTGTGAAGTTGTAACCTAAAAATTCGTTGACGATTTTCTCTGAATTGGGTATCGATTTTACAACATGTTTTTTCTCTCATCTGAAAAATTCCTATTTTGTTGATTATCAAGTTCTGTACTGCCACCCTTCAAATATAATTGTTTTGCAAAAAAAAAATGCATTTTTTATGTGGATTCGATCAAAACGGGCAATATGCCTAAAAACAAATAAACAAAGAAAAAGGGGTTGGGCCACCCTAATGAACGCGGGTTTCCCGACAACAATAATTTCAAAATAATTTCTAGATGTTAATAAAAAATGGTGCCATGGGCTTTTTAATAATTGGATAAAATTTTTCTGATTGTTTTCTCTTGCAGTAGAATATTTAGGGAAAAAATATGAGCTGTAGTTTGTAGAAGAAAAGAATTGAGAAAATGATTTGCAAACGGAGAGTTGACAGGTTGCAGCTCTCGTAAATATTCCTTCTTGGCTCAGCCGTCGCGGAAGAGAGACTAATGCGAGGAATAAACAAACTCGTATATTTCATTTAGCCGTTTTCCGCGCATTCTGCGGCTCTTTTATGTCCTATCCTTTCCCTTCATTTTTCTTTTATCGCTCTTCAACCCTCAGACTCTAAATTTAAAAGTCTTTTATTCATTGATAATTTACCGTATATTTCACAATATAAACGGGAAAAAATAAATTTTCCGATAAAGTTAAATCCAACATGTTGAAAATACCGAAAATATAATTAGCGAAATAAAAATTTGGCGAAAACTTTATTCCCGGGGGACAATTACGTAACTTTCCCATATCTCACTGCCCATTTTCCATTGCCCACTTTTTTGGTATATCATTTTTTGAAAGTTCCCGCCACACATCACCGTTGAATTTTGAAACGTTACTTACAACGAAAAATTATGAGGTTCGAGTCCTCGGGGAATGTCTAAAGTATTCAACTCTGCAGATAACATTTTTTTCATTAAAGTACCCATAGTGAATGATTAAAAAATGCAAATTATCGTGAGGTGAAAATGTTAATTTACATCCGTGGTCTTCTTGGGTGATTTATTCGTGTCCGCTTTTTATATTCTCAAAAAAAACTCTGGAATCTGAAAAAGAAAATAAGTGAATCATATAGATAAGAAAAATATTTACTTTGAATTTGCCAGGAGACATATCACGAAGAGACATTGATTGTGTTGATATTGCTCGAAGCAGGATTTGAATAGAAGTTTTATGAATTCAAACAAATAAATATACTATTAAAAACATTCTATATGCTTCATGTACTTAACTCTAAATTCAATATTAATATGCACTTCAATTTCCTTTACATACTGTACGAGTGAAAAATCTAGATATTTTTAAATTTTACTATCCGAGGTGTGCACTATCCTGGGATGATAAAATTAAAAAGTGCTAAAAGTTCAGACGAATTGTAAGAGACTTCAAGTACTTTGAAAAATAAATTTATTTTTTCTTCTAATCACAGATTTTTACTCTTATTTTCTTGAACTTTCTTATTTAAAAATGTCTAAGAAGCATCTTTTACTTATTCACCAAACCTTGGTGAAAAATATGTTATCCGCAAAGTCGAATCCTTTGGAAATTCCTCGAGGACGCATTTTAAGCCACTCATACGAATATTGGGTGTAAATACCGAGAATTATTACTTTCTTGATTTTCTGTAATGATTGACGTTTTAAAATTCAATGGTTACATATGGTGCGAATTTTCCAAAAATTAAAATAAATTTTTAGACGAACTCATAAGCTCGATCAATATTTGCAAAACTATTCAACGTAGCGAGAAAATTGAGTATTTAACCCATTAAAGACGAAGAAGTCCAATTTTTTATTCATTTTCAAGCCTCATTATCAAAATCGAGGAGTGGGAACATATGAACGAAAAACCTGCTTCCTAGTATTTTCGGGTATGCTCTTCCATAATCTGAGCTCAAAATTGAAATATCTTTTTCAGAAAATTAAATATGGCGGCTTTTATGTCAAAAATGTGAAAATTTTGAGAAAATTTTTTTTCATGGTCTTTTTTCACATTGAACTCGCGAGAAAACTTCACACTTTTTTCAACCATTGGTGCAAAAAAATGGTGCAGTTTGACATTATACTTTTGTTTTTCATGATAAATGTAGTTATCATTTTCAAAATGGTGATTTTTCACTTGGAAATTTTGAAAAAATATAGGTATGTCGACGCTTGACTCAGATTCAAACGAATATTGATGAAAGTGGCTGTGTGTAGGGTTTTGGGGTCGCTAAATTCGAACCTAGTGTCAGATTTTCTAAATTCAAGATGGCAGATCCAATATGGCTGTCAAATTTTTAAAATGTTCGGAACTGGATGAAATTGTCCGTACGTACGTTTTTGGGGTCGCTGAATTCGAATCTAGTGTCAGAGTGTCGATATTCAAGATGGCGGATCCAATGTGGCGGCCAGAATTTCTGAAAATGTTTACTTTTTTCCACATTGGATCCGCTATCTTGAATTTCGAAAATCTGACACTATATTCAGACTCAGCGACCCCAAAAACCTATGTATGGACAATTTCATACAGTTCCAAACATTTTTTAAAAATTTGTTCGCTATATTGGATCCGCCATATTGAATTTCAAAAATCTGACACCAAGGATTAGGATTCAGCGACCTTAAAAACTTATGTATGGAAAATTTCATCCAGTTCCAAACATTTTGTTATTTTGGTCGCCATATTGGATTCGCCATCTTGAGTTTCGAAAATCTGACACTAGATTCGAAACAGGGTTTTTGTTCAAAAATTCCCACTCCTTAATTATAATAATGAGGCTTGAAAATGAATTAAAAAATCGGAGTTCTTCGTCGCTGATGGGTTAAGCCGATCTATTTCGAATAACTGTTCGAAAAATATACCTATCTATTATGTTTATAATTAACATTTTGTTAAATCATTAAACTCCCTAAGATTAAATCTTTGTCGAAATATCAACAAAATATTTTTTTTCTTCAATTTTTTTCAGGAATTGGAGTTTTCGGGAATTTGAAAATTTAGGAATTTAGAATTTTCAGAAATTTTGAGTTATCGGGAATTTTCAGGAATTTACTAACTTCGGAAATTTTCTAAATTCAAGAATTTTAAATTTTATCATTTTGAAATTTCGGAATTTAATCATTTTGGTAATTTTAAATTTCGCAATTTTTCTAGTATCGCTAATTTTTACTTTTGGTATTTGACTATATCGGCAAAATTATGTTGTCTCGAATAAAATAAGAATTTCAGTGAGGCTGTCTAGTAGTGACCTGGATATTCTTGAATACTCCTTGAATTTTTTAAACATGGAAACCTGGGTATCTACTTGAATTTTTCATGAGAACCTTGAATTTGATTTTTTTTATTCTTTTGATATAAAAAATTTATTTTATGGAAATCCAAAGAGTAATTTATATTATTCAGTCTTTTAGTATTTCTAATAATCTTTAAGTACTTTTAAATTTCAAATGTACACGAGATTTGAAAGATTTTAAAAGATTTCAGATGATTTTAAAAGGTTCCAAAATATTTTAGAAGATATTAAAAAATTTTGCGAAGATTTCACAAGGTTTCAAAGCCTTTGGGATATTTCAAACGACTTTGAAAGGTTTCAAAAGATTTACAAAGATTTCAAAAAGATCTCAAGATTTCACAAAGGTTAAAAAAATTTCACAATTGTTTCAGAAAGATTTCAAAGATTTCAAATGGTTTTAAAGTACTTCACAGATATTTCGAATATTTAAAATGATTAAGAAAAGTTTTCAGAAGATTTCACAAGATTTCAGAATGATTTTCAACATTTCACAAAGATTTCATAGCTTTCAAAATATATTTCAAGAATTTGAAAGATTACAGAAAGTTCAAAAAATTTTTAGATTGTTTCAAATGATTTCAAAAGGTTTTAAAAGATTTTAGGAGATTTAAAAAAAAATCACGAAGGTTTTAAAATGACAAAATATTTCATGAAGATTTTAAAGATCGCACAAACATTTCAAGGATTTCAAAGATTACACATAGATTCAAAAGATTTCACAAATGCGTTGTACATACGATTTCAAAGATTCCAAAGATTTTAAACGATTTTAAGAGATTATAAAAGATTTTGAAAAATTTCAAAATATTTCGAAGATCTCACAAAGATGTTTAGCGACTTGCAAATTTTATTTTCAAGTTCGACATAATCGGTTGAGGTTAAGTGACAATTTCAAATATATAATAGAATTCCGAAAGAACCTTTCAAGTAGCATTTTTAACCAAAAGAATACAATGGCTTGTTTTTTACATGTTCAGCAAACGGTTCTTTCACTATTTAATTCAGTAAAAATAAAACCTGAAAAACTTGATCAATTGACCTAAAAAACCTAGAGAAGACCTTGAATTTTATTCCTAAGAATCCCTAGAAATCCTGGTTTACATTAGGAGATGTAGATTAGAAACGAATGAGATCTTAGCGATGACTGAATAATTTTTACCTGAGCACCGAACACGATTTAATCACCGAATGACTTTGTGGAATAAAGTAATCACACTCAGAACACCTAGACGAAGTTTTTCTAATTGAGCAACTTACACAGTTACATATTCCTTGTCTGTGCGACTTGGGTAACTGGTATACCAAGGAACGTGAAATGGCTTCTTACTCGGAAGAAAAGAGCTTTCCCAGAGTTTTCCACAGAATCCTCCAACGAAAAGGAATCTTCCAATTCGACTAAGAAACTCGCATGTTGGTCTAATTGAATTCCAAACGGGAGTCTCTTGAGGTTTTGGTCTCTTACAATAAATTTAAGAGAAAGAAGTCTGAAAAGAGCCTTGGTTTTTTAAAAAGCATTTTGTTCTTCGTTCCAATTCTGTGGAGCATTTTTGAAAGAAAAGAGTGCACAACGTTACAGATCCAATTTAAATAAAGGATAGCTTATAGGAAAGGAAGCCCTAACGGAACTTTGCTTTCAATAAAACATGCTTCTATCTTCTTCAAATTCGATTCAAATAGTAAACGAGTGTCAAAATGTGCATCAGGTAGGCCTCGAACTCACGCCAGTATTGACAATTTTTGACACTTTTTTTAACGATGCAACTATTTTTTATAAATCACTCTAATGTTGCTTTTTTCAAATTGTTCGCTCGTGCAACTTTTTCCCTATTTTGAAAGATTTCAAAAAATTTTATCTGATTTCGAGGATTTCAAAGTTTTTAAAAGTTTTAAAGAAATTTTAAGATAATTCACGGAATTTTAATGTATTTCAAAGTAGGTTAAAGGATGTAAAAGATTTTAGAGCATTCTACAAAACTCCAAGAAATTTGAAGAGATTTAAAAAACTGAAAGGATTTTAAAAATTGCAAAGAATTGTTAAGAGTATAGTGTATTGTAAAAAATTCCAAAAAATTTCATAAGATTTTAAGAAATTCGTAGGATTATCGATAAATATTTCAAGAGATAAAAAAATTTATGATGATTTTCAAATAATTTTGTAAGAATTCAGAAGATTTAAAAGATTTCGAAGATTTCGCACTTGCAAAATTTCAAGGGTATTTGAAGCAATTTACAATATTTGAGGGATTCATAGGATTTCAAAAGAAATTAGAAGACAACATAAGATTCCAGAGATTTAAGAGTTTTTAATAGATTTCAGTTGAGTTAAAAGACTTCGAGGGATTTTAAGGAGCTCTATTAAATTTTATTGTGTTTTACAGGAATAAACAGGATTGTAATGATTTCGAATTGAAATGATAATGAATATTATAATATTGAAAAGAATTTTGTAAGATTACGAAAAATTAAAAAAAAAATGAAAGTTTCTAAAGAATTTCTAATGATTTCGTCAGATTTCAGAAGATTGAAGATTTCGAATATTTCATAAATATTACACTTTAAAGGGATTTGAAAAAATTTTACAACATTTAAGGGATTCATAGGATTTCGAAATAAATTTGAAAATTTCCTAAGATTACAAGGAATTTCCATAGGTTTCCAGAGATTAAAAAAAAACTGAAGAGTTTTTCAGAAATTTTAGGAGAATTTCTCGGAGATTTTATAGGATTTCAACAGAATTCAAGAATTTTTAATAGATTTCAATGAATTTCCACGGATTTGAAAAGATTTCAAAGAGTTCAAAAGTTCAAAGAATTTAACGAAATTTCCAAATATTTAAGGGTTTTATTATTTCATGTTATAGTTTTCTGACCAGTGAATAATTTTTAATTATATGATGTTAATGTTTTTTGTCTACGTGGTCGATAATCAATATTTTTGTGAATATTGATTATTAATTTTTTTTTTTCAAGTTGTGAAAAAAATCCCTCTAGCTCCGCTGGGATTTGAACACCAGATCTTTCAGATTTCCGGTCTGATGCTTTAACCAATTAAGCTACGGAGACGGTATCCCAGAGTCACCGTTTAAGACACCTCACCCAGGTGCCATTCAGCTTTCGGCACGGTTGCTACGCCTCCGCTGAGGGGTTATTCCTTCGGGACCATCCTTGGACAATTGTCCGCGACTGCTTATTAATTATTTTAACCATATTCAGCAGAAACCCTTGGTATTAATAAATGTGAACATAATAATAAAAATATTAAACAAGAAATTATATATATTAATGGATCATTATTAAGATTTTTTTCTTCAAATCGACTGCGCGATCACGTCAGCGATTTAGCTGGTAATTTTTTTCCTAATAGTAGGTGCCCCATTTTTGTTTCAATTTGATTTTTTCTTCAATTTTACTTTTACTTTCAAACCTGCATAGAAAGGTAATTCATAACCGATTTTAAATTGTAATGGCTGGATTTATTCGCTTCAGAGAGTAGTTTTATGTGTGTAAAATATTTACTACACGCATGTATGTCAAAAACTAACAAAATAAGGCCTCCTTCAAAGTTGCCTATAATTTTAGTAAATTTCACCAAACTTAAAAGAGCTGCCAATTTTAATTTTCAAGTTCAGCGATCAGTCAAGGCTTTGTTTTTCTTTTACATAAATATTCAGAAGTCTAAAAAAGCTACCATGTAGCTTCGATGAACAGTTTTTTCATCAATTTTGCTACTTTCACATCGAATTAATTGCTATAGTCCAAACTTTCTATGTGAATATTATATGCAAATTCATACATTCAACCTTGTTCAAAAAAGCCTCAGAGGCTTTTCTGTGCATTTTAATTTCTAAGGTACAATGCATTTTTCTAATTACCACTGTTTTCACAGCTTTCATGATTTGTTGTGAAAAATATTGCTTTTATATCAAAATATTCTGCAGAGAAATTATATATTTCATACAAATATGTACAACTTTCTTTGTATACAACCTTTTTTGGTGAAATCATTATTTTTCGAAAAAATCTACCAAAAATAAAAACCACTTCGATTTTTCATGATTTTGGTCAGAAAAGCCAACTATATCTTAAAAAGTATGCATTTCGGAGAACAATTTTTGTACACAAGAAATGTAAACTTTTGTTCTCCAAACAAAATTTTCCTGTGTGTATGTGGTCATAAATTTAATTTTTTTTAAATAAAGGCCATTTTCCCAACAGTTTTTCGCAAGTAAATAATGAATTAATAACTTTGGTGTTGCCCTGGGCCAGAATCATGTGACAAGCGGCAAGTCACAATTCGGCCACATATTACGTGACGCTATATTTAGTGATCTCTTAATTACCCCTCCCTCTTGTGACACTTTGTGACATTTCGGTGAACCCCCCGTCAAAGTGTTATGTGACACTTTAAATAAATAATACAAATAAATACAAAATCTGAATGTAATTTTATATAATCTTCAATCGAACAATAATAATAATGAATTAAAACTTTAGACATTTTCTTTACGTTTGTGAACATTGATATAATTAAAAGATTAACTTAGACGACTGATTGAATTGATAAATTACTAGACAACAATCGTATAGACTACTAAATTTTTGTGTGCCGATAATATTAGTTTTTAATGTATCGATACGGAATGAAATTTTATTTTTTAATCAGAGAAGTCACACGTGTTACAAAACCTTTTCGATCCCTTCTTATGTGACACTTTCTGACGTTGGGGTAGACCCTAACCCCCTCCCGTTTAGAGCGTTACGTAATATGTGGCATGTCACATTTACGGCATGCTACATTCGTGACATGTCAATGTCACGGCATCTCTCATTCGGAAAAATTTTAAGTCCACCAAAAATTATCCGAAACTAGTGGTGTGACTTAAATTATTCCTGCGTGACCAATTACATTGGTGTCTTCCCGTCTCCCACGAGACGTTGAAAAATGGAAAGCAGTTGGGGTGTGACCTAAATTATTTCTGTGAATAATCACAGGCGTGTCTTCCCGCAGTTTTGCCAATTTTTTATGAAGTTCAAATTTTTCCAACTGAGAAATGCCGCAATGTGACATGCTACAAATGTGACTAGTCACATATAAGACAACATGCATGTAGCAGGTGAAGATTTTGCCAATACTGATACCAAGTTTCAAAATTTCCAGATGATTAGCGATTATTGCTGGGCGAGTGAAAGGTGAAAAAGCATAATAATCATATGATCATTTCAGATTACTCAACTTTGAATGGCTGATCCTTCCTGTGCCCAGTGGTGATATTTAGAGTCAGAAATAATTATTTGTTAATAAGTTATTGACAAAAAAGTGGGGGTCTCCGGAACTAAGGAACGTACAGAAATGATTCATGAAGCCAGTTACACATTTTTGGCTTCTGACAATGTTGTGCGTATTACCAATGAGCAAAAAGTTGCACCTCAATGTTTAAAAAATTATTTTCTTCTTGACAAAATACAAAAAGCTTAACGATAATAGAGGCTACCACACACACACAGCGTGGGACCTTTCAGGCGCTACTGCTACAAGTGCAACACGACCTTCTCTCACACTAGACAGTTACACAGCCTCTAAGCCCTGATGCAAAAAAAAGGGATACGGTTGCCTCGATTATCATAAAGTCTTTGGTATTTTTCCAAGAATAAAATAATTTTTTAAACATTCAAGTGCAACTTTTTGCTCATTGGTAATACGCACAACAATGTCAGAAGCCAAAAATGTGTAATTTGCTTCAAGAATCATTTCTGTACGTTCCTTAGTTCCGGAGATGACACGTCCCCACTCTTTTGTCAATAACTTATTAACAAATAATTATTTCTGACTCTAAATATCACCACTGGACACAGAAAGCATCAACGAACCCCATATATTTTTGGCAGATTTTTCATAATTTTTTTCAATAACTTACAGCCATTCAAAGTTGAGTATTCTGAAATAATCACAGGATTATTATGCTTTTTCACATTTCACACACCCGGAAATAATCGCTAATCATCTTGAAATTTTGAAACTTGGTATCAGTATTGGAAAAACCTTCACCTGCAACATGCACGTTGTCTCATATTTTTATAATTTGTTTTTACTGAGATTTTCATGAAAGTCTGCACAAAAATCTAGCTGCCTAAACTTTTTGGACGGATAGTAAATAGGTCTCGAATATAAGTAGATGATTGAAACGTAAATTCAACATTCTGTATTATTTAAATGATACAACTTTTCTTTTGTTTTCGGTTTCAGGTAAGTTTTGACACTTTATGGCGAAAAATTGAAAATCCCGTCTTGGGGAAAGGAAGGAAGGAAGGCTTTTGCAGGTAGGACAAATGCGATGCGAAAACTCTCTCTTTTTCTTTGTCTCTCGCGAAGGAAACGTCACGTGGAGCCGAGAGAAAATGTCTCTATGGGAGACTCTCATTTTTTCCTCCCTTTTCTTTTATTTTCTCGGGAGAAAATTGCGTTGCTGGGAAGCACTCAGGAATTCCGTCAATAATTCCAGCGCAAGTATCACTGCATTGCTAACTTGGCACGATGCTAATGTACTTAGCACTTTGCCGAGGAACATCCTCGAAGGAGCAGACATTAGTGATGTACAGCGCAAAGCTAAACAAGCGAAGTAGTATCTCGAATAACGGGGAAAGTGCGCTGACTGTCACGCAAAACGTCGCAAACTCGTTTCTTAGAAACATGTACACCACAAATAATATCTTCGACTGTAATTTTCATAATCGAGTTTTCAGGTGGCATATTAAAAGTTAGAGTTGAGAAACGTCAAAACAGTAAAAAACGATCCGTACAGAAGTATCGCGATCTGGCCCAGATAGTGAATGAAACGCATGCCCCGATCGGGGTCCGATCTGGCCATGTATCAGACAGCCAGATCCGTCTCCGATAGGGGTGTGCATTTCATGCCGTATTTAGGGCTGCCGGGTCGCAGCCCGAATGTGGCCTCGGCAAAAATTCTAAATTGATAAATATAAATACTGAAAAAAATCTCTTCAAGTGAAAGAAGTGCAATTTTTTGCATGAGGTTTCTTTAGGAAAAAATATCAGGGTGGCCACTATTTAAGAGAAAACAAATCCCGTGCAACGCAATAAAAGAAAATTAAAATATTCAAAGCTGAAAATTTGTTTCGTTTTATGCATTCGAAACTAACAAGGAGGAACCGCCAATTGAGAATTTTAATTTCGTTTTATAATTTTTTTAATGAAATCTCATTATCTGAGTATTAATTTACCAAAGCAGTTCTCTGCGCTTTTGCGCCATTTTTAAAAAAATCGACTTTGAAATATTCTCTACAGGGTAGTGTTTGGCGAAAAATACTTGCAATTGGCCGATAGCTCAGGTAGTAGCGCTTCAGCTTCATAGTCGGAAGGTTGCGTGTTCGATTCTTCAATTTTTTGTTATTAAAATGTTTTATAGATTATAATTTCCTTCAATAATCTTCCAAAATTATGCAAATCATAATTTTTTAATGCCTTTTCTCGCGGAAAACTGTGTTTTTTTTTTACTTTATCATGTTTTTCACAAACAAATTTATTTTCTATAAATGTTATTATTATTTTTCATAACTTCTGATTGATTTTGAATTGTATGCAAGTGTTAAAGTATACTGTAAATAGTAAATTGTGCACAATTGAATATTATTTTTAATATTGTGTTTTATCTGTAGTCATTTGGATGAAAAAACTTGAAAAAAATATATTCTATGCTAAGAAGCAAATATTTCTTTAATGAGTTTCTGTTCTGCTTGAAAATTCTTAATAAAAATACAATTTTTTGTTTTAAAAAAACTCGTTCATACTTATAATTTTAAATTCATATAATTGGTAAACATTATGAAAAAAATTTATAACATTTTTAGAAAATAAATTTGCTTGCAAAAAACATGATAAAGTTAAAAAAAAGAGTTAGTTTCTCCGTGAAGAAGGCATTTAAACAATTATTATTTGCATAATTTTTTTAAATTATGGAAGGAAATTATATTTCTAAACATTCTAATAAATTCAAAATGTAAAATGTGACAGGAAATTTATCAGAACTAATAATTGGGTAATCTCCAAATAAAAATTACTTAAATTATTTTCTTCAAAAACGAAATTAAGCCAATTTTAATTTTGAAGCTTTCAAACCTAATCGGTTGCAGTACGAGGCATTAAAAACAGAAAATATTAAAATATTTAGTGCTTCAAATTGAACAATTTACAAAATGAAGGCGAACAATATTTAATAAGTTTTTATTTGATGTACAGTTTTTAATTAATAATTTTCCGGATTGAACATTTAAAAATTAAAAATTTGAACAATGAAGACTTTAAAATTAAGGTTTTAAAAACTAAGCAATTAATTGTTTACCTTCAGTTTTAAAAAGAGAAAAGTGAAAAGAGGAAGGATTTTTCCCCTAAAAAAAGTGAAAAAACTGAGTGAAAGGAATGCCAGACACTCGCATAAAGATACTCACTTAGCACTTCTGCTGAAGGCACTCTTTTGAAATAATATAGATACTTTAGTTTATCTTCAAGTCGTTCAGAATGGCATCATTTCTGGAACGAGAAAACAGATCGGCACTTTACAAGAAGTTTTCAACATTCTTTTAAAGCGTCATTCACTTTCGCGAATAAATTGCTCTTTTAGGAAAAACAAAGATTGCAAAAAGTGTCTTAGAATTCAAATTATTCCCTAATGAGGCAGACATCCGTTTTCCTCAATCTTTCTCTTTGTATTGGTTAGAAACAAAATTAACACCATTTCTTTACTGACAATAAAATTGCGGAAGTAAGATCATGCAATTTTATGTAACATTATAGAATAATTTCAGATTTGAATGTTTTCAACTGTTGTTTTTGTGAATTAAAATCTCAAAACTTTTACGAATTTAAATCCTTTTCTAATTTTTCTCGTTTCTAATTTGTATAGGTACTCAGAGCTGCACTCGGTCATTTCTAGTCACTTTTTAGTCACTTTTAGTCACTTCTTATTCAGTTTTTTAAGAAAAAGTCACTATAGTCACTTTTATAAAGGTTATGGCCACTTTAGTCATTTTAAGCCATCTCATTTCAGTTTTTATCTAAAAAAAGAAAATTTAATTAATCTAGGTATGAAATCTATAGTAATATATCGTATGAAAATGCCATTCAGTATTAGACTTCACACTTTTTCTCCTATTCCCCTCTTTTCCCCTTTTTATAAAGAATTCCTCTTTTTCCTCCTATTTTCAAGAAACTTCTACTTTTTCTTGTTTTTCACTTAAATGCGAACTGAATTAATAGAACCCAATACGAAAATTCAACCATTTGTGGTTAAAAGTTAATTCTTTTTGTTTGATAATTAAATTTTTTGTGGAAAATTCAACTGTCTTCTAAAAAGTTCGTCTTTTTGGCTTGAAAATACAACTCTTCGGTTGAAAATGCAACTGTTTTTGGTGGCAGTTTACTCTATTTTTTTTTTAATTTCGACCATTTGATTGAAAATTCAACTAGCTGTTTAAAAATTCAACTTGTTGAAAATTCGTTTCTTTTGCTTGAAATCGCAACTATTTGGTTCTAAATATAACTGTTTGGTTGTACATAAATTAATTTTCTTTTTCGTTGAAATTAAGCTATATAGTTGATACTTCAGCTGCCCTGGTTGAAAATTACCTTTTTGTTGAAAATTTATCTTTTCGGGACTCAAAGTCAAAGGTTTTAGAAAACATTCGACTTTATAGCATACAAACTTAGCTTTTTGATGAAAATTTAGCTTTGTTGTTCGAATATGTCATCTCTTTTGGTTAAGAATGCAACTGTTTGGCTTAGAATTAAAAGTCTGGCTTGGTGGAGAATTCAACTTATTTGTTAAAAATTAATTTTTTCTGTTGAATATTCATCATTTTAGTTGGAAATTCATCTCTTTGGTTTAAAATTGAACTACTTTGTTGAAAATGTACTTTTCTTTGGTTGAACATTAATTTTTTCAACTGATAATTTAACCATTAAATTTTTCATTGAAAATTTGCCTTTTTTTAGTAGAAACTCAAACTATTTGGTTGAAAAATTTCTGTATTTTGTTAAAAATCTAGCTTTCTTAGCCGAAAATTAAATTTTTTGTTCAAAATTCATCTGATCACTTTTTTGTTCAAAATTCATCTGATCTTCACTTTTTTGTCCAAAATTCATCTGATCATCACTTTTTTGGTTAAAAATACAACTACTTGGTTGACAATTAATAATCTGTTTGGTTGAAGATACAACTATTTTATTAAAATTAATTTTTTTTTTTGAAAATTCTTATTTTTTCTGGTTTAAAAATTAATGGTTTTAACTGCAAAATTTAAGCATTCCATTTTTGGTTGAAAATGTCTTTTTTTTAGTAGAAGATAGAACTATTTGCTTCAAAGTCATGTGTTTTGTCGAAAATTTGTTTGTTTTAGTAGAAAGTATAAACTTAATTTTCTTGAAGTTAGAAAACGATTTGGTTGAATCATCAAAAACTTTTTCGGTTTAACCATAGAATATGGTTATTATATGCATAAAAAATATTTGTTTGATAATAATAAATATTTGTTTGATATATCTTTGGCTTGACCACATCTCTTGGTAGATGAAGTATTTGTTTACTCAACAAAAAAATTGGTTGGGTCCATCAAATATTTTGTTGAATCAATCAAAATTTGTTTGAACCAACCAAATTTTCATGAATATCCAAGAAAACATTTTTCTTGGTTCAAGACATTTTTTGATGAGTTTGTTTGAAAATTCATGTTTTTGGTTAAAAATGCATCTATTTTATTGAAACTGAAACATTAATATTGTTAAAAATAATTTATTCCCCTATTTTCGTGAAAAATTACACTATTCTCTTTTCTTTGAGAGTATTTTAGGCTGTGAAGTCTACAATATTAAAATGTAAATTATTGTAATTTATACTTTTCTGGCTTTCTAGTTCCCATTAATCACTTTTTCTCTTTTCAAATATGTATAGGTACTTGAAAATTGCAATATGTTTTCCTCAGTATTACATACGAAACATCCAATAAACCAATGAGCTATGCTCATATTATTAAAATGCATTGCAAAAGGTTAATTTTCCCTTTAATTAGTGCGATCTATATGAATAAATTCCTATGTAAATTTCTCATTAGTCAACTAGTTTGATGTTGAAGGAACGGAAGGTGTTCATTTTGACACAGACAACGCCCTTTTTGAGGAGAAAATTGAGCAAGCGAGCTGCGGTAATTTCACAAGACGCCGCGTAATTGTGCTCGCGTTAATTGTCCGTCTATATACACACGTGATTACACTCTACGATAGACTCACCCACCGGTGTGTCTACCGTAGAGCTTACCGGCTCGCCTTGCTTTTGTCGGCATCAATGTGTACTTATATATATATATATATATATGTATGTAGGCTTCATATATCACATGTAATGTACATAGCTACGTTTCAATGTGTTTTTCGTTACACACAAATACACAATTTCTGAAATACATATACACTACAACATTTTTGAGTCGCAAACAGAGCGGAACTTACAATTAGCCGCAGGGCTGTACTGTATCGCAAAACGACCTTCCCTGTTCTGAAACTCAGGATTCACACAGATAAACAATCTGTTAATGTTACAGGGGTCCTGTGTTAAGATAGTGACAGCATTGCTTTTTCTGTAAAGCTAACAGCGTTTTTAGGTATCTTACCAATTTACGATATACGTATTTTGGGCTATTTTTGTCGAATTTTCAAGCCAAAAAAAAAAACGAATTATCTACAAAACAGTTGAATTTTCAACCCGAAAACATAATTTACAAACAGAAAAATTAGTTTGCAACAAAATAAGATGAATTGTCAACGAAAACTGTAATAGCTAATATTTTCACAAAAAAAGATTTTGATTTGGAATCAAAAACAGTTCAATTCAACGAAAAAATACGAAGTAGTTGAATTTTCAACCAGAAAACGATTTTTAAACCAAGAAGATTAATATCAACTAAAGAAGATAATATTTTAACCAAATAGTTAAATCTTTAACTATAGTTTAAGTTTCAGCTCCACAAATTAACTTTGAACCAAAGAGATGAATCGTCTAAAAAACTGCATTTTTATCAAAGTGGTTCAACTTCAAACCAAATAGTTGATTTTTCAACTGAAAAATATGAATTGTCAACGAGACATTGTAAGACTTGATATTTCACCAAAAAAGACGAATTTACAAAAAAATGTTATAATTCTCAACCAAATAGTTGCATTTTTAACCATAGAGGATGCATTTCCAACCAAGAAAATTAATTTTCTACCAAAACAAAACAAAATTTCCACAAAATACATGAACTTTCAACTAAAAATCTATTCTTTAACCAAAAACATTAATTTTCTACCAAAAAAGACGAATTGTCAACAGAGTTCATGAATTTTTGTTCAAATAGGTGAATTTTCAACTAAAAAAGATCCATTTTTAACCAAATAGTTGAATTTTTAAATAAAAAAGATCAATTTTTAATAAAAAATGGTCTGGTTAAATTTTCAGTCCAAGAAATTAATTTTCAACAAAAAAGTTAATTCGCAACCAAATAGTTGAATTTTTAACTAAAAATGATGAATCTTCAAACAAGATTTTGTTTCTAACAGTTCAACTTTAAACCAAGTAGTTTATTTTTTCATCCAAAAAATATGAATTCTCAACGAAATATGTAATAGTCTCAGACGTTAAATTAAGAAGATTTTACATCCCGAAGTTCTTGTCATATGTAATAGTTGAAATTTCTACCAAAAAAGATTTTGGTTTAAAATAAAAAAAGGAAGCATTTTTAACCAAAAAGGTTAATTCTCTACAAAACATTTTTTTAACAAAATACATGAATTTTCAACAAAAAAAAAAACTATTTTGAAAACAAGAAGATTAATTTTCTACCAAAAGCGGAACTTTTAAACTAAAAAAGATAAGTTTTTACGCAAATAGTTGAATTTTTAAATAAAGAATGTAAATTTGCAACCAAAAATGGAATAGTTTAATTTTCAATTAAAAAAGTAGTTATGAACCAAAAATGAAACAAATTTAAACATTACGGAAAAACGCATGCTGTCGCACGGTAAAAATTAGCATTAAATCAATCAAATATTAATACGGATACACAATATTTTCTTGATTCATGAAAATGCTTTTTGTCTCAAGAAAATGTACCTGATTGAAGAATGGGAGTGTCTATACTCTATATGTACCGAAAAATACCGAGAAAAAAATTGTTCGGTACAAATAGCTCCTTTTACGCACCGTTCGTACCGAAAAACAATTGGGCACATTTAGCCACGGTCTTAATTAAAATCAATTTTCATCATTACGGTACATTTTTGTGACAAGGAAGGATCAATACAATACTGTATTGTCCGTATTCGTGACAATATTTTCTTCATTCAATACTAATTTTTTACCTTGCACCATTCTGTGTTCATATATTTTATATTTTTAGCACATTGTTATATCATGCTCCTATTTTATCCTTCAAACTCTTGTATGTTCTGAAAATATGATTGCGAATATGAGGTGCTTAAAATATAAAATTTTCTTATTAAATAAACAGGGTTATAAATATCGGTAAATAATTATCGATATTGAATAGTAATGGGTGCTATTATAGGGAATATTGGAGATTTGATATCATAAATAATCGTATGTCAGGCTATAATAAGTGCCTTGTGCAATGATAATATCAGTCTACTGTAATTGTTATCATTTCCCATACAAAGTTTATAATTTGGAGCGCAAGGACTGAATTCAATTTGATGAAATGGTTGATTATCTCGAACAAAGAAACACTGGACAGGTTGGTTGCAGACCTATATCGAAAATTAAATCGATTAGCAAAATCGGCTGGCTGTCCAGAGGACGGCTACCAGTGTTGTGGATATTTTTCTGTCGACGCTTACGTTGTAATTGCGCAAGGACCGGTTACAATTTCTCGTCCCCTTGAGTTTGATATCGATCTGTTACCGAAATAGGCACTAAAAATTTAAAAACAGCTTTGGGCAATGACCCTTGAACTGCAATTATTTCCTGAATCAGTTTTCTCCTAGAAATTATAATTCAGCTTAAGGGGAAACTTTGCGATGCTTGTGTAAAAAGTAGGTGTAAATACTTTTAGAAAATCAATCTTGAGCTCTTGATTAATAAAAAGGAGAACTATTAAATTTAAAATAGGGTTGTAAATCTCTTAGCTGCTCTCTCAAAGAAATTTCTCGTGATTATGGTAGTTGGGCAAGCAATTATATTTATAGCAACGACTACTATGAGACTTGTTTGAATTATTATAGTCTCACGATATATACGCGAGGTCCATTTTTTCGAACCACCGGAAGAGGAGTGGAGAAGCAACGGAAGCTTCCCGTTAGGTGCTCAATGCGTTAATAGTAGAATTGTAAAATATTGTAGATTCTTAGTAGATGGTAGATTTTTAAATGTAAGTAAATTTTTCAGCACGTCACGTCATGCTCCGTACTTTCGCCAAATTACAGAGACTTAAAACCCATCAGAAAACAATAAACTTGAGAATAATTGGTAAAACCGTCATTCCTACTACCAGCGTACTTCCTGGTTTAGGTCAAATCTGGGCTGATATTTCAAGTTGTAATGGAATATCTGATTCCAGGAAAATTCCACAGAAACCAGAAATATATTTTAGTATTTCGTACTTCAACGGGTAAACAATTTTAAACATATTCCAGAATGTAGTCTAGAAAGTTCCAGAAAATTTCAGGATTACAGAATATTCTAAAACATTCAGGAACATTATAGAACATGCTAAAAATTTCCATAATATAGAACATTTCAGAATACGCTAGCAAAGTTAAGCAATTTTTAGAATAGTAGAACATTTCAAAATATTTAAGAATTATCCATCATCCCTAACTAGAATATTCTATAATATATTTGTTGAGTACTAAATTCAATATTTTATAACATTTTTACCTCGATTTTTCACATAAATAGATTATTCTCAACAGTTTTTCTTATAACTACATACAAAATAACTCTGTTAAATGAGTATTATCAACTGTACAAAAGTCCTTTGTATCACATTTGCATAATGTAGTCAAGTGTATACACCTTTAGATTGGCGTTATTGAAGGTCATGAATTACGCAGAATTTAGTCTTCATTATGACTTTGAAAATGACCTGACGCACTGATCGCACTCTCCCCTAATTTAATGATGCAGCTTTATAATAAATGATTAGTTCAGTAGACATTTTGAGATCGATCTGAGAAATATAAGTGGAGTGTAACGAATAGTCAATAGAGGATCTACTCTACTGGATTCCTAGACGTCCTTGCACTAATCAGTAATAAAATATTGTGATCGCTCTCTTCGTACGGCCTCCGCCTTTCCTATTCATCTCAAATGTCAGAGAGAAAGGCAGCTGGACGATTCGTTCGCAATTCAAATAACAGGTTGGGCAATGGGCAATGGGCATGGTATGCCCATCCACCCGCGCTATTCGTTATTCTCTCTGCACATCTTGGACGAATGAAGGGATGAGGGGGGAATATCAATCCCCTTCTCTGGTCTTCTACAAATCTACCTCTCTACCTGTACCACAGCGGATGAAATTCATTCTTGCGTTTCAAGGCTAGTATTATTTACGGTCCAGCTCCAGATCACCATCGGAAGCAATTGATACCATTGGCCACGGACAATAACCTCAATCGATTTCTCGTTTTGATTTGAAACCACTCACCGCTCCAGAAATTGCATGGGCTGCAAGGTGCAATTTCTTCAACAAATACTTATCGTATCTTGCTTTAGAAATTTATTTAAAATTTGGCTTGTTCTATGTTTAGACCTTTTTAAAACTGAGACGCTTTCAATTTTGTTTGCGTTTAAATTGAATGCTTTCTTCCGCGGGGAAGATTTTTTGGAAGCTTTCGTTTCAGATTTGTTCAATTGAACACATGGGATTGTTTAAGGATTCTCGTCCTATCGCCGAAGTTAAGCAGAGCGTGGCTCGGTTATACGCGGATGAAGGCTGTCGTATTGGATGGCATATATCGTATTTTATCAGTTTTAAACTCTCTTCACTCTTGACCTAACACTAATTCTAGTTCTTTAATATTTCTACGTTCTATGATTTATAATGCTCTACATTTCGATGTTGTCAATTTTGGATGCTTCCCAAGTTTAGTTTGTTTAATATTTGTATGGTTTAGAATTTCGATATCCTTTCATGTGTGCATGTTTTCAACTTTAGGAACTTTACATATTTATGTGTTTTTATATTTTGATTAATTGAAAACAAGTGTATTTGAATGATTTCAAGTCTTGAAGATTCCAAGTTATCTTTTCTTTGGTTAGTATCAAGTATGAAAAATTAACAATTTTGCTCTTTTTAGTTTTAGGATTCAGTTTCAGGATTTCATCAGTTTTAGGATTCAAATAATAAGGTACCAATTTAAACCAGCTTTGCGACACAATTTATAGGAGCAATAGAATGGTAAATTTATAAGCATCTTTTTACTATATGATGGTTTCAAATCTGAATATTTTTGACCGAGGATGCATATATAGTATAGAATAATTTTCTTATAATACGACGTTCCACGCCTGGACACTTTTCAATTAATTTGAATTGTTCGTACTTGCATGGATTAAAACTGGTTTGGTTTTATAGTTGAATATGACTTCAAATTTGTATGTTTTTAATCTAGGATGATGCATTTATATAGCATATGATGATTTTCTTATAAGACTAGGATGGTTTCATGATTGTATCGTTTGAATGTTGCAAGTGTTGTTGGTTTCAAGTTTGGACACTTTTAAATTTGAATTAATTTACAGTTGTTTGGATTAAAATTGGTTTGGTTTTATAGTTGAATATGGCTTCAAATGTTTATGTTTTTTACTTAGAATGATGAATTTATAGTATAGGACTAGTATGCATAGTTGATTTCAAGTTTAGACATTTTAAAATTAAAATTATTATTTCATAATTGGATCAATTAAAATGTGTTTGGTTTTATAGTTGAATAGCTCCAGATCCTTTCAAACTTTTTGTGTTTTAAGATTCACACAAGTTCAGATTCCTTATTTCAATATACTTCTCCAACACTAAACATAGAAATTCATCCACAAACGTTTTTAATCACACCATATTTAAGATTCCCTCATCTATTTCGTGATCTCTGTTACATAATCATCTCACACTTCCGGTAAATGAGATCGTGATTAGCATTTGTAATATAGGTTAACTCGTACTTTTGTTCAAAGTTTAGTGATGTTTCTCATAATGGTGCCGACATTAAACTTACGTTAATCGCGTAATTATTCGCAGGATAGAAAAGTGCCGCATGTCATTAAGGCATTCTATTCTCCCCAGCTTATGGCGATAAAGTCATCAACTCCCTCGTTATCGTTGCTCCTTGGCATCTCGAACGCGTTGCGAATTTTCCAATTTTGTCTTTAATGTTTGTCTCTCAAATGATAATAATCTGGGCTGTGAACTAAAAAAGGTACTTTCAGTTCTTTTTTATTATATGGATGTATAGAAAGCCCTCGTCTCGTCTTGTGTAATATACCTACTTTTTGAATAAGTAGGTTAAGTGATAGTTATATTGAAGCTCAGCAGAGAAATGAAAGGATATTGATATCGTTAATTATATTAACGATATTAATATCTTATTAACTATTAACGATTATATTAATTTTCGTCGTTAATTTATTATTTGGCTTCATAGTCTTAAGATTTATAATAAAAATGCACTTTCTTTGACATTCACTCATTATATACTACCAACTTATTATAATAACTTTTCTGAAACCGCCTAATATCTTTTATTAGGTAACATCCATTTATTATATGTGCAATTGGACGCTGCAATCTATTTTTTTTCTTGTTATGACGTCGTAGAAGTATACTTATAGTGTGGTCTTGCGAAACTTCGTGGCTTTATAAGGACGATTAATTCGTCTTGCAATCGCGGATTATCGAAATTCCGTGGGTGGTTGTGGTAAGTCCGAGGTATTAGGTAAGACTCTGATCTGAAGTTCCTTCGATATTTCACGCGGTCGAGAAAACTGCATGTATGTATCTTTATGCGTGTACAATTACTTTCACTTCGCATGTTGTGCGCCACCTTCCCAGTCAATGAAACGCGTGTGGACAAAATAATTACCACGAAATACTCAATGAAAATGTTGCGAGGCGTGCTTGTCGATTGAGTGTGCAACTGTTGAGGGAGCAAAGAGCCAATTAACTAAACAGAGATATAAAGTTGGGAAGTCAATTTAACTGTGAGTTATAAAATCCGAAAATAGAGTACTGACAACAGAATTAGGGTAGACTCAGTCTTCATGGTTTTCCCCTTGATCCCCCCTTTTCCTCTTTTTTCAAAAAATTTATCTTTTCTCGCCTGTTTTCAAGAATCATCCACTTTGTCCCCCTTTTTCTCGTTTTTTTGCCTCAATGCGAACTGAATTAATAGAACCCAATAATAAAATGAACTATTTTTGGTTTAAAGTTAATTCTTTCAGGTTAAAAATTCAAGTTAGCCGCTGGTCAGGGAAAAGGAAAAGAAATTTTGGTCAAAGTTTCTGGTATACGACAAAAAGTCTTGCAAATTATCTGAATGGAATTTTTAATTTCGATGAAAATTAGAAAAGTTATATACTTTTCAAAATTGTGAAAATAAAAAAAAAATAGATATCATTATTTTTCTGATAGATAAGGGAATTTCATCCGAAAATTTTACAAGCTATCAAATATATTTCTGAACTATTCCCACGAAATTTTTCAATGAAACCAAAATTAAAAAATTTAAAAAATTTTGAAAAATAAGCAAATTTTTGTTTTTAAGAAATCCGTAAGCTTAATTAAAGTGTTATTTTTAGTAGACTTTAACAAGATTTACAAATTATCTTATTCAAATTTTTCAATTTGACACAAATTGAAAATGTTCTAGATTAATTAATCATATTAGAGTTGTCTGAGAACTAAAGTTTGAACGAATGCAATCAAATCCTACGGCTTAATGTCTCTATTTAATAAGTTGAAAAATGGTTGCGTTTTTTTATTAACATTATATTGAAAAACATACCTACTCCTTATATGCTGTTTAATTTTCTCTACATCGTTTTATTTTTCAAATAGAACTGATTCTATAACCTAATTATCGAGCGCGAGTGTCGCAATGAGAATGTAATCGTCAAAGCCGCAGCTGCTTTGAGAACCTTCAGCGGGCAAATTTTTTTTTATTAGAATATATCTCAATAATATATCAACAAAAGTCAGGAATGAGAGCAAAAATAAAATTCTGGAACAATATGAAAGTCAGTTTTACATCTTAATACATATTAAAATTTCCACTTTTATCACAATTGTTTTGAACATAAATACGAATATAAATTATCATCATTGGTCCATACGCTTTGCAACCATTCTTAGACAGAAACAAGTGGCAAACTCGAATCAAATTATCTAACTAAGTTTTGAATTTGAATCATTCAATGTCGGAATTTTGACATATTCAAATCTTACGTAAGATAATCGTCAACCCCGTACTCTCCCCACCATAAGATTCTGTAAAAAAATCCGCTGACCCCTCCCATCCCCCAAACGTCCTACGTAATTTATGGACGACCCCATAGCTGAAAGAACTATATTTTGGTCCTCACAACTAAAAAGTATAGTTCTTAGCCCAACACACCGGATTGTCCTCACAACTATACCAGAATAGGCGTAGCAACTATGCTAGTATTCCTAAACGTCATATCGCTCCGCGAAGGATACAAGTTCGTTGACGTGACAATACAATGTATAGCTATCGTAAACAAAATACGATGCCTGTTATAACACACACATACACATACAGACATACACAACAGAATGACATACATGCATACACACAGCCAAACATACACACACATCCTGACATACACACACATCCTGACATACACACACACACCCAGTCAGACACAGTAATACACACACAAAAAGCCATATATAGAAATACACATGCAGGTATTCATACACACAGCCACACACATTCAGGCACACACATTCGAGAAAACCTGTTTTTTGGATTTAAAAGGTCTCAAAACGTGAACATTTGACAACAACGGCGGGGGGGGGGGGAGTCAAATTTTACACAAATATAATACCTTCTCTGATGAGAATGTAAAAAAATGATAACAAATAATTGAGTTTCTAGATTACAGAAATGCCGGTGCGTTAATTTGTTTGCTATCAAATTATTAACAAACAAATGAGTGTACAAGCAGTTCTGAAATCCAGAGCCTCAATTATATGAATAATAGGAAATGATAATATGATGGTCGAAGTATCGTAACTTCGTTAGTACTTACCTTCAAAAGATTCGGTATATTTTTGTAATTCCCAATCATTCAATTTTTTCTTCACCCACTTGTCCATCGCAATTGTGAATTTTAGCGAATAAACACAACGATATGCATGAACGATACGCGTGAACAATACGAAGAAGCTCTTAGCAACCAAAAAAAAAACGCCTCGAGCAAATGACGCTTCTTTTCCACTTTAAAGTTAAGAGTCGCACGTGTATGCGAAGCAGTGTATCGGTCACGCGACGAATCAGTATAGTTGTCTCACCTATACTGCATGGGTATAGTATATACCGGTATAGGTCGAACAACTATACTTTTATCGTTACATGAACAAAATTATAATGGTGCGATGGCAAAATACGCATTTCAGAGTGTCGCACATTCAGTTTAGCTGTAATGTCAATATCGTATAGTTGCGACAGGTATGTTGCTAAACTAAAATTGTGTATAGTTCGAGCGGCAATACTGTTCTTCCGTGTATATTGTTGAAAATTCGTCTCTTCGGATTAAAAGTTCAACTGGTTCTAAATGCAACTGTTTGGTTACAAATTAATTTTTATTTAAATTACGCGATTTATCTTGAAAAGTCAACAAATCTTTGTTGTTTAAAAATACGACTATTTTTTAATTCATCTTTGTAGGTTGAAAATTCAGCTATTTGCTGAAACTTCGTCTCTTTTGCATAAAATTTCAACTACTTGGCTATAAATGCAACTGTTTGGTTGAAAATCACTATTTTTTTAAATAAGATTGTTTTATTGAAAATTCATATTTGGTTGTAAATGCAACTGTTTGGTGGGAAATTGATTTTTTTTTTTTTTTTTTAATTCAACTTCATTGCACGAAAATTATTATTTTGTTTTGTTTTGAAACTGATCTTTTTTGTTAAAAATTCTTTTCAGATTGATAATTCAACTGTCTTCTAAAAAAATAGTATTTTGGCTTAGAAATCCAGATATTTGGTTGGAAATACAACTGTTTAGTTAAGAATTTTATTATTTGGTTGTCATAAATTGGTTGGTTCAAAATTACAATTTTTTTTTTAATTAAAAGTATTTGGTTATAAATTGATTTTTTTTTAATTCAACTTTCTTAGTTCAAAATTATCTTTTTTGTTGAAAATTCTATTTTTTGTTAAAAATTCTACTTTCAATTAATTTCATTAATTAAATTTAATTTTAAATCTACTTTTAATACAATTGTCTTCTAAAAAATTCGTCGTTTCGGCTTGAAAATTCAGCTATTTGGTTAAAAGTACAACTGTTTTTGGTTAAAGTTTAATCTTTTTTGTTTGAAAATTCGTCTCTTGCTTTAAAGTTGAAAAAATTGTTGACTTTAACTGCTTGGTTTAAAATTATATATATATTTTTTTAATTAAACTATTTGATTGAAAATTCATCTTTTTTGGTTTAAATTTGTCGTTGTTGTTAATCCATTTTCTCGGATTTAAAAGTCAACTGTTTTCTAAACCATTCGTCTTTTTAACTTGAAAACTCAACGCTTTTGTTAAAAATTCGTCTTTGGATTGAAAATGGAATATATTTCGACTTGAAGTTATAAAAATATAAAACGTTTCATATTGAATTCAATAAGGTATATATGCTATTTTTTATCCCCCTATAATTTCCATGAAAAATTACCCGATTTCTCCTGTTTTGAGAACATTTTGGGCTGGGAAGTCTGCATACTGTAATTTTATTATTCTTGGTACTTTTCGTTCGAGTTGAGAACGTAAAATATTTTTGTGTGGGGAAAAGTTGGAGGTTACTGAACGTTTGATCTTTTCTGATTTAACTACTGTGTGCAGCATGTTTCTGCCTTCGACTTACATACTCGTATTTCGGTCTAAGCGTCTAAGGTATACTGCCCGGATATACATGTGAACACGTGCTCACCACATGTCTGGAAATTTTTTCCAAAGAGAAGCCGGACCTTGAACACGTGTTCCTTATGCACTCCGTGTGATACCCTAACAAAGGTTTTTCAATAAAAAACGGGATTTACTTCCTTGATGCATTTCAATTCGGTTCAGTGAACTTGGACGAAGAACATTATAAAGTATAGAGGAGATTTTCACTTCTTAGAAACAAAGTACTATTAAACCATCGAATGGTGATGACTGAATTTTATTGTCAGGTTAATCTTTATCTTTAAAAGTAATAAAAATAGTTGGATCTGTAGGTGTCCGCTGGACCCGGAATTAACCAATTTTTCAGTAGAACATCCGGTCTATTTGCGTTTGAAATGTTAAATGTTAATTTTTAAATTAAAAGATGAAAAATACAGTTTTGATTGCGTGGACAGTCAACAATATTGAAAGCGTTTTGAACTTAAGAAAAGTGCGACTGTGAAAACTTCGAGAATTAACAATTCTGCATTGTTTCAATATGATAGGATTTTCAAATTAATGTTTTTCTTAAAGTTTCAAACGTTCATAGTTACATAATTTCAACTTGAAACCCTTGATGGTTAAACAATCGTAAATTTCTGATTAAAGCTTTATAATTTATTGGCTAAAGTTTCAAATTCATACATTCGTAATTAGACACACTCCACATAAAGAATTAACTTTCAAATTAAAGCATTCAAAATCGAAATGCTTTAAAATTATAAGCCTGAATAGTTGAATGATTTGTTTAATAGTTGTGAATCGTCACAATCTCAGACTGATAAATTTTCAATTTTGAAGGTTAGCAATACTATTTAAATTTAAAATTATGTAATTTTGAAAGTTTGCAATTTCAAATTCTTCAATTTTGAATAATGACAAAGACATTGAATATTTTTTTACCTCTATTTTCACTTATTATTAGGTAATATGCAGTTTTAATTGTTACTATGTTTAAATTTTTTGAATTTTGGAAGTTTTGGTTTTGAAATGTGTAATTCAGAAGTTTTTTAAGTTTGCAGTTGGATCAAATCGAAAATTATTCTGTTTTTAAAGCTTAAATTAGAATCTTAACTTTTACGTGTTCAATCTGAAACGTTACAAAGTTAAGTATACCTGAAATTTTTACAATTTTTCAGTTTTATATTTTTCAAGTTAAAGAATATTGAAGGCTTCTGATTTTATATTTGCAAATTTTGAATTTTGAAATAATGCCTATAATTTTGAAGTCCTTAGAATGGAAACTACTCAAATTATAATTCTATTACTGGTCATCCTAAGTCTGTTTTCAAAAAACATTCCGCAACAAAAAAAAGTTGTTTGTCAAAAGATCAAACCTACCGGTTTCCTTCCTCGCTCATCACCCCCGCATTTATTAATAGCGCTAATTTTGGCAATTCGCCTATCGCCTCCTTCATTCATGCTCCCATTGCCTCTTTGGATGGCAAAAATAAATTCGGAGGTGACTGCATCTTAAATATACCTATACTTGGGTATTTGACCTCTCTTTTGGAATCTCGGCCATTGGCGTCGATCCTTGAAAATCTGGTCGATTGGCCACTCAAAGATTTAATTTAAATACGTCCTGACATCAAAGATTCTTCTATTTCCAGACCATGATCTTATATTAGAAAAACTCTAAAATGTTTACTCTTATCATGTATCTAGCACAGGATGGCCGTAGTTCAGGGAAAAGTCAGGAATTTTGAAATTTTTTTACAAAGTTAGATAATTTTTATTCCAGGCACTTCAAATAAGTCTCAAGGATAATAAATTTTGAATTTTTAAATTAAATTTTCAAATTGTATTATTCCGTTTATAAGAGATTCTATATTAAAAATCATACAAGATTAAGATTCTGGTCTTTGAATGTTAATTGGAATTTATTTGCCTTGTATTTACATTTTTTTTTGGTGCAGTTTCTTCTTCCTGAGGATTATATTTTTAGTTAAAAATTGTATTATTTATATATTTATTAGGTTAGGTTGTAAATCAGCTCAGCTGAACCTCGGCCTTTTATGTCCACTCATATTTCTCTTTCTGTGAGCTAATGTACATATTTCGTGGAACATAATAAAGATATATTATTATTATTTGATTGAAAATCAACATTCATCCTTTTTGATTGGGAATTCAACTATTTTGGCAGAAAATTAAATTTTCGTTTAAATTCATATTTTGGTGTTTAAAATTCAACTGAAATCTTCCTTGGTTCAAAATTCACCTATTTTTTTGTTTTCAAATATTTTCTTTTCGGCTTAAAAATTCATCTTTAATAGAAATTTCATTTTTTTTTTGTATAAATGCAACTGTTTGGTTGAAAATTAATATTTTTGGTAGAAGATTCAACTGTTTTGTTGAAAATTCGTCTTTTTTTTATTGAATTCAACTGTTTTTTATTTAAAATTAAAATATTTTTTAGTTGAAATATCTACTATTAAATTATTCGTTGAAAATTCATTTTTTTTTGTTGAAAATTGAACTACATATCTGGGTAAAGGTTCAACCTTCTTTATTAAAAAATGTTTTTCGTTTGTTGAAGATTCATAATTTTAGTTAAAAATTCATCTCTGATTGAAAATTCTTTTTTTCATCTCGTTGAAAATTAATGTTTTTGACGGAAAATTTAACTATTCCAGTTTAAGATGCATAATTTTAATTGAAAATTCATCTCTGGTTAAAAATTTAACTGTTTTGTTGAAAATATGTTTTTTTTTGTTTGTTTAAAATTAATTTTGTAACCTGAAAATGTAAGTTTTCTATTTTTGTGGAAAATTTAGCTTTTTTAGTTGAAAGGTCGTCTTTTTTGGTAGAAAACTAATCTTCTTGTATAGAAATGTCCTCTTTTTTGGTTAAAAGTGCAACTTTTTGGTTGAAAATGAAATTCAACTGTTTCACAGAAAATTGGTCTGCTGGCTTGAAAGTTCAACAACTTGGATAATTTTTGTTGTTTCTTGCATAAAAAAATCTTAACGTGTTAAAAATTCGTATTTTTGATTTTTGATTGGAAAATTTATCTTGCTTTTTTTTTTTTTTTTTTTAATCAATTGTTTTACTGAAAATTGAACTTTTTCATGTATGGTTGAAAATCAATTTTTTTTAGATCATAATTCAACTATTTATATAAAAATGTCTGCATTTTGTTGAAAATTCGTCGTTTTGTTAAAGATTTGTCTGTTTGGACATCAAATTTGTCTTTTTATATTGGAAATTCATCTCTTTTTATTAAAAATTAAACTATCTTATAAAAAATTAAATTCTTTCGTTAAAAATTCAACTGGTTTTGGTTGAAGTTTAAACTTTTTTATTTGAAAATTCGACCATTTGGATGAAAATTTATCTTCGTAGACTGAAAATTCAACAATTTAGGTCAACATTGAACGATTTTGTTGGAAATTGAACTACTCTGTTGAAAATTGAACTATTTTGTTAAGAAGTCATCTTTCTTGGTATTAAATTAAACTGTTTTGTTTAAAATTCGCACTTTTGCATTGCAAATTAATTTTTTATGGTAGAAAAGTCATCTTTTATCGTGGAAATAAGTAAATTTTGAAATTTTGTACTTTT
Source organism: Andricus grossulariae (assembly GCA_011634705.1). NCBI lineage: Eukaryota > Metazoa > Arthropoda > Insecta > Hymenoptera > Cynipidae > Andricus > Andricus grossulariae. The sequence continues at coordinate 15,392,747 of JAABKJ010000755.1, forward strand.
ACTATTTGCAAATTTTTATTGTGCATATTTAAAACATTAAAATTACGGGAAAAGATTACATGAAACTACGTTTCGGTGTCGTTAACTCTTTTTGTTAAAAAAAAGTGAGATAGCACACTATGGATTTAGGGCCACGAATTGTTTTAAGTCAACTGGGATTGAGAATCTGTGACAATTCTTATCTATGGCACAAAGACATAAAAATATAATCTCTCAAGATACCTATATTACATCTCCTCCCCGCTCCTTCCACCCTCCCAAAAAAGTGCCAGTTTTAACTTTATGAACCTGTTTACTATAAAAGATAGTGATTACATTCAATCCAAAAGTAAAGATAAGAAATCTGGTTGTGAGAAGTGTAAATGTGATGTTGTTATCTCAGTCACGCAGAATCCATTATACTTTGTACGAGTTGATTTACATGTCAGGTACTTGAACATGGTGTTTGGAGTGGCCAGGCGAGAATTCTTTTATCTTGACGGTATTCCATTCCCGCTCTTCGGCGGGTTATCGAATTTCCAAGGTGTTATGTGGACGTACATTTGTTTTATTTTATTGGATTTTTATTACCGATCAATTACACCTAATGACACGGGTCTCGCGGTTTCACTTGGCTTTTATAGCGCTATCTAATTAGGATCAGGGCCAGAAAAATGTCCGCCTCTATCGATCTGTCGATCAATGTCCACCACTACGGAAAGATCGCCGCGCCGCGCCGGTCCGTTCTCCACTCAACCCACTTACACTGCAGGGAAGTCACCTACGGTCCTAGGATATGAGAGTTTCTCTCAGGACAAGTGCAAGTAAATTATATTCAGTTTTCAGGAAAGTCGCTTTGGCATCTTGAATTTTTTACTCAGAGAGGATCGGAGATATTCATTTGAGAAATTCGAATTTGATTTCACTTCTTGAGTTTCAGATAATTTTATTTTTGTATCTGATTGCAATAGCAGTAAAGGTATGCAGTGATTTATTTGAATTTTCAATACAGATTTAGACACGCTTGGAAAATGGGATTTTTCGGAATACACTCAACTCCCGATATAAGACCGGTTTTGGACACGGCTTGCCTTGGTCTTGATCCTAAATCGGGGGAATCCAAACGTAAACAGACAGGTCCACATGAATAATTTCTATTGGATTTGGACGCATGACGCCACCTGATACAACTAACGCGCTGAGAGGGCGGCCATGAGTTCTAGGAATATCGTAAACCGGGGAGTCTTAGATAGGGAGTTGAGTGTAGAAAAAAATCTAACTGTACATCACACCGGCTTGATTTCATCAGATTATTACAATTTTAAAAATCAAAATTATTCCTTTTGTTTAGGACAAAAATGGATCCAAAATTAAGGTCGAAGATTCGACTTCATTCTTTCCCATATTCCCCTCTTTCCTCCGTTTTCGAAGAATTTCTCTTTTTTCGTTTATTTTTAAGAAATTTTCCCGTTTTCCCCTTTTTCTCGATTTTTTGCTTAAATGTGAACTCTCGTGTAGAAAATTATCTCGGTAGACTTGCCTCCAGTTAAGGCATTGTCTAGAGTCTAGGCCGTCTAATCGAGACGGTCTTTTCAGGCCCTAATCGGGTGTTGGCTAGCCCGTCATGACCAAACACTTTTCTAAGTGTCTCGTCCAAATGTTTTTTGTACATCTCCAAAAAGAGGCAGGGTTTTTTAAAGTATCAAAAATGAAAAAGTTAAAAATTAACTCCAAAAATATCAATTGTTTTCCGCATCATCTAGTCAGTGTTTTCGCGCTCTAATCGGGTGCTGGGTAGCTTATCAGGAACATCACGTGGTCTAACTTTTAAATCCAAATATTATTTTGCACACTTTCAAAAAGATCCAGGGTGTTTGAAAGTATAAAAATGGAAAATGTGCATTAAAAACAAAGAATTTTTTTCTCATCTTCTAGAATGTGTTTGAAATAATTTTTAACGTCAACTATATAAACTAGATTTTCACAAAGTTGGCTGACTAGCATTAGATTAGCTTGTCCAGACTAGCATTTGACCATACAAAAACGTTTCAATTTTACTCAGCGCCATAATAGACCGACTTGACAGCGCCACATTAGTGGTCAGGACGGTTTATCCTGGACCCAAATACTTTCACGATAATTTTCTCGACGGGCTTAATTAATATAGAACCCAATAAAAAAATCCGACTATTTTTAATTGAAATTTAATTGTTTTTATAGTTAAAAAGTTTACAATTATATTTTTGGTCTAGAATTCAACTATTTCGGTTAAAAATTTTACTATTTGGTTGAAAATTTAATGATTTGTTTTCAAAGTTCAACTATTTGGTTGGAAATTGATCTTGTCGTGTTTTAAAATTAATGATATTAAAAAAAAATTAATTTTTAGCTTGAAAACTCAACTCTTTTCTTGAAAATTTATCTCTTATGGTAGAAAATCTTTTTTTTTGTTAAAAATTCGTTGTTCTTGATTGAATTTAACTGCTTTTGATTTAAAATTCAAATTTGTTTTAAAAGATTCATATTATCGAGTGCAAAATTTAACTGTTTTTCAGGAAAGTCATATTTTTGACTTGGAAGTTCAACTATTTTCGTACAACGTTAAACTATTTGGTTAAAAATGAATATTGTTCGTGAAAAATTAGGTAGAAAATTCAACGGTTTTGTTGAAAATGAACATATTCGAAAAATTCGTCTTTTGGTAGAAAATTTAACTATTTTGCTGAAAATTCAACTGTTCGGTTAAAAATTTATCTGTTTTCGTTGAGGATTGAACTATTTTATTGTTATAATGTTGTTGTTAAAAATTATTTTTTTAACTGAAAATGTAACTACATATTTGGTTGAAAAATTCATGTACTTCGTTTGAAAATTCGTTTGTTTCGATTGAAGATTCAACTGCTCGCTTAAAATTGCAACAGATTTTGGTTAAGTTTAATATTTTTTTTAAATTTGACCATTTGTTTGAAAATCCAACTATTTGATAAAAAATTGTATTTTATTGCAAATTGCTTTAATTCAACTATTTGGTTAAAAAATCATCTTTCTTGGTTGAAACTAAACTTTTTTGTTGAAAATTCATCTTTTCGTGTTTCAAAGTCAACAGTTTTCTAAAAAATTCGACTTCGACTTTTTAGCTTAAAAACTCTCTTGATTAAAAATATTTTTTTGATGAAAAATTCAACCATTTTGTTAAAAATTCGTCTTGCTTGGTCGAATTCGACTGTTTTTGATTTAGAATTAAAATCTCTGGTGGTTAAAATATCAACTATTACATTTTTCAACTACATTTTTAAATATGTTTGTGATTTTACAATACTTAACAGTAAAAATTGTAATGTAAAATTGCAAGCACCATTTTGTAAAGTAATATTGTAATAACTTTATTGAAAAATTACAGTACAAGTATTGTACTTTCCAAATGGATATTTTTTTAATATAGTTAAAACTTTTATGAAGTATTACCGAAGTAACTTGAATGAAAAAAATCGTTAAATAATATTTGCGCAATATGCTGATTATAAGAGGAATCTTCGTTAGTAAACAAAACATTAAGTAATTAAGGGGTAAAATTTTCCAAGTGTCCCCGCCTAAAGTTTTGTTGTCGCCTATCTTATTCAAACTCCGTCAGATTGTAGTGCTAGTGGACCTCTTCAAATTCTGTAAAGAGGACGCACCTAGTTTTTAAGTCACTCAGGGCTGTGAAGTCTGCAGTAGTAAAAACAAATGTTCAAAAATGTTTAATTCAAGTATGGAAATGCAACTGCATTCTAGTAAAATTAGGCAACGAAAGTTGCACCGGTATTTTTAGATAACGTATTATTAAAACGTTGAAATACGCACACTTCTAGGAATTATAGTCCCCCGTTGAAAAAACAGCAATTAATGCATGTTGATTTGCTGTAATTATTAATATTTGAGAAAAAATAAACAGGTTCAGCGAGAAAGAAACTCTTGATTACATTCGTTCAGCGAGTTTTCTCCAGGAAAAAATATGTCTCGAACTCCGTGTCGAATATAGATTGTTGCTATGAATAGTCGATATGCATTCGAATGAATTCTGTCAAAATAACTAGTACATTCATCACCCAAGTTATAGCTATCATTACGAAATAATCTACCTCAATCTTTTCATTTTTCTGCAAATGTATAGCAAACATTTTAATGAGAAACAAGAATTTACGAAAGCCTTAATTTATAAATAGGCCGTGCCTATTTTTACCGCAAAAATTAGGCTATTTGTACCAAAATTTCGGTACAAATTGTCTCTTTTCCAGCTGCCACTACTCGTACCGAATAAACTTGGCTATTCTTACCGAAATTTCGGTAACAATTTCGATGGTAAAACTAACTACCCAATTTTGTGCGGCAAGAAGTCACAAGGTAGAACAAGATTAGGTTAATTAGATTAAATCTTGAAAGTTCCATATGTCGCTTGAATTAAGTATTTGTTACCTACGTTTGAATTTATTAATTTAACAGGAATTCTCCAATTTTTTATACTCTTATTGCACAGAAAAAACTGGAGCTGAGGTAAACTTTCCGTGGTTACAGGCCTGTAACGTGCTGTCTCTAGTGAAATCCGCCGGAGATATCTGCGATTTACCGCGGAAACCTTACCTCAGTTTGGTGTAGTACCTCGCGTTTACCCTGCTTGACCGATGACCTGCAACATTTCGTACCCTCAATATTTTCTGTGTAAGGGAAATTTGATTTTTGATGAATGATGTATATTTCCTTTCAGGAGTAAAAACTATACTAATTTTAATAGTTAGAATATTACTACTTTGAGTACAACTACCTGAAAATGGTTATCTACCATCGGAAGTTGTTGCGACAGCAAGAAAAGTGAAGTACAACTACTATCATTCTTAGAAATAAAAGTAGTAACTACATCCACTTAAGTGGAAGCAGCATATATTACAAGCTATAAAGTAGTTGGGCCTACTACTTTATTAGTTGTCTCTTCCAACTATTTTTTTCAGAGCGGCAATGATAATATATAAGTAAAAGTGATAAATAAATTTGAGCTCAAAAAATTGTCTGGCGTATAAATCTGAGTGAAAAATGTTTATTGAGGGTGAAATGGATGTGATTAAAAGTGTGAAATACAAGCACTTAGTGTCAGCTTCACCCCACATGTTTTTCATTCCAATTCACCCTTGCTACAAATCTCGAAGGTCGTCGATATGAATCAAGTCTGATGGCTTTTTTAAGGTACTTCCGTGCATATATGTATATATAGATATACGTTATTCGTACTGAAGGAATTTTGGTCTTTCTGCACACTGGTCAGGATTTATATTTTGTGTCGGCGTTCCGCAACTGCGAGCGTATATAAATGAGACAACTGCTGGTGGTTGCCGTTGTAAAAACAACATATGCTCTGAAAGGACAAAAGAAATAAAATCGACTTCCCAATCCGCAACCTAGTTATCAAGGTTTCATTACTGACTTTCTCCACTTGACATTGTCAATATTGTTTCAAAAATTAAGAAGTGGTTTCTTTTTTTTTCAAATGATTTTCCTGCTTAAAATGTGCACGTGGAAAATGCTAATGATAATAGTATTCTTTTTTTAAATAAGGTAACGTGATAACACTGCTCAAAATGTTTTAATCCTCAATGATTTATTTTAAAAATTTATTTTTTAAAGGCTTGAGATTAAAAATTGCTTTTGTTATTTTCTTGATGCTTTCAACTACTCAACAAGAAAAAAACACTTTTTAATTATAAAATTTTTCACACATAAAAAAGAATTTAACTGAAGAAAAATGCAATGTAATAATAGAAAATAGTCATTAATTAATTGTGCATTCTACGAAGAATTCAGCGAAATTTAATTTAATTGGTGATTAGTCACATTTATTTCCGAAGCATGACGAGAAAGTCAAGTATTTCGATTTCCTCTTTTATCTGTCCCTATTTTTATTTTATTTTCTTCCTTTTTAGTAATTGGCACACAGGCCGCGGCTGGTAATTAGGACTATCCGCGACGAATCGACTCGCGTGCCTCCTCCATTCAATTGACAAAATGATTCGATTAATCTTCATTTACCGGAACATTGCGATTGTCTTCGCGAGATTGCAAGATCACGATGGATTTCGTGCTAACAGTTAATTAATTATTTGACGCGAACCCCCACACTCGACACGTGCTTGCACGTGTGTGGATAAGTATCAGTTTCGTGGTCCGGGAAATTTGCTATGCTATCCTTTTTTTCAACCTTATCTTCCGCATTGTTAGAATTTTTGTTAGAACTGTTGCAAAGAGCAGGCTGGCCGTATGTCAGGGAAAACCTGGAAATCAGGGGAAATTCAGGGAATTCTATTGGTCTGGGAAAGTCAGGAAGAAGTCCGAAATTTTGAAAAAATCTAGCCAAAGTCAGGGAATTTTTATAAGGGACACTTTAAATAACTGTCAAGGAAATTAATTCCGAAATTTTATCAATTTTAATTTGAAACTGTTATATTCCATTTACAAAAGAATTTATGCTAAAATTATGACAAAATTAATACTCTGGCCTTTGAATATTAATGGCTCGGGAAAATGAAATGTTGGCCAGGAAAAAATTAAGGATTTTTGAAAATGAAGTTGTGCGGGGCCACCCTGATATAATATTCTTGTCAGTAAGTTATTTGCCTTTTTTCAGTTTCTTCTTCCTGGCAATTATATTTTTAGTTACAACATTTTTTATTTATTCGATTGTTCAACGATTTTGCTGAAAAAATGTCCTTTTTGGTTGAAAATTCAACTATTTTTTTTGTTTTGAAAATTTATGTTTTTGGTTTAAAAATTCATCTGTTTTTGTAGAACTTTTATATTATTTTGATAAAAGTACAACTGTTTGGTTGAAAATTCTTCTACTTTGTTTGAGGATTCAACTATTTTGTTGAAAATTCGCCTATTTTTGTTGAATTCTACTGTTTTTTATTTACAATTAAACAGTTCTTTGGTTGAAGTACCTATGATTGCATTATTCGTTAAAAGTTTATCTTTTTGTTTGAAAATTAATTTTTTCACTGGAAATTTCACCATATTCCAGTTAAAGATTCATCATTTTAGTTGAAAATTCATCTTCTTGGTTGAAACTTTAATTATTTTAATTGATCTCTTTTAATTGGAAATTCAACTACTTGGGTAAGATTTGCACTATTTTGTTAACAAATTATTTTTTTTTTGAAGGTTCATCTCTTTGAATGAAAATGTAACTATTTTCTTGAAAATTCATTTTTTTGTTTAAAATAATTTGTTTAAACTGAAAATGAATTTCCTTAAAAGTTAAATGATTTGGATCAACTTTTTGTTCTTTCTTGACTAAAAAGTCTTTATTTGTTGAAAATTCGTTATTTTTTACTAAAAATTTAACTACTTCAGTTGAAGATTCATTGTTTAGGTTGAAAATTCTTCTTTTTGGTAACAAATTTTACTATTTTGTTGAAAATTCTTCCTTTTCGGTAGAAAATTAATCTTCTTGGTTCAACATTTTTTTTTTTAGTTTTAAAATTCATCTCTTGTGGTAGAAATTTCATCTTTGTAGGTTGAAAATTTCTTTGTTGAAATTTGTTCTTTCTTGGTTGAAAATTAAACTGTCTTAAAAAAAAATTTCATTTGAAAGTTTAACTATTTGGTTGCAAATGCAACTATTTGGTGTAAAATCATCTTTCTTGATTATAAATTCATATTTTTGGATTCAAACTAAAATTTCATTACTTGTTTGAAAATTTGCCCTTTTGGATTGAAAATTTATCGTTTGTGATAATAATTGTTTTATTCCGTTTATAAAAGATTCTATGTTAAAAATATTATAAGATTAAATGCTGGTCTTTGAATTTTAATGGTCATAATTAATGAAAAATTGGTCTGGGAAAAGTCAAGGAATTTTTAAAATGAAGTTTTTCGGCTACCCTGAAAGAGAATGAAACTGTTATCTTCACTTTCATCTGCAAAATCTTTAAAAACAATTTATTTTTCGTGTGATTTTCAACGACCGATTTGACTGCCTTAATGATAATTTTTTCTTTTTCTGTTTCAGGTGAGTTCAGAACAAATACAAAAAGAGCTCCAGCCATGAATTTGTAAGTGAGCATACTTCATTTTGACTGATGTCAGGTATTTAAAAGGTTTTTATAGGATTTCGAAGCTTTTATAATATTTTAAAAGATTCCAAGGGATTTGAAGAGTATACGGGAATTCAAAATATTTATACGGATTTCACAATATTTAAGAGACTGTAAAAATTTCAAAGGATTAAAAAAAATATAGTGTATTTTTAAAAATTGCAAGGTATTTCATGATACTTCAAAGAATTAGTAGGATCATAGATCAGTTTAAGAGATCTAAAAATTTCTAAGGAATTTCAAATGATTTTCTTATATATTTCAGAATATTTCGTGGAATTGTTATAGTATTTACATTTTTTCAAGAGATTTCAAGGATTTTTACCATATTTGAGGAATTCATAGGATGTCGAAAGAAAGTAAAAGATTCCATAATATTATAAGGAATTTCTATAGATTTCAAGATATTACAAGGAAATTTGAGAGTTCCAAAACTTGTTTTCAACTTTGAGAGTTTCCAAAACTCAAAATGTATCCAAAAGCGTCAAAATGTAAAACCTCTTATGTTAAAAGCTTCTGAATTTTAATTATAAATTTATTTTTTCAAAATACTGGCTAAGTTTGATAAAAATGAGAGTTTTAAGCTATTTTTTCCAAAACTTGAAATTCATCAAATTGTTGAACGTTCATCATTTTTTAATTTTTAAGTTTTAAATTCGAGAGTTTCAAAAATTCTAAATTTTTTCAGATTTAGTATACAGAATTTGAAGCATTAAACTTAAGTGTTTTCAAAATTTGAAACCCCACTTTCAAACTCTAAAAGTTTCAAAAATTCTAAAATAGAGCGAACTTTATGGAAAAATGAAATTTCAAGGGACTTCTTGGATTTTCTAAGGATTTTAAGGGTTTTCAGAGATTTAAAAAATTCCAAGTGATTTAAAAAGGTTGACGAGTTTTCCAAACATTTTTAAAGGATCTCAACAGATTTCAGGATTTCTTAAAGGATTTAAACGGATTTCAAAGCTTTTAGGGTATTTTAAAAGATTCGAAAAGATTTCACACGATTTTATGAGATCTGTATATTATTTTACAGATTTAAAAAATAGTTAATTCCTCGATTTAAAATTTAAAAAATTGCATGACACTATATTGCTACTATTTTTGAACTTCTCAAATGAGCCCGAGGCCCGGAATGACAAACCAAGCAGTTTCCGGTTGGGGTATTTCAAAATCTGGAATAAATAAAAAATTAGATGTTTCCCTGAAATAATGTTTTATGTATCCAAACTGTGCGTAAAAGTTTAGCACAGAAATGGTCACCATTTATAGAAATACGTAGGTGTTAGTTGCGAATTACGTAAGTCGGCGCACGTAAGACTTAAGTCGAAGTATTCTCGTGTCTCTCGAGGCTACAGGATCTAGATATATCGGGGACATGTACGGAAGGAACTAGTGCAATACATTAATACCCACATGTCCTGCAAAAATGCATTAAACGTAGATGGATCTTTCGACTGATCGGCTTTGCTCGATACGATCACAGAAAGAGATTCTTTACTGAATTGGCCATGTCAACATTTATAACCAAATCAACTCTTTGGCAGTAAAAAATAAACAACTCGAGTGTGTAAACTAAAAAACAACTCTATCAATCATACTTTCCATCGCAGTACAGAATATATTATAGTAGCTTTTATAAAAACAGTAAAACTGGCTGTGAAACCTCATAATTGCCAGCCACTGCAATCGCTATGTAAATATATTGGTTGTCTCACTTTAATGGCACCCATAGGAAGTGATTAATCTGCGTCGTAAAAATTATTTTCTGTTAATTGTACAAGGACTTTTATTTAACTTAGTTTAACAGTCCTTTCTCAATATCCAGTTTTCTTTTCAATCTTATGCAAACAGGATTGAAAGAAAGTTACATAATTTTTCACACTTTTCGTGACGATCTGGAAATAATTAGTATCTGATGACGGAAATAGTATGAATTAGTGAGGAGAAAGTCGAGGATCCGCGTCTCACCCTAGACTATAATTTTCTGATAATTGCGAGATTATCAGCTTGGTAATTGCAAATTGTGATGTTGCTTCGGAAACGCAAGGTTTTATTTGCAGCGATTATAACGCCTGCTCTGTGGATGATAGACAGATATGCGGGGGATGTTACGTCATGAAATAACCGATCATAAAGTGTGCAGTTTTACTTTAAAGTTTAAAGTGTAGACTTCAGATTGTAGAACATAAGCTCACCTGTTTATGGCCAGCATCGATGTCCATCTCGGAAAGCTGTAAAGCCGATTAACCCAGATGTACTGGTATAACAATACGATATACGTAATTCCTTCGGTTCGGTCACCGTTACTGCACTTGGAGCCTTACGTTATGATTACTTTGAAATGTATTCCTCATGAAAGAAGTCACAAATCGCACACTCTAAATCGTAAATCTTCAAGATGAATGATCTCGGACAGAATCTGATTTTAAAATCTCACTAACCCTACTGAGATGGATTATACAATCTTCAAAAATTGAGTCTTACATTCTAGAGATCATGTCTGGGCTAAATTAAGTCACTGCATATATTTTTCTTTGCTTGGTTTTGTTTTATATTTGCATTTACATTCAAATCTTGTCATGGAGTAGAACATTGTAAATGAACCAGTGGGTGAAAGTGGTTGCGGTGGAGCGAAATTTCCGGTCGTGACAATATCAGCCTCGAAACCTGTAATTAAAAAGAACCTCTGTATCGTAACCGGCAGTATTTATTAAGTACCGGCACGTACATACATTCAACCCATTTTTAGTCTGGGTATGTCCATTAGAAACAATATAAGACGACACGCCTCGTGTTACAATGTTGACACCCATTTTGCGAAGTGGGTAATTAGTTTTCTTCGCGATTATTATTCTGGTCATTTTTTGTGTGAATGAAGCTCGAGCATGATTGTTATACTTGTTATTAACATGCATTCCAAGATAAATTTTCTTATATCGAGATAATATAATTATGTTGTAACAGTGGGTATTGTTTTAAAAAAATAGTAACTGCGTGACAGATCGTGGCTCGGGTAGTAAAGTGCTGGAATATTGTATTCTTGCATGTAGATTTCTCGCTGTCGCGAGTTTACAGAAAAGACTGAGGTTACGAAATGTTGCAGGTAATCGGTCAAGCAGGGTAAACGCGAGGTGGGTACCCCAAACTGAGGTAAACTTGCCGTGGTGAATCGCAGATATCTCCGGCGGACTCCGCTTTAGGCGGTACGTTACAGGCCTGTAATCACGGAAAGTTTACCTCAGTTTGGTCTAATCAGCTCACTATTACCCAGCATAGAGGATTTCCTGCAACGTTTCGTACCCCAGTTTTTTCTATGTTCAAATCCCAAGATGTTAGTGAGATTTCTTAATTTCTTCCACATGCTATTGAAGTATTCAGCCCATATTGCTTTTGGCTTCAAAACACATTGACATAAATTCTTCTAATTTTCATCGTCAATGTATTTTACATGTTTTTTCGAGAAGTGTCATTCGATATATTGGGTTGCGAGCATAAACAAATAAGTGTTATTAACTAAACAACATTTTAATAAACAAACAGGTCCATGCCTTTTACCGAAATACCCAAATAAAATTATTCGTAGTTTTTTTTTATTTAAGATAGTTTGTAGCAATGTCTGTCATGATTGCATGTTGAATACGACACAGTTTGCAGCTTTTACATTTTGTATAATATATTAATCTGAATAACATTGCAAGGTTTTAAATAAGTATAAAATATAGGATAAATGTCTAATATAATTCATGTGAAGGCATTACTATTTTTTAAACCAATATTCCAGCTTTAATTTGGTATATATACTTTCCTAACTTGTTCGTCATTTATCAATATTATATGATGAATTTTGAATGCTTATATATATCAAGCCTGCAAGAGCCTTTTTTTTTGCTTATTTTCTTCTTTTCTGTTAGTTTTTTGTTTACAATTATTGTAATTTCAATTAATTTAAAAGTCTTAAGTTTTAAGTTGCAGCTGAAAATTATTAAGTTTAAATTTAAAAAGTTTCAAATTGTATCCTACTTTAAAAATCAAAGCCTTAATTAATAGACAGTTGAATAACTTTAAATGAAAAACGTTACAAGTTGAATAAGTTTATGCTAAAACTAAATAATTTTAGATCGAAACCTTCAAAGTACTTTGATTTGCAATAATACTGGAACGATTATTAATTTAGAGTGAACAAAATCGAGTGACTTCAAACGAAAATATGTTAAAAAATATCAATTTTCAATTGAAATCCTTCATATAGCCAAATAATTTTAAATTACATATAAGCATTCAGAATTGAATAATTTTGGTTTGAAAACTTAAAACTTATGAATTTATTTTTCAAATTTGAAGTTTTAATAGTTGATCCATTTTAAACATAAAGCGTTTAAGTTTGAATAATTGTATATTGAAAAATTCAAAATCGTTTGTTTCGAATTTAAATTTCAAAAAGCCTTCTATTATCTTGAACTGTATCATTCTTTTAACTTTTTCTTACTTTTTACTTTTCTTTATACTTGTACCTTTTTTACTTTTAATACGAATCAAAAAGTTTAACACTGAAACTTTGAAAAAGATTCAATTTCAAATCATATTATTTTAGATTGCAACTTTACATGCTTAAGTTCAACTATTTCAATTTGCATAATTTAAAATTGAATTTATTCGAAGTTTGAAGGCTACTGCTTTGAAATTGCTTAATTTTGAATGACTTTTTTTTAATTTCATCCAATTTTGAAGGTTTGTGCATTAAAATTATTTAACTTAGAAGATTTTCAAATTTAATCGTTTTAAATTTAACAATATTGTTCTATTTCTTGCAAAGCGGGGGGAAAAAAAGATACACATACTGAAAGCGATCATCTTTTCATTAAATCTCTTATCCTCAGATTGCGCAAAGCACTCAGACAATAAAAAAAGGAACAGAAAGTTGAAAAATCAAGTCCTATAAAATTAAAGAAACTTGTGGATACAATAGTGGCTAGTAACGACGCCAGTATCCTTTTTGCAGCTGATTATTAGCCGAAAAGTGGTTTCCGTAAAATCGTAAAATACAGTGCATTAACAATATCGTAATATACGTAATATTCGCAGTAATAATGCCTAAACAAGAGTAAGTGTCACTCACTATTTAGCATCGTTAGCCATGCAATAATCGCCTAATAATTCTAGTACCTACTTTTCCATAGCGCATTTGGTAACTAGATTCTTAAACGCACCTATCAATCATAATTTGCCTTCAGCAGATATATTGCTCACCGAAACCATAATTTCACTTATTATGTCATGCAGAAAATAGTCTATTACGCTACTTCTTCCTCAAGAAAATTCTTCCAGTTTTCTTCTTTGTCTCTTTAATTAAAATAAATTGTTTGACACTACTTATTTTTACGAGCATACAGGTCTCGGATCGTGCGACTTTTTCATCTTTTTTCAACTTTCGAATTTAATAATTTCAATCTAATTTCGTGAATCCGTATTCAATGTTTTCATTTTTTCAAATTAAAAGCCTTGACAGTTGGACATTTTTAAGTCGAAAAAGTTTAAAATCGGATAATTTCAATTTCGATTACAGTCTTTACACACTCTCTCCTCTATTCCCATTTTTTAAGGAATTCCTCTTTTTCCCCTGTTTTCTAAAACCTTCCTCTTTTCGACTTTTTCTAGTTTTTCGCTTAAATGCGAACTGAATTAATATAATTCATCCTTTTGGATTTCAAATTCCTCTTTTATGGTAGATGGGTCATATTTTTTAATTAAAAATTCATCTTTCATGGTTGAAAATTTCCTTTTTTGTTGAAAATTTAACTGTCTTCTAAAAAATTCGTCTTTTTGGCGTGAAAAATCAACTATGTAGTTAAAAATTCATCTATTTTGTTGAAAATTCGTCTCTTTTGATTAACGATCCAAGTATTTCGTTAAAACTTCATATTTCTTGGTTGAAAACGATCTATTTATTTAAAATCAACTTTTTAGGCTGATAACGCAACTGTTTTTGGTTGATGTTTAATCTCTTTTATTGGAAAATTCGACCATTTAGTTGAAAATTAAATTATTTTTTTCAAAAAGTCATCTTCTTTGGTAAAAAATCAACTGTTTTGTTGAACATTCATATTTTTGTATAGCAAATTCGTCCTGTGGATTAAAAATTCATCTTATATGGTGGAAAAGTCATCTTTTTGGGTTGAAAATTCATCTGTCTTGGTTGAAAGTTAACTTTTTTTTGTTGGGAAATTCAAATATTTGGTTAAAAATTCGACTATTTTGTTGAAAATTCGCCTCTTTTTATTGAAAGTTCGACTATTTGGTTGCAAATGCAACTATTTGGCTGAAAATTAATTTTTTGAAATTGAACTATTTGGTTGAAAATTCATATGTCTTCGTTGAAGATGATATTTTTTGCTGAAAATTCAACTGTCTTTTAAAGAATTCGTCTTTTCAGCTTGAAAATTCAACTATTTGGTTCAAGTTTAATCTTTTTTGTTTGAGAATTTGACCGCTTGGTTGAAAATTCGTCATTGTTGTTTGAAAATTCAACTATTTGGCTAACACTTCCATTACTTTGTTAAAAACTCGTCTCTTTTGCTTGAATGTCAAACCATTCGGTTGTGATTGCAACTGTTTGGTTAAGAAATAATTTTTTTTAAGATTCGACTATATCGTTTAAAATTCATCTTTCTCGGTTGAAAACGATCTATTTGTTAAAAATTCAACTGTCTTGTAAAGAATTCGTCTTTTTGCTTGAAAATTTTACTATTTGGTTGTTAATTCCTTTTTTTTAAACTTCAACTATTTGGGTGAAAATTCATCTTTCTTCGTTGACATTTTTCTTTTTTGTTGTAAATTCCACTTTTCAGGTTGATAACTAACTGTCTCTTTAAAAAATCGTCTTTTTGGCTTGAAAATTTAACTATTTGGTTGAGGTTTAATCTTTTTCGCTTGATATTTTGACAATTTGCATGAAAATTCATCTTTTTCGATCCAAAATTCAACTATTTTGCTAAAAGTTAAATTACTTTGTTAAACATTCGTCTCTTTTGCTTCAAAGTTCTCACGTATTTGGTTTCAAATGATAGTATACTGTTGAAAATTATTATTTATTTAATATAGCTATTTGAATGGAAATTAATCTTTTGGGTTTGACAGTTAACTGTTTTCTAAACAATTCGATTTTTTAACTGAAAACTCAACTATATTATTACTATATTATATTAAGTGCATTTAAAAGAATTTATTTTCCTATAATGAGCTATTTTCGTGAAAACGATCTTATTCCCCCTGTTTTGGAAGGATTTTGGGTTGTGAAATATGAATGATTAAAAAATGAATAATATCAAATGAAAATTATACAATCTCAAATTTGAAGCCTTAATTTTTGAGTAATTTCAAGTTTATAATGTTCAGAATGAATGTTCCTGAAGTTCAAAATTAATCTAAATCATACACTTATCTCATGTGAAAATAATACAAGTTGACAGGTTTAACAGTTCAGAAAGAAATATTTTAAACCCATATTCAAAATCCTTTAAGCTGAGTAACTTAAAATATTATTTTTATTGTGCAAAAATATTTGAAAATCAATTAGAATTATGTACTCTATATTTCTAAACAAATGAAGCCATTTTTCAGTCATTCAGTGTCTGATATTGCTTTTTTTCATTATCTTACAAAATTTGATGCGTCTTTTTGTGGAGTTTTTTTCGAATTTCCGTGCGACTTTCTTTGAAATTTTATTCAACTAATGCGATCTTTTTAACCCGTGTGTGCATACCCGTGTACCCGGATGCCCAGCACGGTACATTTTTGTATGCATGTGGAGCAAAAAATAAAAATTTGTCTTGGGGTATCCGGTTCGTCGTTATTTAGCGTAATTCTAAGCAAAGTTTGTATTCAGAATTTATTAAGAATTTCCTTTTTGCAAAAATAATCGACTTCAAACATTATATACGTCCCGGCCACACCCGGGGTACCTGGGTACCTAACTACCTATCATAAAAAATTCAACTTTGAGTGGATTATTAATTTCTTATCAAGTTATTTGATTCAAGCACGTAAAATGTGTTGAGTAACACTAGATTTAATAATAATTGAATTAATTATTAATTAATAATTATTCAATACATTCTGTGTGCGGCAACCCGACATGCAATATTGTGCGTCGGGTCGCAGCGTAACCGTCCCGTTTAATATCACTTTTGATATTTATTTATTGGCAGACATGACAAGGAAATGATAAATGACAAGGGTTGAACCTTCTTTCTAGTCAATACGAGCCTTAAGCATGGAAAAGTCTTGCACTTAAGGCGAAAAAAAAAGTTACGCCTTATCGCAATGGGATTTTCAATCGTGATCCGGGATCCTGTTTTTATAAATGCTGATGCGTAATACGGATACCTGTGCAATGCATATAATGGAATAATGCTCTATGTTAGTCATTTGCACAGCAATCGTTTGTCTAGATCAACAAACGGGACGTAATAAGGCTAACAGTATATTAATGACGATCGTTTCATGGTCGTCATGTACTTAGGACAACTTTATACCTTATGGCTTATGGCATTAACCATTTGCACGGAAGGCATCGCGACTATGCATCTCAAGGTGAGAAAGAGAAAGAGATTTATGTATCGGATTATAAGACTTACTCTTTTCTTAAACATAAATTATACAATCCCAAAAAAATATAGCATTTTTTAAATCAGTTTAAAAAGGGTTGGAATTGATGCCTTCAAGGTGGTCGTAGCTCAGGGAGGGAAAAGTCAGGGAATTTTTTTGTCAGGGAAAAGTCAGGGATTTAAAAAAAAAATCTTGCCAATTTCAGGGAGTTTCTAACAGGCACTTTGAATAACTACTATCAAGGATGATAAATTTGACATTTTAAAATTTGATTTTGAAACTATTTTATTCCATTTACAAAAGATTCTATGTTAGAAACGATACAAGATCAATATTCAGCTCTTTGAATATTAATGGTCAGGGAAAAATTAGAAAATTTTGAAAATGAAGTTTTGCAGCCATCCTGATATAATATTCTTGTCAGCAATTTATTTGTTTTCTATTTCTATATATATATTTTTTTTTAAGTTGCTTCCTTTTAATTATATTTTTAGTCCAAAATTTTATTATTTCGTTGAAAAGTCAACAATTCTATTAGAAAGTCATCCTTTTTAGTTGAAAATTTATCTGAAATCTTTCTTGGTTAAAAATTCATCCGGTTTAGTAGAAATTTGATACTTTTTGGATAAAAATGCAACTGTTTATTGAAAATTAATCTTTTTTGGTTGAATCGAGCTATTTTTGATTTTAAAATAAAATATTTTTGTTGTTGAAATATTCACTATTACATTGTGGTTGAACCACTTTGTTATACAAAATAATTTTTTTGTTAAGTTTCGTCATTTCAGTAGAAAATTCATCTCTTCTGTTGAAAATTTGACTATTTTGTTCAAAATTCTTTTTTTTTTAATTAATTTTTTTTACAAAAAATTTAAATTTGGTTAGAACATCCAGACTTTTGCTTGTCCAACCATACGTTTTTCTCAGTGCACACAAAATGAGAATCAAAATAATAATAAACGGTCGTAAGGAAATGATATTTCGAGACGAAGCTCTAAGGAAACCGAACTCGTTTAATTAACCGCTCAATCTTATAATTGGTAAAAAAGCCGTGAACGATAAATTTCAGGAAGACGTGCAAGGTGGTGCGGACATGAATTTATGGATGTACTGAAGGTGTCACGGCGTTAACGTCCGTGACGACTGCCGTTTAATGTCTGCATATTAGAGTAAGATAAACTAATCCGCTCAAGTGTCAAGATAGGGGAGCAAATTGCATGCATAACTTGCCTCTAATAATATTAAAATCAGTGCCCATTAGAGAAACTCGCTAATGAGTGACGTGAGTATAAAATCTGAGCGACTTGCATATCCTAGGATTAAATAGCAGGGGGTATTATGGTGTACATATGGGGGCAAGAAAAGACTCTTATCTTCGGAATACTCTAAAATCTAAAAGATATATTGTTACTCAAAGTAGCAATCTGATATCGGGAGAGATTAACATTATATCGCATAATAAATAATTCTAGAGCTTACAATTTTTATAAGATTTATGCATTTCAAAAAATTAAAGTTAACTAAATTTCAAAGAGGTTCGTGAGAGCCGATTTTTTCTTTTTTTTTCTAATTGTTTGGTATTTAAGAACAAAGTTGAAGGATGGCAGTACAGGAGTAGATAACCAACAAAATCGGAATTTTTCACGGTCAAGTTTACAATGTGGTCAAGTACAATTAGCTCTTAAGTCAGCGTAGCTATGTTTATGAGCACCGTGTAATATTAATAATGACTGAAACTACTATGTAGCATAGCATATGATGCTGTTTTTGCGATATAAAATCCCTTTATTTCATATTATAAATTACGTTAGTAAAACATTACAAACTATACTACTAAGCTCCATGTGTCACCAGTTTACTATGTGAAAGAGTGAAAACTTCTAAAATTTTTAGCACAATTAACCAGCCATCTTTCTTCGTGATTAAAAGATCAAACAAATGTCCACTCCCGAGCCGAAGTGTTATTGAATTGATGTCAAAAAAGTTTGATCAATAAAAGTTATCCAGTTTCGACGAATTGAATGTGGAAGCTGACAATCTGAAAGTGACACTTTCCACAAATTGGATTAGACTTGGCTGCGGATTGTGACGCAAAGTTGAATTTCCCGTTTAATAATAAAATAAAATCATGCTTCCGAGATGTTAAGTTTTTTTCATTTAGCCAATACTGTTTAACGCGAAGCTAATCAAAAGTGGCCTACCACTGGTTCCACTAATCTACCTCAAAGAAAAAAAGAAAAAATAATAAGTTGTTGGCCTTAGGTTCAGGTGAATTGAATACAATTAAATTGTTTCAAACGTTTCGGCACACAATGGTTCATAATTTTTTACAAATTAAAAGTCAAGTTTTACAAACTTAAAATACTAAAAATGGTGAATCTGGTTCTTATTCTCGAACGCAATCGTATGTCAATTTGGACTAATATTATTATTATTATATCATTAAGCCGTTTCCCTTTCGGGGTAGGCGTGAATTGCTCGGTTGTAAAGTAGTGATGTGCCAGCGTGGCTGCCAAGGCTGCAGTATTGAAACATTGGACAATCACTATACCATCTGAGCCACGATGACTCCCTGATCTTGAAAATTGTTTGTTTTAAAAATTCCCTAAAATTCTTTGAAATCCCTTTAAATGATTGAAATCTATTGAAAATTCTTTAGAATCTTCTAAAGTAACCAAAAATATTTGAAATCCTTTGAAACTTTTTGAAGCACTTGAAAATTCCTTGGAATTTAAAAAACACCCTAAAATCTTTAAAATCATTCGAAACTTTGTAAAGCACTTGAAAATTCCTTGGAATTTAAAAAAATACCCTAAAATCTTAAACATCTTTCGGAATACCTTTAAATTATTTAAATATATTCAAAACTTCTTGGAATCTTTTCAAATATCCTAAAATATTTCATATCCTTTGAAACATTTTGAAATCCCTTCAAACTTTTTAAAGATCTTGAAAATTGTTTGTTTTAAAAATTCCCTAAAATTCTTTGAAATCCCTTCAAATGATTGAAATCTATTGAAAATTCTTTGGAATCTTCTAAAGTAACCAAAAATATTTGAAATCCTTTGAAAGTTTTCGAAGCTCCTGAAAATTCTTTGGAATTTTGAAAAATACCCTAAAAAATTTTAAATCGTTCGGAATCCCTTTAAATTATTCAAATCTATTCAAAACTCCTCGACATATTTCAAAATGCCCTAAAATATTACAAATTCTTTGAAATTTTGTAAGCAGTTTGAATTTTTTCAAAGATGTTGAAAATATCTTGGAATTTTTTTAAATACCCTCAGATCTCTAAAATATTTTAAAATCTCTTTGAATGATTGAAATTTGTTAAAAATTGTAGGAATATTTTTAAATACCCTAAAATATGTCAAATCCTTTGAAACCTTTTGAAATCCCGTGAAACTTTTTAAAGATCTTGAAAATTCATTGTTTTAAAAATACTTTAAAATTGTTTGAAATCCCTTAAAATTATTTAAATCTGTTAAAAACTGTAGGAATCTTTTCAACCACCCTAAAATATTTGTAATCTTTTGTCATTTTTTAAATCTTTTGAAATCTGTTAAAAGTGGTAGGAATCTTTCAAAACATCCTAAAATATTTCAAACCCTTTGTAATCTTCTGATATACCTTGAAACTTTTTAAAGATCTTTGAAAATTCTATATGATTTAAAAATGCCCTAAAATTCTTTGAAATCCCTTCAAATTATGGAAATGTATTGAAAATTCTTTGGAACCTTTCAAAGTAACCGAAAACCTTTAAAATCCTTCGGAATCACTTTAAATTATTAAAATATGTTAAAAACTGTATGAATCCTTAAAGCCACCCTAAAATATTTTAAGTCTTTTGAAATTTTTGAAATCTCTTGAAACTTTTTAAAGCTGTTGAAAATCCCTTGGAATTTTTAAAAATACCTTTAAATCTAAAAAAAAATTGAAACCCCTTCAAATTATTGAAATCTGTTGAAAATGGTAGGAATCATTTAAAGCACCCTAAAATATTTCAGATCCTTTGAAATCTTCTGATTCTGAAATCCCTTGAAACTTTCTAAAGATCTTGAAAATTCTTTATGATTTAAAAATGCCCTAAAATTGTTTGAAACCCCTTCAAATTATTGAAATCTATTAAAAATTCTTCGGAATCACTTTAAATTATTGAAATCTCTTAAAAACTGTAGGAATCTTTTAAACCACCCTAAAATATTTTAAATCCTTTAAAATTTTTGAAATCTCTTGAAACTTTTTAAAGCTATTGAAAATTCCTTGGCATTTTTTTTAAAATACCCTCAAATCTTTTAAATTGTTTGAAATCCCTTCAAATTATTTAAATCTGTTACAAACTGTAGAAATCTTTTAAACCACCCTCAAATATTTTAAATCCTTTGACATTTTTTAAATCTCTTGAAACTTTTTAAAGCTGTTGAAAATCCCTTGGAATTTTTAAAAATACCCTAAAATCTTTAAAATCTTTTGAAATCCATTTAAATGATTGAAATCTGTTAAAAATTGTAGGAATATTTTAAAACACCCTAAAATATTTAAAATCCTTTGACATTTTTGAAATCTCTTGAAACTTTTTAAACCTGTTGAAAATCCCTTGGAATTTTAAAAAATGCCCTCAAATCTTTTAAATTGTTTGAAATCCCTTCAAATGATTCAAATCTGTTACAAACTGTAGAAATCTTTTAAACCACCCTAAAATATTTAAAATCCTTTGACATTTTTGAAATCTCTTGAAACTGTTTAAACCTGTTGAAAATCCCTTGGAATTTTTAAAAATACCCTAAAATCTTTTAAATCTGTTGAAATCCCTTCAAATGATTGGAATCTGTTAAAAATTGTAGGAATATTTTAAAACACCCTAAAATATTTCAAATCCTTTGAAATCTTCTGAAATCCCTTGAAACTTTTTAAATATCTTGAAAATTCTTTATGATTTAAAAACGCCCTAAAATAGTTTTAAAACCCTTCAAATTATTGAAATCTATTGAAAATTCTTCGGAATCACTTTAAATTATTGAAATCTCTTACAAATTGTAGGAATCTTTTAAACCACCCAAAAATATTTTAAATTCTTTGAAAGTTTTGAAATATCTTGAAACTTTATAAAGCTGTTGAAAATTCCTTGGCATTTTTTAAAAATACCCTCAAATCTTTAAAATTGGTTGAAATCCCTTCAAATTATTGAAATCTGTTGAAAATTGTAGGAATCTTTTAAAACACCCTGAAATATTTCAAATCCTTTGAAATTTTCTGAAATCCGTTGAAACTTTTTTAAAATCTTGAAAATATCATTTAAAAATGCTTCAAATTATTGAAATCTGTTAACAATTGTAGGAAACTTTTTAAATGACCTAAAATATTGTTTAAAAACTCAGAAATAGGTATATACCTGAATTCAATAGTGTTAACCCGTGAGTTAATTTATTGAAAGAAAAGTGACTAAAATGACCTGATAATTCCTGACAGTTACTTTTAAAGTGCTTCTTACAGAAATTCCCTCATTTTTTCCAACCTGTAAAAGCAGTTTTCACCTAAATCTTAAAATTAATGTTGAAACCTCCCAACTTTGGAATCAGTTCGGATGAATGAAAAATAAGATGATTTTGCAAGAGAGAACTGCTTTTAATTACACATGTGTGTAGGCCTTTATAGCTTGTGCTACAGCTACAAACAAATATACATATATATTTTTATAATTTATAAATATCATAAACTCTATAATGATCTCGTTGCCACGTGATTGCAACGCGTATTAACGTATTATTTTCAACTTAAATACATGAACGATCAAGTATGTAACAGGCAAACATCCATTGACCAAAAGTGATCCCCTATCTTTGTTAATTATTCCAACCTATCGACAGTTCAACTGCCTCAGCAGTTTCTAATACAAATGCACTACATATCCTAAAAGAACATTATCTAATGTTAATCTGCGCAATGACTTCCAGCATCGCTTCTGGGTATGTGCAAGTGTTAATTATCGTTATACACAAGATGGAATTTATTTCAGCGTGCGACTTGTATTTGCAATCTAAAGTGTTACACTAGAACCTGGATTTAAATACGGTTTCGGACATGGCTTGCAGTGGTCTTGATACTAAATCCAGGGAATCCAAACGTAAACAGACAGGGCCGCATGAATCATTTATGTTAGATTTGGACGCATGACGCAACCTGATGCAACTAACGCGCTGAGAGTGCGGCTCTCAGGCTGTTTGTCACGCTTGACTGAGCATTGCCTCCCTTCCAGTCTCGCGGTTCCTTTCATCTCAAAACTGCGGGGGACATCAGTTCTAGGAATATAGTAAATCCGAGGTTTCTAATTCCAGGTTCCAGTGTAGTTTCTATTACTCTTCATCGAAGCTCTTACACGGCTGAGTAAATCTACACTGAGCAAGGGCGGATCCAGAGAGATTTAAGAAATCAAATTTAATCAGACCTGATGTAATCTTTGCCGACTAAATTTTGTTTCTGAATTTATGTAAGGGCCATAAAAAAATAACGTAAGATAATTTTAGGTTAGGGGGGGGGTCAAATCCTACTGGCTTTTATAAATTAAGAAAGTAGTTCGACCTTCAAACAAGTAATCGCGAATTTTCAAAAAAATATTAATTCACAAAAAAAATGTAAAGTTGATATTTTAACCAAGTAAAGATTTTCGTTTTAAATAAAAAACAGTTGAATTGGAAAAGATTTTTTAGTCAATAAAGGAAAGAAATTTCATCCGAAATGTAGAATTTTAAAGTAAAGAAAGATCATTTTCAACCAAGATGATTTATTCTCGACTATAAAATATATGAATTCTTAACAAAATACATCAATTTTGAACCAAATAGTTGCATTTTCAGCCAAGAATACTATTTTACTATTTACTACTTTGTTTGTACAAAAAAAGACCAATTTTGAACAAATTATTTATTAAATAGTTGCATTTTCAGCCAAGAATACTAATTTACTATTTACTATTTTGTTTTTACAAAAAAAAGACCAATTTTGAACAAATTATTCATTAAACAGTTGCATTTTTAGCCAAGAATACTATTTTACTATTTACTATTTTGTTTTTACAAAAAAGACAAAGTTTGAACAAATTACATAAATTTTCAACCAAGTAGTTGAATTTCTAAACTAAAAAATAAAATTTTAAACAAAAATGGAATAGCTAAATTTTTATTAACAAAATTAATTTTCAATAAAAGAAATTAATCTTCTACAAAATAGTTAAATTTTCTACCATGTAGTTGAATAACCAAGAAAAAAATACGAATTTTCTATACAAAAAAGTTGAATTTTCGACTGAAAAATATGGAATTTCCACAAAAAAAGTTCATTTTCAACCAAATAGTTGAATGATCAGTTAAAAAGTTAATTTTTACCTGAAAAACGGAAGTTTCAACAAAGTAGTTCAATTTTTATCCAAAGAGATGAATATTATTTTAAAATTATGAATCTTCAACCAAATGAAAATGAATTTTTAAGAAAGTAGTTTAACTTTCAACCACATTGTTGAAGTTTAAATAGAATAGTTAATTTTCATTGCAAAGCAACAATTTTCAATTTATAAAAGCGAATGTTTTACAAAATAGTTAAATTTTATATCAAAAGTTTAAATTTTCTATAAAATAGTATAATTTTCTATCAACTTCTTGAATTTTCAAGCCAAAATGACGCATTTTTCATAAAAACAGTCGGAATTTCAACTCGAAAATATGAGTTTTCAACAAAAAAATAGAATTTTCGACCAAGAAAAATTATGTTCTACCGAAAAAAGACGAATTTCCAACCAAGTTCTTGGATGTTTAGTCTAAAAAAGATCACTTTTTAACAAAAATTGGAATAGTTCAATTTTTATTGAAAAAAAAATTTTCAGTTTAGAAAAGCGAATATTTAAAAAAAAAAAATTAATTTTTCCACAAAAAAGTCAACTTTTCCACCCGAAAATATTGATTTTCAAGAAAAAAATTGCATCTCGAAAATATGAAGCTTCAAGAAGAAAGTTAATTTTCAACGAAATAGTGGAATTTTCAACCTCAAAAGATATGAATTTTAAATAAAAAATATATTAGTGGATATTTCAACAAAAAATATTTTAATTTTGAATAAAAAATAATTGAATTTAACCAAAAAAGACGAATTTCCAACCAAACAGTTGTATTTAAAAAAATTGATTTTCTACCAAAAAAGATAAAATTTTCACCAAATAGTCGAATTTTCTACCAACTTGTTGAATTTTCAAGCCAAAAGAACGAATTTTCCACAAAAAAGTCGATTTTTCAACCCGGAAATATGAATTTTCGACACAAAATTGAACATTTAACAACAAAAATTGAATTTCCGACCAAATATGTAGTTGAATTTTCAAACCAAATTGGCGAATTTTTTACAAAACACTTGAATTATCAACAAAAAAGTTCATTTTCGACCAAACAGTTGAATTTTCAACTAAAATTATGAATCTTCGACCAAAAAAATTAATTTTTAATAAAGTAATTCAACTTTCAACAGAAGAGTTGAATGTTTAAATTAAAAAGATTAATTTTTAATAAAAATTGTACCCCATGTAAGACAACATACAAAAATTGTTGCCCCTCCCCTCCACACACACACCTAAAAAACTTTACGCAAATTATGCACGACCCCAAACATGTACGCACTTTCAGGTTTTTTTATGAATCTGAACATTATAATTGAAAAATATAAATAAAGTGGAATTTATGGCCTTATTATATTCAACATGAAAAGTTCTTTTAAGTCTGGATCCGCCCTTGATACTGAGTCTAAGAATCGCTCGTAAGGAGCCGAATTGTAAAGATTAAAAAAAAGCTAAGAGATGTAAAATTGGTTTGACGCCCGAGAAAAACTGCATCGAATCATTTTCAATTCCAACTAGAAAATTTCATTAGAATCAATTGAATACTGCATTGGCATTTTTAGATTTGATGCAACTTTCGTTCCGGTGAAGAATCACTTTAATAAGAACGTTTAGGAAGAATTGATATTATTTTTATTACGAAAGCGATCAACACGATCGCGTGACGATTTTACTTTCCAAGGTGGAGTCAAAGATTTTATGACGAACGTTCGCAAGAGTGATTTAATTTGCGGCGCAGAACGCCTTGCGAAGTGAGGGTTTTTAATACTAGAAAGGTTTTAAGCGATTTTACACGCGTGCTACTTCAGCCTTCGATTCGTTCCTCGTGCTCGAGGAAAAAATTTACGCACGTCAAGTCATTAGGAAATAAAAAATAACACAAGTCTGCATTCCTCTGAATTAATTTAGTAACATAATAGCGAAGTCGTTCCGTCTAATAAAGTAAAATTGGAATCAACAATGTCAGGGCTACCACAGACTAATGTAGTCGAAAAAAGTGGAAAAAGTAACTAATTTAAGATAAAAAGTGACTACTGTTCACATAAAAAGAGGCCTATCTACTCAAAAATTTCGATGACATTACACATTTAATTTCTCGGCTGGCAGTTACAAGATTAGATAAAATTCTACTGATGAATTTGGAAGTTACAATTGCTAGAATAAAATTTACAAGTAATGTTCAGAAAAACTGCAATTAATTTCATTACAAGTTAAATAAACCTTTGACGCTTAACTGTCGTATTTATATTTTGATGCTAAAAATGCTCTCAAAACAGGGTAAATAAGATGATTTTTCATGAAAATAGGCAAATAATAGGAGAATAAACTCTTTTAAATAAAATTAATGTAAGTACAATATTAAATTTAATATGAAACATATTAAATTCCTGAACTTTCAATTAAAAATATTGCAATTTCAACAAAATAGATGAAAGGTAAATTTCCAATCAAAAATGGAATAGCTACATTTTTAGTTGAAACGATTAATTTAGACAAAAAATTTCAACAAAATAGTTTAATTCTCAAGAATTTTCGACTAAAATGATGTATCTTCAAAAAAAAAAAAAAAAAAAATAGTTTTCAACAAAGTAGTTCTGCTTCCAACTAAATAGTTGAATTTTCAACCAAAAAAGATGAATTCTCGACGAAAAATATAATAGTTAATATTTCAACCAAAAAAAATGAAATTTCAACTAAAAGAAAGAATTTTCCAACAAAATAGATAAGTTTTTAACCAAATATTTCAATTTTCAACCAAAAACATTAATTTTCAACCACGAGGATACATTTTTGACAAAAAAATTGAATTTTCAAGAAAGTACATGAATTTTTAAACAAAAAGACGAATTTTCAAACAAATATATAAATTTTTAACCAAATAGTTGATGTTTCTACCAAAAAAGATAATCTTCAATAAAAAAGGGAAGTTAAATTTAAAAAAAAATCATTTTCAAAGTACTAGTTAAATTATAAATCAAAAAGATAAATTTCCAACTGAAATGATGAATCATCAACCAAAACAGATTATTAATTGACAACCAAACAGTTGCATTTGTATCCAAAAAGATGCCATTTTTACCACAAAGAGATGAATTTTTAAGAAAAAAATTAATTTTCGAACGAAAAGCTTAATTTTAAACTAAGGAGTTCAATTTTCAACAAAAAAATATTCATTTTATATCAAACGAGGGAAATTTTCATCAAAAGAGTTGTGTTCTTAAGCTAAAAAGTAGAATGTTTTCGAAAAAATTTGTCTTTTAATCCCGAAAAAATTAATTTTCAACAAAAAGGTTCATTTTCAACCAAGAAAGATGAATTATTAACCAAATAGTTGTATTTTCAACTTTAAAAAATGTAAAGAAAAAATTGGACTTATAAGCAAATAGACACTTTTAAGCAAAAGAGATGATTTTTCAACAAAAAATTAACATTTTAAACCAAATATTTGAATTTTAAATCAAATAGTCGAAATTTCGAACAAAAAAAATATTAAACTACAATCACGAAAAAAATTCATTTTCAAACAAACAGTTGAATTTTCAACAAAAAAGCTAATTTTCAAATAAGAAAGATGACTTTTATACCAAAAAGGATGATTTTTCTATCCAAAAAATAACTGAATTTTCAATAAAATAATTGAAAGTGACTTAAGGCCACTTAAAATCATCGATAAATCTGACTTCATAAACTGAGGCCAAACAGAAAAGCCAGTTTATCTAGTTTTTTGTATACATAATCTAAAGAGTAGAAGGACTCCGGATAAAGGCCATTTTTTCGAAGAAAGTGCTATTCTTAATGAAATAATTAAAAGAAAAAAATGCGCCCTATTTGAGGCACCGCGATAATACCACCATCGACTATTCTGCTAATCGTCTAAAAAGGGATTAAATAAAACAGTTGTCTACGTCGGTTTTTGCTTTCGTGACTTACCACGCTTGCCATGCCGGAGGATGATCTGCTCGGTTCTGCTTTTGGGCGAACCTAACGAAAAAACGAAAAACTACCATCCCAAATTAATTTTCATTTTCAATTTCATTTAATTTTCGTTTTGTCTTTAAGTTCGCCCAAAAACAGAACCGAGCAGATCCTCTTCCTCCGGCATGACCAGCAACAAGCCTAGTAAATCACGAAAGCAAAAACGAATTTAGAAAATTGTTTGTCTACTCCTTTTTTAAATGAATAGTAAAATACTCCTCAGTTTTGCCTCAGTTTATGAAGTCCGATTTACCGATGATTTCCAGTTGTCTTAAGTGACTGTGTCGCAACCCTGAACATTGCAGATCCTTGATACAAGAATATCAAATTTGCAGACTTCCAAACGGAAAAAGTATCTCAATTCTCCTTCGCAGGTGACAACTTCCTGACGAAATATAATTATCTTTGACCAACTCAAGGTTGGGGTAATTTTACGTAAGAAATAAATACAATTACGTAAGCTATTGCCTGTAATTCTGAATTATGTCTTCGTAACGCAAATCTACATCAGTACTGCCAACGGCAAGTCCGCATCATCCGAATTCTCTTCGTGCAGGCACTTTATACCAGGTGACCCTTCGATGCTTCGAATCTTGGATGATTCAAAGTCATTGCTTCGTTAACTCTAATACCTTTTGCAACAGTCGCTACCGGGCGGCACGAACGCCCTCTATTCCCGATCGTTAAGCGACTCGAACTAATTCAATTGACAGAGAGTATATTCCCTAATTTTACTAATTTCCGTGGTCAACGATCGCCGACGGAACTTCGCAGCTGGTACTACTGATGGAGCCGTGGCTGGTGGCATAGCAATAACTTAGCGCTTTACAATAAACGTGGGAATGTTGGTATCTTCCAGGCGAAAGTCAATTTACGAACAGTTTAAGTGCAGCTTTGACAAATCTTCAAGGAATGACTTTGGCGTTATTACGTGTGAAGATCCTGAAAAAAATTGAATTTTTCATTATTCAAATGGAGAGGATAAAGAATTAAAATTTGAGAAATTAAATTGAGCCGTTCTCTAGAAAAATCACCTAAGTCGACTTAGGTTTTGGCTGAAAGATGTCGAAGAAACTTTTCAAAATGTCTTTTTAAAAAGCAAAAAAGGACAAAAAAGCGTTTGTTTTTCTAGAAAACGGCTCAATTTAGAAAAAATAACAATTTTAATTCCTCTTTAACATTCAACACTCGAATTTAACTAAGAAATTCTGGGGAATTAAAAAAAAAAGAATATAACGATCAAATTTGGCAACACATTCTTAGATTTCTCTCAGGCATCGGACTCATTTGAGAAATTCAAAGTAGTGTCAATTTTTGCAAAAATTTCGAAAAAAATTAGGCAAATAGTGTCATGCAATCTCTGATGCAATTTTTTTAAATATTACATCGAAGTGTTAACTATTTTTGTAATCTGGTATAAAATATACATTAGGGCGGAGTGAAAAAATTTGTGGGTTGGCATTCGGAAAAAGTGAGAAAAAAAATGGTTTGAAATCTTCGGTTCTCTTTTTTATTTAAAAATACAAACAAAAATCCTGTTGGTAAACAAATTGTGGCGAATTTTTTATATCTAAAGATTTTGCCAGCAAACAATAATAAAATAAATAAAAATGAAAAAGAATGGTTTGCCTATTTTAAAATTCTTTGAATTCAGTTAAATGCACAGTTTTCTGGAAAAAGTTGAGTATGTCACACCTGATATTTCTTCAGCTTGAACCAATGTAACATATTAATATTTTGCATGCATGGAAAACATTTTTTTCATAGCGTTTAAAACCTTCCAAAATTGCAACAACAAAAAATCGAAAAAGCAAAATAATAACATGTTTCTTTGGTTCAAGCTGAAGAAATTTAAGGTTAGACATTTTCAAATTTTTCCAAAATGTGTGCATTTGACTCAATAAAAAAGAAACATATTTTTTGCATATTTTCAAAAAATTCTATATAGAGCTTTAAAAACCATTGAAATCTTTTTAATCCGTTCAAATACACTGAAATCAATTAAAAACCCTTGAAATCTGTTGAAATACTCTCAAATTACTGGAACACTCAAATTTTTTGTAATACCTTGAAATTGTATATAACCCTATGAAATTTTTTGAAATTTAATGAAATTCCTCTGAATCTTTTAAAATACACTGCATTCTCTAAAATCCTTTGAAAATTTTAAAATCCCTTAAATCTGATGAAATCCCTAGTAATTTCATAAAAATCGAGTCAAATCCCGTAAAAAATTTTGAAATCTGTGATATATTTTTAAAAATTCCTTAAATAGGGATGAAATCTTTTTAATTCTCTCAAATTCCGCAAAATTCCACGAAATCTTATTAGGCTCTTAAAACTACCTTCAAACATTTGATATTTTCTGGAATTCCTTGCAAACTTTCTAATTTCTCTAAAAGCTTTGAATATACTGAAATCTATTAAAACCCCTTGAAATCTGCTGAAATCCTCTCAAATTACTGGAAAAATTAAATTTGCTGTAATCCCTTGAAATATATAGAAATTCTTTATAACCTTATGAAATCTTTTAATGTATTTTAAAATCCTTTGAATTCCTCAAGTATAGTAAAATTCCTTGAAATCTTCAAAACCTATGCAATCTTTTTTTTTTTTTTTTTTAAATCCTATGAATCCCTCAAATATTGCTACATTCTTTGAAATCTTTAAACTCTTGTAAGTCTTCTAAGGTTTCATGAAACCATTTGAAATTCCTTAGAAATTGTTTAATCTTTTGAAAATTTCTATAATTATATGAATCTCTTTGAAATTTCATGAAATTTCCACGGGATCTGTGAAAATACACTATATTCTTTAAAATACTTTGAAACTTTTAAAATCCCCAACAAAATTTGCTTAAATCTTTGAAATTCTCTGAGAACCAATAAAATCCCATAAAATTCGTAAAAATCTCTTGATATCCCTAGAAGTCAGTTAAAATTTCATGCCATTTAATTAACTCACTTAAGTTCTCTAGAAATTATCTGAAATTCCTTGAAATTTTTTAAACTTACATATTTCTTGGAATATTGTGAAATACTCTAAAATCTTTATCCATTTAAATTTAAAAAAATTTAAAGTCCTTGGAAATCTTATAAAATGGCGAAGATCTAGTAAAATTTATACAAATCCCTTAAAATACTTTGAATTGCCATGAATTATCTTGAAATTTGTAATATTTTTCAATTTATTCAAAAATTTGGAAAACTTTAAAATCCCTTGAAATTTTTAAAAATGTTTTGCTATTTTAATTTCTGAGATGGCGGATATGTTATTTTAGCCAATCAGCGAATTTTAAAAAATAGTTGCATCTTTACCAAAAAGTGTCAATAGTAATGGAAGTCCGAGGCCTGTATCTCCATTCAAATAAAAAAATAAAAAAGAGGAAAGAAAAAGAAGGCCTTCTTTTTTTTCCTGTCTTTATTTTTTTTTTAAATTTGAATGAAGACATTTAAGAATGCGTTGTCCAAATTTTATCGCTAGATTCTTTTCTTTTTAATTTACAAGAATTTCGCAGTTGAAACAAAAAATGAAAAAGTTGGCTGGATCAATAAATAGTTTAAGAATAAAAGAACGATTGCTTACCGACAATGACTTCCCAATTTTTGAGAGCGTTCGTGACCTCGTAAGCGCATCGAATTTCCGAAAAGCTTACGCCACCGACAATAAAAACAATCAATCTGGGAACGTTTTTGATGGTTTGTTGACCCTTGTCCTTGTGCCAATGACCATATCGCACACTGGAGGAAAAATTAAAATTGTATCAAAGTAATGCTGATTATTTATCAAGCAAATTCAGTTGGAATAAAATTATTTTACCTCGTTGGCGCATGATAGCCTGAACTTGTAGCCCTTCCTCCTAAGAATGGGAAATGTTTCGTGTCAAGCTTATCCTCGATTGAGTCTTCCATGATGTCTTTAACAATTGGCGTCCAACGACTCATCTGGTAAGTTTGTTCCGTGATTCGCTCCTTTCGTGTCACGTTGTACAACTTCTTGCGATTTCCCTAATTACGAGAAATAAATAAGAAATTAAGGGTTGCAGTACAGAACTAGATAACCAACATTTTTGCCGAAATTGAGCGTTTTGCAGAAAAAATTCTTAAAAATCAAATACTTGTTCTATTAAAAGAAATGGTTCAAAATCTCATTTTTAATATACTAATAAAAAGATTGGTAATTTAAAACCAGATATATTTAATATAACCAAAGATGGTTATCTGTCTTTTCGTGGGATTTTGATGGACTTTAGAGGATTTTAAAGATTTCATCTTTCTTTAAGGAACTTTGAAGAAGATATCACAGATTTAAAATAATTTTAAGGGATTTTACTTTATTTTTGAGAAATCACTAGGGATTTCATCAGATTTAAGGGGTTCAGAGGATTTCAAAAGAAATGATAAGCTTTCAACAGATTACTATGGATTTAAAGAGATTTCAAAAGATTTAAGGGATTTTAAAATTGCAAAAGATTTTCAAGAACACAGTTTACCTGATTATCTTTAATATATATATATTTTTTTTAATTGCCTAACCTTTTATCTTTTTTGTAAACCTCTTTCTGACTATATACCTCTTCCTGAAAGTTTTTAAATACAGTAAAATAATAAAATACTCCTTTTTCGAAGAAAAAGCCTTTAAATAAGACGATTTTCCCCTTTTTTTAGCACTAAAGTTCCAATCAAGTTCCAACATAAAATTTTAAACCTTCATTTTCTTTTAAAAAAGCCATTTTTATGAGGGTTTTTTCACTTAAATTTTCGACTGGCCTGTTACAATGCTATACCGTGACACCAAATCTTTATTTTCACGGAAAAGAAAATTGAATTATTTTGTTGAAAATTCAAAAATTTTGTTCCAAAGACATATTTCTTGGTTGAAAACTTTATTGTTTTGAAGAAAATTCGTCATTTTGGCTTGAAAATTCAACAATTAAATTGAAACTTTTTCCTTTCTTGACTACCAAATTTTTTAAATTAAAAATTCAACCATTTTGTTGAACATTATTCTTTTTTTGGTTAAGAATGCAACGGTCTGGTTGAAAATTAATATGTTTTTGGTTGAGAATTAACTTTTTTGCTGAAAATTCAACTGTTTTGTAGAAAATTAGTTTTGTCAGCTAGAAAATTCAACAGTTTAGTAGGAAATTTAACTATTTAATGAAAAATTAAATTAATTTGTTAAGCAAATCTTTCAGTTTTCTAACCTAATATCTTGAAAGTATTACAAATTAATTTCTATGTTTATTTAAAATGTTATTTTTTAGTCTATAAATGATCACAATTCCTATTCATTTATCTCAAGCTTCAGCTTTTTCCTATTTCCCTCTTTTCAAAATTTATCTATTTTTGGTTACAAAATTTATTATTTGGTCTTTTTGGCTTGAAAATTTAACAATGTAATTGAATGTTTTCCTTCTAGATTAACAATTTTTTTTTGTATAAAGATTTAACTATTTTGTTGGCAATTTGTCATTTTTGGTTGAATCGAACTGTTTTTGATATAAAATAAAAATATTTTCTTGGTTGAAATATCAATTATTACAATTTTTTTGATAATTCATCTTTTTTTGTTGCAAAATCAACTAATGGGTTAAAAGATGAACTACTTCGTTAATTCATAAGAAATATTTTGAACCCTGAGTTTTTCAAATGTATTTTTCTAGGTCAGCTACAAAGAAATAATTTGAAAACACAAAAATGACTATCTGAAAGCTTACTTTTTCTGCTTAAATTAAAAAAAAAACACAGAAATTAAAAAAATTATTATTCACGAAATTAAACAAATTATGAAGATAACAATTTTTTCAAATTCGCAGATTACTAGCATGTAAAAAAGCTACATGACAATCAAATCCAAATTAACTATACTTTATTAGAGGGACCAATACACGCTACTTTTTAACATATTATTTTCGATTTCCATAATTTTGATTCTACAAATATAACTAACTTACTATTCGCTGATAAGCCATTTCACTATTTTATTACATATTTTGAAAGTATTCAAAATAAATCAAAATTCCCATTTATTTATCGCAAGACTTCTTAGTCTTTCCCTTTTTCTCGTCTTTTAACTTGACTGCGAACTAAAATAATAGATTCCAATAAGAAAATCCAAATATTTTTGGTTCAAATTTGGTTAAAAATTATACTTTTGGTAGAAAATTAATCTATTTGGTCAAAAATTGAAACATTTTCTTTAACATTCTTTTTTCTCAGTTGAATATTCGTGTATTTTGTTGAAAAATTGTCTTTCAGGGTTGAAAACTCAACGATTTTGATTTTAAAATTAATCTATTTTGGTAGAAATTTAATCTTTTTTGGTTGAAAACTGTTTAGTAGAAAGTTCAACTGTTTTGTAGAAAATTAGTTTTTTTTTATTACAAATTCAACAATTAGGTTGAAATTTTTGTTTCATTCATGACTATAAAATTATTTGTTTATAAAATCAACTATTTTGTTGAAAATTAGTCTTTTTTGGGGTGAATTGAACTGTTTTTTATTTAAAATAACCATATTTTCTGGTTAAAATATCAACTGTTACGTTCTTTGTTGAGAATTAATCTTTTTTGATTGAAAATTCAACTACTTCGTTAAAAGTGAGAAGTACTTTCTCACAAATATTTATTTTTTTGTAGAAGATTCATCATTTTAGTAGAAAATTCATCTCTTTGGTTGAAAATTTGCTTTCTGATAAAAAATGATCTTTTTGGTTGAAAATTCATCTATTTTGTTGAAAATTCAATATTTTGACTTGAAATATTAGGAATATTTTATTTTATAATATTTTAATTTAATAATAGTACCTCTGCATTAATTTTAATTATTAGAATTAAAAGGTTTAGTTTCACCATTGAATCGTTAGCGATTTTTTCGCTGTCGAAAATGTCCTTTAAATCTACAAAATTAATAAATAAATCGTTCAGGAAATATTTGAAACCGGTATCATAAAAAAGAATATCTTTCGAAGCGTTCTTTTTCTAATATCTTTATTTTGTGTATATAATTCTAAAAAAAACTGAAAAAGACTTTGTAAAATGGGGGAAGAGGGGAAATTGGGTCAAAATGCTCGATTTTAGGGGTTTTAGGAAATTTTTCAAATTTAAGAGGGAAAAAGAGGAAAAGAGGGATTAGATAAAAAAGGGGACGGACTCTGTTTCCTGTTCTTATTTAAAAAGTTCAACTTTCTATCTTAAAATTCGAAATATTTGCCTCAATTAATATCAATACTCACATCAACCACTACATTCAGTCCAAGATTTGCCATGTTGATGATCGTTTGCTTGTCCTCTGGTGATAACTGCGCATGATGAACAAGCCGATTTAAATTATCATCAGGAATTCCATTTTTGCTGAGAACGTAGAGCATAATAATACGCAATTTGTCAGTATTGTTGACGTTCTGATCGAGTAAAATCGGCGTGATATTCCTCATGTGATCTTTAATACGCTCGCCCTCGGCATCTGTTCCCATCGCTAAATCCTAAAAGATCAAAGTTCAAAATTAAAATTCCTCCGAGAAAGATCAGCTACGATTTTTCCAGATCAAATTACAGGCCTCGGACTCACCACACTATTGACACTTTTTTCAGCAATGACACTATTTTATTAATATTTGGAAAAAAATTACACTACAGACACTATTTTCTCACAGTTATCTGCTAATGCCATGATTGCTTTACATTTTCCTAAAAAATATTTTTGAACTTCTTCGTTAATGTTGATTTTGTAACCTGAAGATACTAATTTTCAACTAAAAATGTAATAGTTGATATGTAAACCAAAAAAGATTTTTATTTTAAATAACAAACAGTTAAATATAACCAAAAACAACAAATATTCAACAAAATACTTGAATCCACAACTGAAAGAGATTAATTTTCAATAATAGTTGCATTTTGAAAAAAAAAATTGATTATCTACCGAAAACGACGAATTGACAACCATATACATATATTTTCTACCAAATAGTTGAATTTTCTATCAAGAAGATTCATTTTCCAACGGAAAAAACGAATTCGCAACAAAATACAAAATTGTTACCAAATATGTAGCTGAATTTTTTACCCAAAAAGACGAATTTTTTAGAAATTACACAAATTTTCAACTAAAGATTTTGAACAATGAATGTGATGTTAGTACAAATTTTATTTAATTAATTCTCATTTCGTATTTTTTCGTTTCTTAAAATTTTTGCATTTTTAAACTAAAAAATATTAATTTTCAACAAAAAATAGTCTGACTATATTTTTATTGACAATAATTAATTTCAAAGAATAATAATTTTCTACAAAACAGTACAATTTTGTACCAAATATGTAGTTGAATTTCATACCAAATTTTGGAATTTTCAAGACAAAAAGACGACTTTTCTATAAAATAGTTGAATTTTCAACAAAAAAATCAGTTTACGACAAATCGATTCAATTTTCAATAAAATAGTTAAATTTTCAGTTTTGAAAAATAATTTCTAACAAAAAAAGTAATTTTCAACAAAAAAGATTTTAATTTCAAATAATAAACATTTGGATTCAACCTATAAAGATAAATTGAAAAAAAAATACCCGAAAATGTGAATATTAAAATTTAACAAAAAAGTTTATTTCCAACCGAAACAGATTAATTTTTAACCAGATAGTGGGATTTTTAACCAAAAAGGATTAAATTTCTACAGAGACGAATTTTAAAAACAAAAAGATTAATGTTCAACAAAACAGTTGAATTTTTAATTTTAGAAACTTTGTTATTCAAGAAAGTAACCAAATTTCAACCAAATGGTGGGATTCTCAACCCAAAAAGACATATTCTGTAAAACTGTTGAATTTTCTACCCGAAAATATAAATTTTCAACTAAAATTATGAATCTTCAATGAGAAAAATAAAAGTTTAAGAAAGTAGTTCAACTTTCAACCAAGAATTTGAATTTTCAATCTAAAAAGATGAATTTTGAACGAAAAATGTAAACCAGAAAGATAAATGCTCAACAAAATAGTTGAATTTTCAATAAAAACTCAAATTTGTTAGTCAATTAAGAAACAACATTTCAACCAAATTTTCTAATTTTTTAGCCAAAAATACGAATTTTCTACAAAACACTTGAATTTTCAAACCGAAAATGTGACTTTTCAACAAAAAAGTTAATTTTCAACGGAAACAGATTAATTTTTAACCTTACAGATGCACTTTTAATAAAATAAAATTTCTACCGAAAGAGATGAATTTTCAAATAAAAAAAGTAGAAATATTTTTCAACAAAATAGTTGAATTTTCAACCAAACAAAAAAAAATTCTAATTAAAGTGTTGATTTTTCAAGCTAAAAAGACGAATTTTCAACAAAATAGGTGAATTTTAAACCAAGAAGTTTGACCTTTTAACAAAATTGTTGAATTTTCAACAAAATAACTCAATTCGAAACAAAACAATACAATTTTTAAATAAAAAGGAAAAATTTTTAAAGAAAAATTTAATAATAGATTTTTCAACCGAGAAGAATGAACTTTCAGCCAAAAATAGTTGGATTTTCTTATTGGGTTCCATTAATTCAGTTCGCATTTAAGTAGAAAAATGAGAAAAAGAGAAAAGACTGTGAATCCTGCGATAAATAAATAGGAATTTTGATCATTCATAGACTAAAGAATACCATTTTAAATAAACACTGAAGTTCATTTTTAACATAGTTAGATGACATCTTTGCTGTTTTTTGAAAGATATCGTTTTTAATTGACCCAAGTATCATAAGTGTAAGGAAAATTTTTTTATTGGCATTAGGGTCGATAATTTTTATTTGTTTTGTGTTCTACAATTAATTTAAAAACTAAACAAAAAAGATATATATTTTTAAGTAAATTAATGTTAGATTTTTTTATGTTTCGTCCCAGACTGCCAATAAAAGCCAATAAAAAAATCTTCCTTACATTCATTTTTAACACTTGAAACATTTTGTGACACTATTTTGACACTATTTACATAATTTTTGATCTGTAAAGTGAGTCTGAGGCCTGAAATTAATGAATTGAATAAAACCCACTTGTTCGACTTTGCAGAGTTTATCAACGTTGCCTTGATATCGTTTCATACAGTCTTCCGCCAAATGCAAATGCGTGGCGTACTTGCTCAACTCCTTTTGATACTGTGGCATTTTTTTGATCATTTGCGAAAGGTCTCTCATACTTTGTTTGTCACCTTGAGGCATCCTCTTTGACTCGGTGAACTTCTTCAAGTTCTTAGTGACGTTTCTGCAATTCAAAATTTAAATATCCATTGTTTATGTAACCGCAAGGACTATTTATAGCAATTAATACTGTTGGAATCAGTTTAAAATGTAAAACTTACTGTGAAACAACAGCAATATGTTGATGTCTGAGTTCCACCCACAAGTCGTCATTTTCGTCCAAGAGAACTTCTTTTTCCTGTCCAGCAGTAGCTTCATATCTAGAATTTAATTCACATAGAATATCTACATTTGCATAAATCTATAACAGACTTCACATACCAAAATGCTCTAAAAACAGAGGAAATAGGGTCACTTTTCACGAAAATAGGGGAATAAATTATTTCAAATTTCAACAACAAAATTCAAATTATTTTAAAGTCAACAAAATAGCTGTATTTTCAAACAAAAAAGATTAATTTTTTACCACAAGATATACATTTTCAACAAAAGAGTTGATTTTTTTAGCTAATAATTCGAATTTTTTAGAAAACAGTTGAGTTTTAAATCCAAAAAGATAAATTTTCATCAAAAAAGTTCATTTTTATCCAAGAAAAATGGTTTTTCAAACAAATGTGATAGTATTTTAAACAAACAAGCATTAATTATATACCAAACAGTTGCATTTACAATCAAATAGTTAACGCATTTTTAACGAAAAAGTTAAATCTTCAAGCTAAAAAAACAATTTTTGTATAGGAAAGTCGAATTTTAAATCCAAAAGGACGAATTTTCTACCCACAAAAAAACAAAGTTTAAAAAAAACAGTTAAATTTTTTATCAAAAAAGACGCTTTTTTAATAAAAAAATTTAATTTTCAACAAAAAAGACAAACTTTTAACCAAATAGTGGAATTTTTAACCTAAAAGGATGTATTTTCAACCAAATAGTTTGAATTTCATCTAAATAAGATAAAGTTTTAATCACAAAGGAAATTTTTAACTAAAAAATATAAATTTTCAACCAAAAATGAAATAGTAATATTTTTAGTTAAAAGGTTGATTTAAAAAAATATATAATAATTTTCAATAAAATATTTAGTTTTTCAACAAAAGAGAGGATTTTTTAAAACTAAAATGATGAATCTTTAACCGATAAAATGTATTTTTAACCAAATTGTTGAATTTTCTACCAAAATAATAGAATTTTTAACACAAAAACACGAATTCTCAAGAAAACAGTTTAATTTTTAAGCAAAAAAGACGAATTTTTTAGAAAAAGGTTGAATTTCAAACCCGAAAATATAAGTTTTCAACAAAAAAGTTTACTTTTAACCAAATAGTTAAGTTTGCAACTAAAAAATACGAATTTTCAACCAAAAATAAAACAATTAAATTTTCGATTAAAAAAATGAATTTTCAACCAAAAAACATGCATTTTCCACATAAAAGTTCATTTTTCAACCAATAAAATGAATTTTTAACAAATTAGTTCAACTTTCAATTAAGTAGTTGTATTTTCGAGCAAAAAAATGTTAGAAGACATTTGAATAATTAATCCAAAAGGACGAATTTTCTATCCAAAAAGGACAAATGTTTAACAAAACAGTAACATTTTCGACCAAAAAGACGCCTTTTAACAAAATAGTTGAATTTTCAACAAAATAAGTATTTTTTTAACAAAAAAGTTTTAAACAAATAGCAGAATTTTCAACAAAGCAGTTGAATTTTCAAGCCAAAAAGGTTAATTTTCTACAAACAAATTTTTGTTCACCCAAATAGTTTAGTTTGAAACTAAAAACGATCAGTTTTCAACTGAAAATGGAATAGTTAAATTTTCAGTTAAAAAAATTAGTTTAAAAAAAAAATTAATTTTCAACAAAAAAGTTAAATCTTAGCCTATAAAACTATTTTTTTAAAAGTAGTTTACCTTTTAATCAAGTAGTTGTATTTTCAACTAAAAACGATCAATTTTCAACCAAAAAAAGGTAATTAAATTTTCAATTAAAAAATTAATTTTCAACCAAAACAAAAACAAAAGTTCAATCTTCAACCAATATATAATGAATTTTTATCAAAGTATTTCAATTATTAAAGAAAAATGGAATAGTTGAATTTTCAGTTGAGAAAATTAATTTTGCACCAAAAAATAAGAATTTTCAACAAAATAGTTCAATCTTCGACCCATAACATTAATTTTTAACAAAGTTGTTCAACTTTCATCCAAATAGTTGAATTTTCGACCGAAAAAAGATAACTTTTTAACAAAACAGTTGGATTTACAACAAAATAATTAAATTTTCCAACTAAATAGTAGAATTTTCAACCAAACCAGATGAATTCTGAACTAAAAATATAATAGTAGTCTTTTCAGTTAAGAAGAATTAACTTCTAAACAAAAATCGTAGAATTTTATTATTGGCTTCTATTAATTCTGATCGCATTTAAGTTAGTTGTGCGGGAAAATTGGTCTCGGAAAAACTTGTATTAAATTATACTTTCAAGAATTGTAACATTATTATTTATGGTATTTTTGAAAAGAGAAAAGATTATTATTCATGAATAAAATTTGGAACATACAAAAATGATTTATTGATAAACTTTTATTTTTGACCGAACATTTTTTTAGTCGCATTTTAGCAATTTTTTAATAAATATGATATTTTATTGAACGAAATCTTATTTTCTCGAGAAACGATTCTCTACAACTTTGCCGCATTTAATTTTTGAAAAGAAAGATATTGTGGTCAAATATAATTATTTTAGTATCTTTTTTTTCTTTTTAAAGTTATTTATTGATTATTTTAGGCATTAAAATATGAATTTTCAAAATTAGATACAGCAGAATTGTAGATAATCTTGTTCTCGATAAAACAAGCTTTTATTCAATAAATCCCGTCATTTAAAAAAATTTGGTAAGAAGCTATAAAAAAATAGTTCAGTCAAAAACAAAAGTTTTCCAATAAATAATTGAGCCGCTGGATAGTGTAAGTGCATATAAAATTCACACGGCCGTTCCGGTTGGCCCCTGTTGTCTTTAAAATCAAATTTTAAAATTCAAATTTTGAAACATATGGCTTTGTAGGAAATTTCATGACATGTTTCAAAAATTTAATTTTCAAAATCGATTTTAAATACAACAGGGGCTCACCAGAACGGACATGTGAATTTTATATGCCCTTACACTATCCAGCGGCTCAATTGTTATACGTTACAAATGTTTATCATAAAAAATAGTTGTTTGAAAACAGGGACAAAAAGAGAAATTCTTTTTTAAAAAAAAGGGAATAGGGGATAGAATGCGAAGTCTGCAATAATTTATTTATAATATTTGTGAGATATTTTCTTACTTGTAAACGTCGTTCTCAATTTCAAGCAAATCGTACGCCATGGCTTGCAAGGTGAGTTCGTGTAACAAAGGCGATACGCAATCGAAACCACGATCAAGAATCAGGAGATGAGAACGAGCTTTTTCTGGTCCTTCGCCCATCGTTGGCTCGTCTGCTTTGTAAGCATCCAATTTCTGTTGGACCATCTGTGCCAACTCGACGTTGCGATCAAAATCACTAAATAAAATAAGCCATTAAAATTAAAATTAAAATCAACCGAATTTAATACTAAATCTGAAGACACGAGAATGACAACTGAATAAGGATCAATTTTTCGAAATTTTGTTTTTAACAATTTCAAGTAATTTAGGGGAATCATGGTGTCTACTCAAATTCTGAAAAAAAATTCTACAAAAATTCCAGGTTTTTTCCAGGTATAATTTTTCATAATATTTCGGATTTTTTAAAACGTCAAATTATATTAAAATATATTCTTAAATATAATAGCACCATCGATTAATTATTCATTAAATAATACTATAAATATAATTAATCGTATCTTGAATGTATCCCTAAAGTTCATGAATTTGAATAATACCTCAAACAAATTTTTATTTTATCTTCTTATACTTAAAATTCAGTGCATATTTAGGTCAAATTAATGTGAGCACTATATTAAATTCAATTTAAACAGCTTAAAGTTCCTAACTTAATAAGTAAAAATATTGTATTTTCAACTAGATGAATTTGTAAAAAAATTAATGAATTTTCAACGAAAAAGATTAATTTTCTACTAAAAAAGACGATTTTTCAATAAAATATACGAATTCCCAACCAAATAGTTGAATTTTCAACTAAAAAATATAATTGTCAACTAAAAAAGACAAATTTTCATATAAAAACTTAAATTAAAATTTTTTTTTTAACAATTAACCAAAAATAGAATATATAGTTACATTGTCAGTTAAAAAATTAACTTTCAACCAAACTGATGAATTTTCAACTAAAATTATGAATCTTCATCTGGAATAGATGAATTTTAAACCAAAAAGAGAAATTTTTAACAACAGAGTTTAACTTTTAACCACAGTTTTATTTTCAACCAAAAAGATTAATCTTCAAACAAGAAGATTAATTTCTACCCAAAAAAGAATTTTCAATTCAAAAAGATAATTTTTCAATCAAAAATTGAACAGTTAATATTTGAGTTAATAAATTAATGTACAGCCAAAGAGAGGAATTTTTAACTAAAATGATTGAATATTCAACATGAATTCAGCATTTTCAGTAAAAAAAATTAGTTTTCAAGAAAACAAAAAAAACTTATACGATGAATTTTCGAGTAAGAAGATATAATTTATAAAAAGACGAATTTTGAACAAAATAGTATAATTTTAAACCAAAGAGATAAATTTTGAACTAAAATTATGAATGTTCAACAACAATAAAAATGGATTTCTAACAAAGTAGCTCAACTTTTAATCAAGTAGTTGAATTTTCTACTAAAAAAGATTAATTCTCCACGAAAAAAGTAATAGCTTATATTTCAATCAAGGAAGATTACAATTTAAATAAAAATGAGTTAAAGTCAACTAGAAAAAAAACGAAGTTTCAACCACAAAATTATATTTTCAACCATTTGGTTGGAAATTCAACTGTATTGGTTGAAATTAACTTTTTTGTTGAAAATTCATATTTTCGATTTGAAAGTTAAACTGTTTTATTGAAAATTAGTCTTTTTGGGTTAAATTCAGGTGTTTTTAATTTATAAGTAAAATCCTTTTTGGTTGAAATATCATTAACATTATTTATATCACTATTCATTACATTTTTTCTTGAAAACTCTTGTTTTGAGATTGAAAATTCACCTTTTTGGTTGAAAGAACTGTTTTCTTAAAAATTCATTTTTTTGGTTGAAGATTCATAAAAGTTGTAAATTCATCTCTTTGGTGTAAAATTAAAAATTTTAGTAAAAAATTCATCTCTTTTGTTAAAAATTGCACTGCTTTGATGAAAATCCTTTTTTT
Source organism: Andricus grossulariae (assembly GCA_011634705.1). Classification (NCBI taxonomy): domain Eukaryota; kingdom Metazoa; phylum Arthropoda; class Insecta; order Hymenoptera; family Cynipidae; genus Andricus; species Andricus grossulariae. The sequence goes on from JAABKJ010000755.1 coordinate 15,436,311, forward strand.
TAATTACATTTTTTTATTGCAAATTTAACTATAATTCAGCTGTTTGGTTAAAATGATCTTTTTGTTGAAAATTCATATTTTCGGACTGAAAGTTTATCTGTTTTATAGAAAATTCGTCTTTTTTACTTGAAAATTCAACAATTTGGTAGCAAATTCAACTATTTAGTAGCAAATTCCTGCCCTATTTCATTTTGGATTAAAAGTTTTTTAGTATAAACTATCAAAAATCAAAATTTTGATTTAAAATGTATGTAATATGTTGAAAATTCGTCTTTCTTGGTAGAAAATTAACCTTCTTGTTTAATAGTTCAAATAATTGGTTAAAAATGTTCGTATTTTGTTGAGAATTCGTCTTTTTGGGGGGAAATTAATCTTCTTGGTTGAAAATTAAATTAATTAAATTAAAATTCTTAGTTGTAATTGCTTGAAAATTCCATTCTTGGGTTGTAAATGCAACAGTTTTGTAGAAATATTGCCCTTTTGGCTTGAAAATTCTGTACATTGAATGTCATTTTGTTCTTCATTGACTTAAAAATATTTCTCAGGTTAAAATTCAACTCTTGTTGAAATTTCGTAGAAAAAAAAACGGATACAAATTTCGTCTTTTTTGGTTAAAAATGCAACTTTTTGTTGAAAATGAATCTGTATGTGTTGAAACTATTTAGTTGAAAATCGTCCATTTTTTTGTTCAATTCAACTGTTTTTGATTTAAAATTAAAATCTTTTCTTAGTTAAAATATCAACCATTACATATTTTGTTGAAAATTAATCTTTTTTAGTAGAAATTTAATCTTCTGGGTTGAAAATTCATCTATTTGGTTGAATATTCAATTATTTGGTTGAAAATTCAACTGTTTTGTATGAAAATAGCCCTATTGTCTTGAAAATTCAACATTTTGAATGTAATTTTTTTCACTATTGATTGAAAGATCTTTCTTAGTTTGGTTGAAATATTAACCATTACATTTTTTGTTGAGAATTCATATTTTTTTGTTGAAAATTACACTACTTGGTTGAAAGCTTAACTACTTTGTTAATTCATAAGAAACAGTAATGAATAAATTCACAAAAAAATAGACAGCAAAAATCACGTAAGATGTGGGTATGTAGACTAGGGTGGTCCAAAAATGCAAGCCCCATGAAATTTAAGACGTATTTCCCATAAGAAAAATAGACGTTTTTGTAAACTTTATTCAGAATCGTCAATATTATGTGAATCGAGTTGAAACTCAAAATTTCTCTTCACAATCAGCCATAGAATACGAATAAAATATTACTTTTCAAATATTACAGCAAAAATCTGTTGGATAGGGTCCCAGGGAAGCCCCATAAGTGAAAAAATGGGTTTTGCGAGTTTTTGCCGCTAATTATGATTTTTTCCGGGTTTTTTTTAATGCAAATTGTTTCTAGTACACAAAATACTACTTTATGCTGATAATTAGATTTTTACATCAATTTTTCAAACATTTTATTATTGTTTTTAGCAATTTTCTCTTAGAATAGAGATAGAAAGTCGTGGTTTTTTTTTAATTTTTCCACTTTTTGTCCAATTTTCAATTATAGCGAGGTAATAGTTTATTATCGTTAACAAATATAATTGTTTAAACAATTTATTATTATTGTTAATAATATTATTTTTGAATAATGCTAGAAATTGCGTTTATTTCTGAAATTTTCAACTTTTTGTCCACTTTTCACTTGGAGTGAGTTAATATTTAATTCAACTTAGCAAAAATAATTGTTAAAACAAATTATTATTGATTATAGCTATCTTTTTTTATATTATTACTAGATAGTTGCGGTTTTTTCTTAAATTTTCAACTTTTTGTCCACTTTTCAATTAGAGTAAAGAAATAATTAATTCGAGTTAACAAAAATAATTGTTTAAACAATTAATAACTTTGTTAATAATATTTTCTTTGCTTAATGATAGAAAGTTGTGGTTTTTTCTGAAATTTATAACTATTTGTCTATTTATCACTTGGAGCGACTTAATTATAAATTTAATTTAGCAAAAATAATTGTTTAAAAAAATTATTATTGTTAATAACTATCTTCATCTATATTAATGCCAGATAGTTGCGGCTTTTTCTGAAATTTCTAACTTTTTGTCCATTTTTTTACTTAGTAAGGTGATAATTAATGCAAGTTAACAAAAATAGTTGCTTAATCAATTTATCATTGTTTAATTATCTTAGATACGTGCTAGAAAGTTGCGGGTTTTTCTGAAATGGTTAACTTTGCTTTGCCTTTTTAGTTGTGAACCAGCAATAAATTAACATTAGAATCATATTCTAAAATCTAAACAATCTCTTTCTTTTTTGTGATTATATTTTTCTGAAATAAAACAGATATTTGAAATATTTTAAAAATTTTCTATATGGATGATATAAAATTTAAATTTACCTTGAAGTAGTCACTGTATGCTTTTTTCATAAATTAATATTATTATAAGTTTCTAACATAAAAGTCGAAGCAAAACTAAAGATTTCATAAAAAACAGCTTTCTATCATTACTCTAAGTCTAAGAGAATATATAGTTATAAACAATAATCAATTGTTTAAAGAGGCATGTTTGTTAACTTGCATTAATTATTACCTCACTAAGTGAAAAATGGACAAAAAGTTTAAGAGTTCAGAAAAACCGCAACTTTTCAGCACTTATCTGAGAAAGGGTAGTTATAAAAAATAATAAATTGTTTAAACAACTATGTTTCTTAACTTGTATTATTTATTACTTTACTAAGTAAAAAGTGGGTAAAAAGTTAAAAAGGACCTCGCACCAAATGTACAGTAAATGGCTTTTTGTGAAAAATTCTAAATCTAATTTCTTTTTGTATTTTCGAAACTGCAAAGCAATAATCCAAAAGAAAAAAGTAAGAAAAATGGACAGTCCTTTAACAAAAAATGGTCAAATTTTCGATTTTTACATATATTTTAATAGAAAAATGCTTATTTTAGTGAAAAGTTTTTTTTCTCCTAAACTCTTTGTTAGATTTTGCTAAAAGTTTCACATTTTAACTATCAGTCTTACCGAAACAAAAGGTTCATATCTAAGATCTAGAAAGATCAACGGGTTTTTTGGCATACAGCATGTAATAAGCATTTTTCTATTAAAATACATGTAAAAATTGAAACTTTGACAATTTTTTGTTAAAAAACTGTGCATTTTTCTTACTTTTTTGTTTCGGATTATTACTTTGCAGGTTCGATAATACAAAAAAAAAGTTAGATTTAGAATTTTTCACAAAAAGCCTTTTACTGTACATTTGGTGCGGGGTCCTTTATGAAGAAACCGCAATTATCTAGCATTAATTAAGAACATAGTTATAAACAATAATAATTTGTTTAAATAATTATTTTTGTTACATTGAATGAATTAATAACATACCCCAAGTGAAAAGTAGACAAATATTTGAAAATTTCAGAAAAAATCTCAACTTTCTAGCATTCTCAGAGATATTTGCCAAAAACAATAATAAATTGTCTGAACAATTTATGTAAACATTTAATTATCAGTACAAAGTAGTATTTTATGTATCAGAAACAATTTGTATTAAAAAAAAACGCAAAAAACTATAAAATTCTATAAAATAGACTTATGGGGATGATATTTAAAAAGTAATATTTTATTCCTTTTCTATAGCTAATTGTGAAGAGAAATGTTTAGTTTCAACTCGATTCACCTAATATTGACGATTCTAAATAAAGTTTACAAAAACGTTTTTTTTTCTTGTGGGAAATACGTGTTAAACTTCATGGGGTGTGCGCCACCTCTAAATATAATTTTTTTTTTCGAACAAAAAAAAATAATAAACATAAAATGGATTAATAATTTTGTGGATTCCAACAAATTTCCGGGCGATATTCTTGAAAATTAAAAAAAAAGTTTGGACCACCCTAATGTAGATCTAATAAAAGGGGGTAAGTGTTTCAAATTTTCAAAAAACTTTACATAATTTATGCACGGACCCTTATACAGTTGTCATTCTTATGTATTCATATATACCTTCGATATCTAACAGAAGGATATTCTCCAAGTGTAGCACAGAGAGTTGCAATTTGCTCTGCGATTCGTTCCATGTTAGCAGTTCTAACTTGGATTAACGAAGGATTGTAGAAACAGGCGAAGGTATCTCGGGAATCCAGGGAGAAAACCTAAAATGCAACAAAATTCTCTCAGTTCATCGATCACCAAAAATAAAAGTGCTGACACTGTTAAAACCGCATGCTCTCTAAATAAAATCATATTAGCAAAAATAACAATATGTTGTTAGTTTGCAGAAATAAATCGTTATTTTACAGTCAAAAAAAGCACACAGGACAAATTTACGAAACAAAATCAACCTCTGACCCACAAATATATTAGCGAATTAATGTCATAAAGCATTGGTTAAAATGAAAAACGATAAAATCCATTTTTTTTGAGAATCTTAGTTCACCTGAGATTCATACGGCAAGAAAGCGATGTTGATCTCTTTGAGAGTTTTGATCTTTTTAGCAGCGAGTGACTTGCAGATATCATTGAACAGCTCCTCCGGACATACTGGGCAAGTGCAAGCATGAACGCATCGTAATGTTAATTTTTGCGATATAAAATTTAGTTTGTGGAGGGTAAAGTGATGAATTAATATGTGGTGTTATATTTACAGGGATCACATCCAGGCCTCGGACTCACTTAAGAGATAAAAAATAATGTCAAAAATTAAACAAAAATAGTATCATAAAAGGTTTCAAGTATTAAAAATGAAGGATGGTAGTACAGAACTAGATTACCAACAAAATCGGAATTTTTCAGGAAAGCGAAAAAACATTCTGTAAAATCGAAATCATCATTTAAAGATAAGACAGAAGTCCACTTCTGAGATGAAATTTGGCTGATTGAAGCTCAATAAAATTGCATCAGAAACACTTATCCATTTTCACGGAAATAGACGTGTCAGCTGACAATCTCAAAATGGAAGAGGCTAGACTGCGGATTGCGATAAAAAATGTAATTTTTAGTTTGAATAAGAAATAAAAACTTACTCCCGAGATACTATGAGGGTTAAAAAGTTTTGATCTAAGAAAGTGAACCAATTCCGAGTAAATCGTTCAAGAATGGGAAACTAAAAAAGAATAAAAAAAGTTTGATACAAACCAATTATTCTATTCCGAAAAAGTCAAAATTTAGTTTGACGATATCGCACTGAGATAGACGATTATTTGATGAAAGGACTATAAAAAGAAACTATTTTTAAAAAATAAACGATAATAATTTCAAAAAATATCGTGAGGGTAGAAAGAAATTATTACTACGCTAAAATACTACGCAACAATTTTAACTAAAATTTCAATAACATTTTCTTTTATTACTGTATAAAAAATGAGAATTCAAACAAATCTTTTTATCACTACGTGTATTTGATTTTTTTTTAAATTTGTATGCAATAAACCTATTTTCGAAAAAATGGTGGTTATCTAATTCTGTACTGCCACGCTTTAATAAACTTCAACGTTTATTTTAAATGATATTCTTTAGACTATTAATTATCAAAATTCTTCTTTATTATTATATATTTCCCCTTTTTCTCATTTTTCCACTTAAACACGAACTGAATTAAAAGGACCAAATTAGAAAATCAAAGTATTTTTTATTAAAGCTTCATTCCTTTCGGTTGAAAAGTCTACTATTAAATTTTTGGTCAAGATTAATCTTTTTTATTTAAAAATTTTATTACTTAGTTCAAAATTGAATTTTTTATTGAAAATTCAACAATTTTGTTCAAAAGTCATACTTCTTGGTTGAAAATTTTATTGTTTTGAAGAAAATTCGTCTTTTTGGCTTAAAAATTCAACCATTAAATTGTAACTTTTCCTTTCTTGACTACCAAAGTTTTTTTTATTAAAAATTCAACCATTTTGTTGAACATTCATCTTTCTTGGTTAAAAATATAACTGTCTGGTTAAAAATTAATCTGTTTAGTTTGAAAATTAATTTTCTTGTTGAAAATTCAACTTTTTTGCAGAAAATTCGTATTTTTGTATAGAAAATTTATGAACTCGGTAAATAATTTTACTATCTGGTTGAAAATTTATGTAATTTGTTGAAAATTCGTCTTTTATGGAAGAAACTTAATCTTTTTGGTTGAAAATTCAACTATTTAGTCAAAAACATATATATTTTGTGGAGAATTCATCTTTATTGGTAGATAATTAATCTTCTTGTTTGAACATTCATCTTTCTGATTGAAAATTCAACAGTTTTCTTGAAAATTCATCTTTTTGGCTTGAAAATTTAACATTTTTGATGAAATTTTTTTTCTACATTGACTGACAGAGCTTTTTTGGTTGAAAATTCGTTTTTTTTTAATTTGAAAATTCATCTATTTTGGTAGAAAGTTCAACTTTCTTAGTTAAGAATGCAACTGTTTGATTGAAAATAAATCTGTTTTGGTTGATGATTCAACTATTTGGTTGGAAATTCGTCCTTTTTGGTTCAATTCAACTATTCTTTATTTAAAATGAAAATCTTTTCTTGGTTAAAATATCAACTATTACATTTGTTGTTAATTAACTAAAGCTAATCAAAAATATTTGTCACGGGAAAGTAAAGAAATAGTGGCGTTAGCGGACACTTATGAGAAAATAGTGCCTCTACTGCCCGTGGCCTATACAGCTCAAAAGAAGCTCAAAAAAGGGGAAATAGGGTAGTTTTTTCACGAAAAAGGAGAAACATTTATTTTTACATGTAGAAAAGAAAAAACAATTTTTTTATTAGAAATGTTATATTTTTAGACAATGTTAATTTATTTTTTAATTACTATTACCGTTAAAAAATGTATCAAAATTGGACATTCTTAGGTCGTAGAAAATCCATTCACGGCAAACATTGTTGTCGGAAACTTATTTGGTGGCAAAAAAAGAATCTGGAGTTTGAAGATAATTTATTTAATTTTACATCATTTAAATTTTATTTAGGAAAATCGAATTATTTCAATAGATATTTCGAAATTTTAAAAATTTTGAAAAGATTAGAAAATAATTTAAATCTTGATTTCAAAGGTTACAAGATAATAAAAAAGTTTTCTTAACATTCATGGGAAAAATTTAAATTATTTTTATTTTGAAAAATTAATTTTTAAATAAAATTTAAAAATATTTCAAAACATTTCCAAAGATTTCTCAAAATGTTGGAAAAAATCTGGAACATTTTAACGCATTTTTTTTTAATTTTGAAAGATTTTTTAAAATTTTAGGAATAATTTGAGCCAGTCTAAATTACATTTAGTCCTTGATATCTTTTAAACTGACTGGAATTTTTCTTAAAATTTGGTAAAATCGTGTAAATAAAAAAAATGAAAGTTTTCCGACATACCTGAAATTTTCAAAAATCTTTATGAATTTTCTCAAGGATTCTTAAAAAACAAAATAACAAACTTTTATTTTATATTAAAAACTATTTATCCCCTCAAATTATAATTTGGTAGAATTTATTGTCTTTCTTGACAGAAAAATATTTTTTGGTTGAAAATTCAACTATTTTGTTGATAATTAGTATCCTTGGTTTGAAAATTCGCATCTTTTTTAGTTAAAAATGCAACTGTTTCGTTGAAAATTAATCTTTTTTGGTTGAAATTCCAAATTATATTTATATAGCTTTAAAACATATAAAGAATTAAACTGAAAAAATAAGCGAAAAAGTATTTTATCCTTTAAGTTTTATTTAAACCCTGAATAGTTTGGTTTGAAATAGGTCAAATAAACATGGTAAATTTTTTATAAGATTTACAAATAAAATTTGAGACTTATTAACACTCCTATACAGATTTAAAATTTAAGTAAGTTAATTTTCAACGTTTGACTTTAAATTTTTCAAGTTAGAACATTTATCATTGCAGTTGATCAATTTAAAAAATTCAATTTTTTAATTATTGAACTTTGTACATTTCAATTAAAAAGTGTTAACATTTTAATACTTCTTTTTAAAATTACTATATATTTGTTAACTGTTCTAATTTTACATTGGATAACAACTTCTGTCTCCGGTTTTCACATTTTCAACATGTTTCAAATTATATTTAAATAGAAAAGTGGAGAAAGGGGAAACGAAAGGGAATAGGGGAACGAATGTGATTCCTGTATTTATAGAAAATTGGGCAAGATTTTAATTCATAAGCTTTTTTCACATCGAATTCTTAAATTGTTACTTACTCAAGGAAGGGGCATTTTTTAATTTTCTTTTTTTTCTTCACAAACTTTAAAGAAATAAAAAAAATAATACCCAATTCATTTATAGTAAGTAGATATTGTTTTTCCCTTAGGCATTCCTTGATTGTTATAAAAGATCACCTTTGTTAGTATTCAATGGGTTTACACAATTAGTGCCAGATATTTTTTCTAATGAACATTCTAAAAAATCGACGTACAATCTCAAACGTGTAGGCAAATTAGCTTACAGCAAGGACACCATAATCGCTCAAAACGAAATTAGTAAATATTAGTACATTTCCATCACCAGGAAAACACGAAATAAACCCTTCAAACTATTTCAATTACCTGTTCTTCATAAGGTACAAAAGCGATGTTGATCTCTACCAAAGTTTTAATGTACTTAGATATCTTTGAGTTAGCAATTTCATTGATCAATTCATCAGGACACGCTGGAAATAAATAAACTAAAATTCTACAGGAACTTAAATCAAAATAGACTTTTTAATCTTGAATAATTCTAAGATGAACTCTAAGTTTTCTAAATTTTTGGTGAAAATATCAGAATTCTAGAGAATTTGACAAAATCCTAGCGCATGTAAAAGAATTATAGTGATTCAAATAAACTTTTAGAAAATGTAATGGAATTGTGGTGAATTTAACTGAATTCTAGTCGAGAATTTAGTAAATTTAACAAATTTCTAACTTTAACATATTCAGGATGGCCACTATTTTTTAAATTTTCGACTCCCGGCTTTCTCTAGGTAAATATTCGTGATTTATCCCGGTTTAGAGAAAAATATACCCTCTTTGCAAAACCCACAGTTTTTTACAGATATATATGATCAATTGCCGAAGTCGATAAGCATCAGCAAACCTTTTTGCAAGAAATCTATTGACTTTGATAAATAATTTTGAATTGAAAGTATTTGACATTTAAAAAAATATATACAGAACTATTGTGGAAAATTTAATTAGAAAAGGAATTGAATTGTATAATTTCGAAGTCAAAGCTCTAAAAAATAAACAATTTTACTTTGAATTGAAGAATCACGAAATTGAACGATTTCAGATTAAAATTTTGAAAATAGGACAATGCCAAAACGTAAAAAATGGAATATTTTAAGATTGGAATTTTGGAAATTGAATAATTTAAAATTCAGAGGAATTGAAATTGCATTATTTATATTTAAAGTCGTTAAAAATTAAATAATTAAAAACTGCAAACTTTTGTATTTAAATAATTTTAAATTCAAAGCGATTGAAATTTGACAATTGGAAATTGAAAACTAAATTGAATCTCTCAATTTCAAATCATTTGAAATTCTAGCATTATAAATTGTTATTAGATAATAAAATTATAATTTAAAATTAAAGCTGATTACACAAATTTGTCTACAATCAAAAAATGAATTGAATTATTAAAAAAAACGTTCAAAATAAATAATAATTTAAAATGGAAAACATTAAAAATGAAGAAAATTTCTACTGCGGAACGTGAACTTCATTTAAAACTGAAAAAAATTTAATCACCAAAAATTGTGATATCACAACTTTTTTATATTCAAAACATTTAAAATTTCAATTATTTGAGTTAATTTAAATCGTTTAAAAATTAATAATTTTAAAATTGCTAATTATACTTTACAAAATCCAACCAATTCAATTTTAATTGCAAAATCAAAACCTATGAAAGGGAAAAATTAAAAAATTAGGGTTCAACATGAAAAATCAGATATCTAAAATTGTAACCATTTAAAATTACCGAAAATATTCAATTACTGATATATAAATTTCAAATAGTTTAATTCTTATCTTCCTTGATTTTAAACTCTATTTTATAATTGATTAATTTCAAATCTTCCTTCAGAGTTATTATTCATTCTTGTAATTTTCCAATCAAATATTTTTCAATCTGAAATGATTTATTTGTTTAAATATTCAACTAAAAATCGAACAATTTTAAGATATTATCAAGTGAAATTCGAAACGACTGGATAGATAGTTAAATAAAAAATGTGATTTCTGTCAACAAAAATCACTGTCATTTTCCCAGTTCAAAAGGGCGGAATTTTTATTACTGCAGGAAATATTTTAAACTTTCAAATTTAAATTATTCTGAATAGCTTGAAAATTATATGCTTTTTAATTGGAAACTTTCAAAACATACAAAACGCGCGAATTATGAAATACGGGAAATCTCCCGGTGTAATATTTCTCTCCCGTTTTCTCCGGTTCTCTTGGGTGGGTGGCCACCCTGAATATTTCTATTGAATTCAACAGAACATTGGTTAATTAAAAAGAATAATTCTAGTGAAGTTAAGAAAATTCTATTAAATGTAACAGAATTCTTATGATTTTAACAAAATTATAGAACATTCAATAGAGATAGTTAATTTAACATAATTCTAATGGATTTAATAGAAATCTAGTTAATTAAAAAAATGTAACAAAATTCTATTCAATTTAAAAGAATTCTTTTCATTTTATCAGAATTACAGTAAATTCGACAAATTTCTATCGAATTTTACAAAATTCTAGAGAATTCAATAGAACTTTGGTTAATTAAAAAATAATAATTCTAGATAACTTATCAAACTTCTATTAAATGTAACAGACTTCCTGTAATTTTAACATAATTATAGAAATTTCAATATAACTATAGTCAACTTAACTTCATTTTAGTGAATTTAATGGAAATCTAGATAATTATAAAATTTATCAAAATTCCATTAAATTTAAAAGAATTCCTGTAATTTTAGCAGGATTCTAGTAAATTTACGAAATTTTTACTAAATTTCACAGAACTCTAGTGAATTCAATAGAATTTTGGTTAATTAAAAATATTGATTATAGTTAACTTAAGAAAATTCTGTTCAATGTAATAGAACTCTTGTGATTTTAACAAAATGATAGATAATGTAATATTTAAGTAGTTAATTTAACATAATTCTAAACAATTTAATAGAAATTTTGTTGATTAAATTAATTTTTTTCAATTTTAAGAAATTCGCCAAATTTCTATCGAATTTGACATGTTTCTAATGGATTCAACAGAACTTTCTAGTGACTTCAACAGAACATTGGTTAATTAAAAATAATAATTCTAGTTTACTTAACAAAATTCTATTAAACATAACATCATTCTTGTAATTTTAACAGAATTATAGAAAATTCTGAGTAACTGTAGTTAATTAATTAATTAATTTAAAGGAAATATAGTTAACTAAAAAATTTAAAAAAATTCTACTCAATTCAAAAGAATTCTTGTGATTTTATTAGAATTACAGTATATTCGACAAATTCCTATCGTATTTTACAAAATTCTAATGAATTCAATACAACTTTGGTTATTTAAAAAGAAAGAATTCCAGGTAACTTATCAAAATTCTATTAAATGTAACAGACTTCCTGTAATTTTAACATAATTATAGAAAGTTCAATAGAACTTTCGTTAATTAAAAATAATACTTCTACTTAATTTAATAAAATTATATTCAATTTAGTAACAGATTTCTTGCGATTTTAACAAAATTATAAAAAATCCAGTCGAGGTAGTTAATTCAACATAAATCTAATGAATTTAATAAAATCTATTTAAATATTCTTTTTTACAACATTATATTCAATTTAAAATAATTCTTCTGATTTTATCAGAATTACAGTAAATGCATCAAATTTCTATCGAGTTTGACATGTTTCTGGTGAATTTAACAGAAATTTGAAAAATTGAGCAGAACAATTCTAGTTAATTTAAGAAAATTCTATTAAACGTAACAGAATTAATTAGATTTTATCAGAATTCTTGTAAATTCACGAAAGTTTCATTGAATTTCACAGAATTCTAGTGAATTCAATAGAACTTTGGTTAAAAAAAGATAATAATTATAATTACCTTAACAAAATTCTATGAAAGTTAAAAGAATTGTTGTAATTTGATCAGGATTACAGTAAATTCGCAAAATTTCTATCGAATTTGACATTTTTCTACTGAATTCAACAGAGCTTTGGTTAAGTAAAAAGAATAATTCTAGTTAACTTATAAAAATTCTGTTAAGTGTAACAGGATTCCTTTTATATTAACAGAATTATATAAAATTCAATATAACTGTAGTTAATTTAACATCATTCTAGTAAATTTAATAGAAATCTACAATAGTTAATTCAAACAATTTTTAAAATTCTATTCAATTTAAAAGAATTCTTGTGATTTTATCCAAATTACAGTAAATTAACCAAATTTCTATCGAATTTGACATATTTCTCGTGAATTCAACAGAACATTTGTTAATTAAACAGAATAATTCTAGTTAACTTAACAAAATTCTATTATTTGTACCAGAGTTTTTGTACTGTTAACAGAATTATAGAAAATTAAATATAAGTAGTTAATTTAACATAATCCTAATGAATTTAATAGAACTGTAGTTAATTAAAAAAAATTAACTAAATTCTATTAAAATGAAATGAATTCTTGTGATTTTAACAGAATTATGGAAAAATCAATATAAGTTGTAAATTTAGCATAATTATAATGAATTAATTGGAAATCTATTTAATTCCTAAATTTAAAAACATTAAAATAAATCTTAAAGAATTCTTGTGGTGTTAGTAGAATTTTAGTTAATTCGCCAAAATTTTAGTGAATGTCATAGAATTCTAGCGAATATAACATTACATCTAATTTAAATTTAATCAATTTATATTTACAATTGATCAACTTACGTTTTTCATTAAAAAAATTTTCATTTAAAACTCTTTTAATTTTTCTTTGTTTAACTCTGACAATCTGCATTTGAAAATTCTCGAAATTGAAATTTACGCTTAAAAATGAAGAATTAAAATAGACAATTTTTAAGGTAAAAGATTTCATAATTGAAGAAGTTAACAAGTAAACTAAACATTAAAAAAAAGTTTAAATTTAATTTATTTAAAATTGCATTATATATATGAAATTTGTGAGATTTCAAGCGATTGGATAGATTTTTTTTTCTAATAAATTTGTAAAATTCCCGGTCAAATGGAAATTCACTGTCATTTCCGGGTTTTCAAAAAAAAATTTAAACCCGGACTCCCTGACTCCTGGATTTTTTTTTAATCCCCGATTTTCCCTGACTTTCCAGAATTTCCTGACCAGTAACAACCCTGCCAAAATTAACGATGGGAAATTTAGAGAGGGAGTCTATTTTACCTTCTGTGAAATAGACGTGGGCATGCTTATATTGAAGTCTGCCCGGATTGCTGAAATCGTCGATCAACTTCGTCACTGAGGAATTGCTGGGTGTTATCAAATAAACTGCTTCCATTGTTGGAAGTGGTTCCCTTTTCTTGTGGATATTTTCCACCAGGGTGATTCCCTGGGCACTGATGTCATGCATTTTGCAACATGCAGACACCATCCTCATGGCTAGTTGATCCACCACTAGAATTCTCCATTCTGTCCCTCCGCTTGTTTTCTTTTTCTGCTTGATGACTTCATTCATAATCTCTGAAAAATCACAAATCACGAGTAACTTACTATTCCAAAAAATATTCAAAATAGAATTTAAAATAAAATTGGTTTCCGGGGTGTCTACTGGAATGCTGGAAACCAAATTCTTTGACAATTCCAGGTTTTTTCCAGGTGCCTTTAGATTTTTCTAGTTATAATCTTTCTTAATAAGGAGCCAATTTAGGGTGGTCCAAAAATGCAATGGACATTTTTTTCGAATTTTGAGGCGTTCGAATCCACACAAAACTGCGTATATCCAATTAAAAAAAAATACACTTTTATCAATTTTATTCGGGAGAATGCATAGGAAAATTTCTAATGATTTCTAAGATAACAAAAGTTTAGAAAAAATTCGAGTAAGTTTAAGAGGAATTTATCAGTTTTTATAAGATTCAGAAATAATTTAAAACTTGAAAATATTTCAAATTTTTTTAAAGAAATTGTAGATTTTTGAAGACTTTGAAATAAAACTTTGAAGCTTTTTCAGAATTTTGACAATTTTTAAGATAATAAAAAACTTTTCTTAAGACTCCTTGGAAGAATTTAAATAATTTTTATTTAAAAAAATTAATTTTCAGAATCGTCAATATTAGGTGAATGGAGTTGAAACTCAAGATTTATCTTCACACTTAGCTATAGAATACAAATGAATAATTAATTTTTAAATATCATTATGTTTGTTGCGTTTTTTTTATACAAATTTTTTCTAATACATAAAACAATACTTTATACTGATAATTAGATATTTACATGAACTGATTAAACAATTTATTATTGTTTTTAGCAATTTTCTCTTAAAATAGAGTTAGAAAGTTGCGGTTTTTCCGCATTTTTCAACTTTTCAGTTAGAGCGAGCCAATAATCAATTAGATTTAACAGAAATAATTCTTTAAACAATTTATTTTTATTTATAATAATATTCTCTTAGAATAATTCGAGAAAGTTGCAATTTTTACTAAAATTTTCCACTTTTTGTTTACTTTTCAATTAGAGTGGGGTAATAATTAATTCAAGTTACCAAAAATAACTGTTTAAACAATTTATTATTATTTTTAATAATATTCTCTTTGATTAATGTTATAAGGTTGTGGTTTTTCTGAAATTTTTATTTTTTTTTCACTTTTTACTTCGAGTGAGGTAATAATTAGTGCGATTTAGTAAACATAATTGCTTAAACAAATTATTATTGTTTACAACTATCTTCTATTAGATAATTGCCAGAAAGTTGCGGGTTTTTCTGAAACTTTTAATTTCGCTTTGGCTTTTTAGTTATCAAAGAATAATAAATTGAATCCATATTTTGAAATAAAACAGATATTTGAAATATTCTTTAAATTTTCTATATGGATCATATTAAATGTGAATTTTCTTTCGAGTGGTTACTGAAAGACTTTTTATTTAAATTAATATTAATATTTATTATTTGTTCTTAACTAAAACTTCAAGGAAAAGCTAAAAAAATCAGAAAAACCCACAACTTTCTAACATTACTATAGGAGAAGATAGTCAAAAACAATAATGAAGTGTTTAAACAATTATGTTTGTTAACTTGCATTAATTATTATCCCACTAAGTAAAAAGTGATCAAAAAGTTAAAATTTCAGAAAAAATCGCAATTATGTAGAATTAGTATAGGAGAACAAAGTTATAAACAATAATAATTTATTTAACCAATTATTCTTGTGAAATTGCATTGATTATTGCCTCGCCCAAAGTGAAAAGTGGAAAAAAGTTGAATATTTCAGAAAAACCGCAACTTTCTAGCACTTATCTGAAAGAAGATAGTTATAAACAATAATCATTTGTTTAAGCAATTATGTTTACTAAATCGTACTAATTATTACCTCACCTTAAGTGAAAAGTGGAAAAAGTTGCAAATTTCAGAAAAAAATTGCAACTTTCTAGCATTATTCTAAGAGAATATTACTATAAATAAAAATAAATTGTTTAAACAATTATTTATGTTAAATTTAATTGATTATTGCCTCGCTCTCACTGAAATTATAATTATATCAATTCTGAAAGAGATTTATTAAAAATGTAATAATACATTCATTTTCCAATGCTATTTCATCAAACCCAACTTAAATCTTCGATAATTTGTTTTAAAGTAATAGTGAAAATTAAGGTAATTTATTTTTGAATCGAAATTTCCACGGTAAATTTGGGAAAAATTGACCCAAAAATTCAATATTCTAAGATCCTGAATTGCTTGCAAAGTTTCTGTATAAACTCTTAATATTTTGAACGATAAAATTCTTTAGATCTAAATTACAAAATAAATATTTCAATTTTTCTGTTGTCAAAACTTAAAAAAACCTTCTCTACAAAAATAGGTGTGTCATGAAAATCTCGAAAAGCATTGTTGACGCTTTTCCTCAATGCCAATTGGGTAATTTGAAAAACTTGAAGGAAATAATGTTGCCAAATTCATACACATAATTGCATTATTTAAATGTAATAGTTGATATTTTCACCAAAAAATATTTTAATTTATAATCAAAAACAGTTGAATTAAACCAAAAAATACGAATTTTAACTAAAATGATGAACATTCAACAAACAAAAAAAGAAGTTTTAACCCAATAGTTTAATTTTCAACCCAAAAGATTAACTTTCTACCAAAAAAAGACCAATTTTAAGCAAAATATTTAAATCATTAACCAAAACAGACTAATTTTCTCACCAAAAAGAGGAATTTTTTATTAAAGAGTTGAATTTACAACCCAAAAATATGCATTTTCTACCAAAATAACTGAATTTTCAACCCAAAAAAGAGGAAAGAATAATTCTCAACAAAAATGAAGAATATTCAACAACATAGATAAATTTTTAAGCACAAAAATTAATTTTTAACTAAAATAATGAATCTTCAAACAAAAAATTAATTTTTAACTAAATAGTTAAATTTTCAGCCCAAAAAAATGAATATTGTACCAAAAAAAGACAAATTTTCAACAAAATAGATGAATTTTCAACTAAATAGTTAAACTTTCAACCAAACAGAAAATTTTTCAACCAAACAGATGAATTTTCAACCAAAAAGATTAAATGTCCACCAAAAAAGATAAATCTTTGACAAAAATGAAATAGATAAATTTTCAGTTAAAAAAATTAATTTTCAATCAGAAAATCTGATTTTTAATTAAAGAAATGAATTTTCAACCAAAAAGATTAATTTGAACATACTACATGAATTTTCAACCAAAACTCAATTTCTAATGGAATTTTCATCCTAATAGTTAGATTTTCAGCCGAAGAAATGAATTTTCAACCAAAAAGGTGAATTAGTCAACAAGACGATTAATATTCTACCACACAAGACAAAGCTTTAACAAAATACAAAAATTTTGAACCGAATAGCTAAATTTTCAAGTGAAGAAGATAAATGTTAGACCCAACATGAAATAGTTTAATTTTTAGTTTAAAAAATTAATTTTCAACAACAAAAAAACGAATCTTCAACAAAATAGTTACATTTTTAAGCAAATAATTTAATTTTTCACTAAAATAATGAGTCCTCAACCAGAAAAAAAAACCCAATAGTTGAATTCCTACCAAAAAAGGACAATTTTCAACAAAATAGATGAATTCTTAACAACATTGTTAAATTTTCAACTAAAAAGATGAATTTTCAACCAAGAAGATTAAATGTTCATCAAAAAAGATAAACTTTTGACAAAAAAATCAAATAGTTAGATTTTCATTTAAGAAAATTAATTTTCAATTTAAAAAAACTAATTTTCAATCAAAGAAATGAATTTTCAATCAAAAAGATGAATTTGAAGACACTACATGAATTTTCAACCAAAACTCAATTTCTAAAGGAATTTTTATCCTAATAGTTAGATTTTCAGCCAAAGAAATGAACTTTCACTACGTAGAACTCCAGATTGATAGAAACAGAGAAGGGAACACTATTAGTATGAGTAAAAGTCACTACATTGAAGAAATTATTAATTGGTTCAACATGATTGACTGTAAAATGATTTCAACACCTGAAGATCCATATACCAAGCTTAGGAAAACTATGTCTCCAACAACTAAAGAAGATTTTGCTACAATAGCTGGCATTCCTTATCGGGAAGCAGTTGGAAGCTTGATGTACGCTGCTTTAGTTAGTCGCCCTGATATTGTTTTTGCTGTATCAACCTGAGATATGAAAATCATTAATGATCGAAGAAGAAAAGAACCAACTTTGATTGATTTCTGTGATGCAGACTTTGCAGGGGATACGGATTCATGTAAATCAATTTCTGGATTTTTATTTCGCGATTCACTTTTAACTTGGATGTCAAAGAAACAACAAGTGGTTTCTCAAAGTACAACAGAAGCTGAGTATATTGCTTCAGCGGGAGCAGGAAAAGAGGCTACATGGCTATGACATCAACAATAAAATTGGTTAGAAATCCTGAATATCATCGTCGCACAAAACATATTGATGTACGTTATCATTTTATTCCAGACCTGGAACAAAAAAGGGTGATTGAAGTGAAATTCGTATCAACAAGTGAGCAGGCAGCAGATATTCTTACAAAGGACTTATTCAAGTCTTCACATGAAAATTGTCTGAAGATGATGAAGCTGGACCAGGTATAGATGCAGACGAGTTGAAAGCAAGTGGGGGTGCTAGAAATATAAAATGCTCTCAACATTTTTATAAAGTAACGTTAGCATGTCTTATTTTTTGCATTTGTTTATTTGCAGTTTTTGTTTTTGTTACTTCACTTCA
The DNA here is from genome assembly GCA_011634705.1 of Andricus grossulariae. Taxonomy (NCBI): domain Eukaryota; kingdom Metazoa; phylum Arthropoda; class Insecta; order Hymenoptera; family Cynipidae; genus Andricus; species Andricus grossulariae. The sequence goes on from JAABKJ010000755.1 coordinate 15,454,724, forward strand.
TTTGTTGTCTATTTTTTTTTTCCTAATGCCACTCTGATTGCCTTGACCTGGTTGTCATCAAATTTAGTTATTAGAAGCTCCTCAGGGACTATGGCCGACAATTTACCTTCTTGTGGTTTTACCGTTTGGTCTAACCCCCTGGCATCAGCATCAATCGTAGGAATACCTAAGTTCCTACCTTCCAGGTAACCTTGATCTTTTTGTTAATTATTCATCACTTTTTATAATGATCATGACATCCAAATGAAAACATTTGATTACTACCATTTTTGTATATCAACCTCCAAAATCACTTGAGTCATGGATTCTTATAAAATCAACATTGGACGAATTATTATTTTTTACATTTGTACGAGCTCTCATAATCCCATCAATTTCTGTTACTTGCTTTTTAAATTCGTGAATCTATTTCTTCCTAAACATATTATTAGATTACTTTTTAATCCGATGAGAAAACTTGTTATGTTTCAAAAAGTCGTTATGTCAACCTTTCGTTTCATTGAAACTCTTTATCATGACAAAATAAAAAAAGAATTGAAAGCTGTCGTTGGCTCTTATCGCCACTTTCATCATAATGAACAAATTGTGCAAAGTTGAAAAATGATTCATCTTAGTCATCATCATGAAATGGTAATTTAAATAAAAATTGTTTTTCTGAATCTGAAGTATTCTTCCGACTTCAGTGTGGAACAAACAGAAATATGAAGTACAAATAATTCAGAAGGCCAAATGTGATAGCGACTATCGCAAGATAAACTGAAAAACTTTGAAGACTATTCTTTTGTCACACTCTCATGAATATTATCCACAAGTAATTTTTCTCTAATTGAAGAAAATGAGGAATTTGATTGGTGTTCTTTTCTTCATCGTGGCTGTTTTTCCGGATGCTATTGGTAAATATAGTTCTTATAATATAATATCAATTTGTAACTGCCAAATGCATAAAAAAATGCCTATGTAGCTCATCGAGTATGAAATGCAAATGCAAAAGAGAAAAGTGATTTGAGATGAGGGTTCATTTATAGGAACCTCGGAGGATCATGGTCATGTTACTAGACATGAACCTGCATACAAACCTGTACAGGAAATCTTGACGGTTCCTGTATAGGAATTTGGCAGAGGAAACTGTACATGATCCTACAAAGGATCCTGTATGCAAGCCAACCTTTGAATGATCCTGTACAGGTTTTTCACAGAGTGATTTGAGACGTAGGTTCATGTAAGGAACTTGTTCAGAATCCTATCCGTTAGCCATACACCATACGTGTTGCTGGACAGGATCCCGCGCCTCAATTTACTTCCTGAAGAAACCTGTACAGGTACCTATACTCGGCCATTCAAAGGTTCCTTTGTCGGTGCAGGTTCCATTGCAGGGATCATGTCCAGCAACATGTCCAGGATCCTCCGAGGTTCCTGTACAGGAATTTTCAGCTGGATGGTATAACAAAGACGAAGAAAGAATGAGGAAAGAGTGTGAGGATAGTTTTGGTTGACTATTTCCTTTTTCTTCCTCTATTTCATGTAATTCTCTCTTATAAGCTGAAAAGAAGACAGTTTGGAAATCTAATTTTTATTTGTGAACTTTACTCTTGCTCTGATTTTGGTGCATAAAATTATTCATAAGGAAGCAGACTTCGAACCTTATTGAATATTCTTTCAATCAACAAACCTGTTTCTATGTGTTTATTCGGATTCTAAGCTTGGAAGGTGAAACACGCGCGAGGAATTGATAACTGAATAAATAACGTGATGCTGACTAAAATTTGTCATCTCACTAAGCCCCGCCAATGAGATCCATCGAGGTTACCATCTATGCTCGGAAAGGAAAAAATACAAATATCCCAAAATAGTGTATATCCACGAAGCATCAGAATATTTATTAGTCAAGATGTGTTACACAATCCTCAATAATCCATTGTTCGTAAATTAAATAAAATCAAGAATCCTGCTTCTGTTTTACCGTCCTGGTTGTTCTAGATTTTATTGTTAAGAGCAGAGTAAATTAATACGGGCATCATCTTTGAAGTTATTTTAGGTTTACCATCAAGCACGAAATTAACTGATTTTAAACTTGATTCATAAATTTGGTAAAAAAGAAAGCCTTTCAAAACATTATTCTCAAAAATGCATTTGTGAATTATTAAGAACAACCTTAATTGCCACAAAAATGTGTTCCCTGACTTGAAAATGATGTAGCCTCGATTGCGCTATTTACACACGTTTTTTTTTTCTATCTACGATATCAAACATATGAAGAACAAGGTTTATACTAGGTTTAATGTGAAATAAGAAAAGAGAAATTAGAATGTCATCATGATGAAGAAGTTCAGTTGTCTTATCAAAAATAATTTTTTCCTTATTTTAACTTTCCCAAACCTCAAAAATGAATAGTGTTGAATTTTAGGTTCTGATAATCAAAGTCTCTGCTGAGATGATGCAATATCAATAGAAATATGTTTTGATTTAGTATGTGTTCATTGGATAGAAACCTTGGGCGGAAATCTATTTTTGTGTATCCAACGTTATCTCTACCAAATTTGGAACTTTTACTTGATGTTGTATACATATCAAGTTAACGAGAATAATGTACAGAAATTCTGTAATTGATAAAGATAATTTGTTAGGAATAATAACAGGCAACCTCAAATCTCTGCATGATATTTTGAATTAGATTTCAATTGAATTTAGCTGAAATCGTTATGGCTTCTTTGAAATCTTTGTGAAATCTTTAGGATATTATTAAAATATTTACGAAATCTTTTAAATCTACCTGAAATATTTTTGAAAGCTTTCGAAAATATTGAAAACTTTGTGAAATTTTTAGGAAATTATTTAAATCTTCATAAAATCTTCTAAATCTACCTGAAATCTTCAAAATCTTTGTGAAATCTATATGAAATCTTTTAAATCTACCTCAAATCTTTTTTCTCAACAAAAATGTTAATTTGCAACGAAATGGTTAAATTTTTCACTGAAATGATGATTGCAGCCTGAAAATATTTTTATTTCTAATGAAAAACAGTTAAATTCAACGAAAAAAAAATGAATTGAATCTTCAACAAAATCGAATTGATTTTCAACACAATAGTTCCACCTTTAAGGCAAAAGGATAAATTTTCTACGAAAAAGAATAATTTTCTATTTAAAAAAATATTTTAATTTTCACTTAAGAAAGATCCATTTTTAATTAAAAATATCAAGTTTCGAACAAAAATGGAATATATCTATTTTCATACAAAAATCTATTACAAAAAAAACAACTAATTTTCAAGAACAAAAATTAAATTTTCAACCAGAGGGATCAATTTTCCAATAAAGTGACAAATCTTCAACCAAAAAAGGATTTTCAACACAAGAATTGAACGTTCAACCAAATGTTTTAATGTTTAATCAAACAATGATCTTTGAACCAAAAAAATAAATTTACTATAATAAGACAAATTCTTGATTAAATACATAAATTTTCTAATTTTAGGTTAAAAAAATTAATTTTTAATAAATAGGGAAACGAACTTTCGAAACAATAGTTATATTTTCAACCAAAGAGATGTATCTGCGACCAAAAAAAAATAATTTTGGAAAAAGATACTTCAACTGTAATTATTTTAAATAAATTTAATTCATTTGAAAGTTAACAACTACCATATTGTTTGTTATAATTTTTGAAATGTAACAATTTCAATTATAATGAATAAAATCGATTTTTTCTTACAATTTAGAATGATAATTTAAAAAAATTATTATTTTACAGAATTTTACAAAATATTAGGATAAATTGAAGCCTTTTTGGAAACTATTTAAGACTTTTGGAAGTATGAAGAAATAACAAATATTTGATAAATTTTCGGATATGCTTCCTGGTTTTAAAATATTTAAATCTATTTAAAACCTTCTAAATTCTTGAAAATATTTCTAGCTGATTCGAATTTTTCTTGAAATTTTGAAAAATAATTCAAAAATTAAAAAGTTGCCTTAAAATCTTCCAAATTTTCCTAGAAATTTTAAGGAAACTAGAAAAGATTTCTGAAAATGCATCAAAGTTTTAGAATATTTAAATCTATTTCTAACATCCTAAATTCCTGAAAATATTTTAAGATGATTCAAATTTTTCTTGAAATATTTAAAAATCATTCAAACTGTAATAAAAATGCCTTGAAATCTTGCATGTTTTCCTAGAAATTTGAAGAGAATTTGTTTATTCACATGAAACCTTTCAAGATTCTTTTAGAGGTCCTAAAGTATTTTTTTTGAAATCTTAAAAAAAACTCTTTATGTTTTCAAATCTTTTAAAGTTTATAATTCTTTTCCAATCTCTTCAAATCTTCTAAATATTTCTTGAATTACCCGATTTTCAAATTTATTTTTACATCTTCCCAAATTGAAAATGTTTGCATTAAAATCTACTCTGTGTTGAAATTTAAGGAAATCTTTCTGAATGTTTTGAAATCTTTTTCAATTTTCTCTTGAAGTTCATTTTCCAGAATTAAAAATCATAAAAAAATTTCCCATAAATCTCAAAAAACATATTTTTTTAATCCTTTCGAAATTGTTAAACCTTCTAAAATGTTTAAATCATTCAAATTTTTCGTGACATTCTTTTTTAAATTCTGCAAAATAAAAAAACTGTCTTGAAGTCTTTCAGATTCTATTTTGTTGACAATTTTAGAACTCTTTTGAAATCTTTTGATTTATTTCTAAATATTCTCCTAAAATTGATTTTTCAAAATATATAATTATTTCAATTTTGCCTGGAAACCTAAAGAATTTTTTTTCATTTTCTTGAAAGCTTACAAAATTCCTGAAATATCTTATAAGTTTATATTATTTTTCAATCGTTTCAAAACTTCTAAGTATCTCTGAAACTTACTCAAATTTGTTCTAAAATTATGTATTATGGCAAAATTTTGTTTTAAAATCTTTTACACTCTGTTTTAAAATTTTAAGAAATAATTTAAAATTATATATACTCGTCAAGATATACTCGTCTGCTGGAAGAGTGAGATTTGAAATTTCCATGTCGTCATTTTCACCTATGTGGACTTTAACCTCTTCATATAAATTATCTCCATTTATATTATGCAAGAATGGTTGCAAGAAGTTGTAACGACTCGTAACAACTCCGATCATGTAATTATTCAGTATTGCTGCTGTATAAAACTCATCCAACCGTTTCTTTTCAAATTCATCAAGAAAAAAATCATTTGAAATTTTCCCATGAATCTTAGGAATATTTTCTTTATTCTCTTGATGTCCTGCAAAATTGAGTTTACCTCATATTTTTTTAAATCCTGAAAAATAAATTATTATTTTTAACTAGATACCTTTTTAACAACCAAAAAAGACATTTTCAACAACAGAGCTGAATTTTCTACAAAGTAGTGTAATTTTCAACCCAAAATAGTGTGATTTTTTACCCAAAAATATGAATTTTTACCAAAAAATTGCATTTCAAACCAAATACTTAAATTTTCAACCACTGACAATTTTTTTAAATTTTTTTACGCAAAAAATTGGGTCTATTTGTAGAATAATTTTGGGATATTTGAACTTTTTCATTAATATTGTAATTGCATAGGACTTTTAAAATTAAGGGTCAAAGCATCGTCAACTGGAATTCAGTGATTGTGAATTCTCTTTTGTTAAAGCTCCTTCGGCTTTAACGAACACATTCTCGTCACGTGTCTTTTTGTTCAAAAATGTAATTTATTTAGTTTTAATGTGATTTTTCACAGTTAATACAAAAAATACGCTTCTTATCAAAAAATGTTTTATACGAAATTTATAGCTCTTTTTTAGTTAAACAACTTTTGTCTATTTTTTTCGTAGCTTCTATCATTTGTCCAAAAATTTGATGTTTTTATTTTCAATATCATTTTCTACGAATGAATCAAAAACTTTTTCTTCTTTTGAGTTTTTTTAATATCGTGCGTTGTTTGGCCTAAAATTTTCATTTTCGTTTGTTTTTTGGACTTTGAAAATGCTATGACTGTAAAAATTTTCTTTTTATCGAAAAAAGTCGTGAGGATTAATTGTTCGAATTTCCGAGTACTACGACCAACCATGATAGAATTTTTGAATCTTGAAAAAAATGTTCTCAATAATTTTTGAAAATGCTCTTATTTGTTTAATTTTCATCCAAAATATCTGGCTCAGGAACTTGTCCTCTTCTTTTAGAAGTTGAACATTTCTGCCAAAGCTCAATATAATCTGATCATTTTTTCAATTAAGACTTGTTTAAAATAAATGTTCTAGTTTTTTCTCCTTCACGCGTCTTGCGGATAAAAGACGACAAAAAATATAATATTCTCAATCCGAATTGTAAATGTTATTGATCAGGGATGATAAAAAAAACTGTTTAGGGAAAAGTCAGCGGATACTGAAAATTGAGATTTGGGGCAACCCTTACATTATCTTGCTTTGATTTAGCAAAAATGTTATAACTACTAATAATAATGCTTGGATTTTTTAATATAAAATAAAGGGCCCTGCTTTTTGATCCTTCAAAATATTTTTAAAATAAGACAAACAATTTCATAACTTATTATATGGATTGTCAGAAGACGATATTGTGAATTATCGGAATGGAATTTGGCTGTTATTCAGGATTTTCAACTAAAAAAGATAAACAACAACAAATCTTTTAAAACGACAAAGTTTTTTTCTGGAACATTCAGCACAAACTATTCTTCAAGCCTTAAATATACTCATGGATATTAAGGCAGATGTTACGTCCTAGGATGGTGATTAGGAGTACAGAGTGGTCAGGGGTAGATCCTGATTTATCTACAGAACGTAAGGTTCTGGGCTAAATAGAAATAAGTAATAGACATTTATTGAAAGATCAATATAGCAATAGGGAAAGACGTACAAGGAAATTAGGGGCAAACGGCTCTAGAGGTTTTGCAATAATACTCATGGGGAAGATGAAAGGGTGATAATAATTTGGTGAAAGAGCGTACGGTGAGTTGAGAAAGAGGTTGTAGATTTGGTAGAAGCAGGATTCGTTGCTTACCTTGTGATAAAACTGATAAGTAATCAAATATTACACTTAGTGATGGTAATCCAATTTGCACAGAGAGGCACTTTACTTCAGAACTTGGGAATTTAATCTGCACTTCAGGAACGAAGTCGAAGGGGGTGAACTCTGGACTTGAAGAATTCGTTGAAACCTGATACTTGAACAAGAGCGTCTGGAATTCAGTGTCAGTAGACAGCAGATGGTACTTTCGGATGAATGACTGAAGACAGCAGGACCTTGATAATAGATTGTACCAACAGTGCTCCTGCACTGTGGACTGAAGGACTGGATTGAGACTGAGATCAAGACTGAGACTGGTTAATGTTGAACTTGAGACTGGGACTAAAGGTTGACGGGCCTTTCAGACAAGGGTCCGGAATTCGAATTTAGATTCACGACGAGTAGCAGCAGCTCTTTCGCACTGAAGTCGGGGAGCCACTAAGACTGCTGAGCCACGAAGACTGGGACCGAAGGTTGACCGGCCTTCTGGGAAGAAGGTCCGGAGTTCGGATTTAGATTCACGACGAGTAGCAACAGCTCTTCCGCACTGAAATCGACGGTCCACCAAGACTGCTCAGCCACAAAGACTAAGACTGAAGGTTGTCGGGCCTTTTGGGAAGAAGGTCCTGAGTTTGGATTTAGATTCACGACGAGTAGCAGCAGCTCTTCTGCACTGAAATCGACAAGCCACCAAGACTGCTGAGCCACGAAGACTGAGACTGAAGGTTGACGGGCCTTATAAGAAGAAGGTCCGGAGTTCGGATTTAGATTAACGACAAGTAGCAGCAGCGCCTCCGCACTGAAGTCGGCGAGCCACAAAGACTGCCTATAGGGTGCAAGATACCTCCTTTTATACTCAGGTGGGCGGACATTGGTAGCACCTTCCTCCACGTGTTCTAGAAGTTTCTGCTCTATGGAAGAGGTGTACGTGTAATCGATAATACTTAAGTGGTTGTAGTTATTTCCACCCTCTTCCACATGTGATGAGTTCATTGCTTCAAAAGTTCGTTGACCCAAGAGTTCGTTTACCAGAGAGTTCATTGAACTGAGAGTTCATTGAGCCCAAAGCTCGTTAAAGCCTAATGATCACAGAGTTTGTTGGTCCAAGGGTTGCTTCTTTTCCCTAATCCGATTAATGTTTGTGTATGTGTGTCCAATGGTCCAACGATCAGATGACTTCTGGTACCGAGTAACCAGAGAACCTCACTGATATAACCAGTGAGATTTTACTGGTTCATTTTAAGAGAGTAGCTTAAGCTTAGAAAAGGGCAGGTTTATTACAAATACTTATTTCAAAGATAAAATGATCCACTTATACACTTGGTGCCGAGTAATGAGAGGTTCTAGATGTGGAACGGATCATTACCACTTGCTTTCAAAAAAAAACTCAGGTCAAAAATAGAGAAGGTGGAGAACTAAAAAGACAAAACACATGCGAATCCAGATAGAGAACTTACAAAAACCGGAAGTGTGAATAAAATTTTAGAGTAGGATAAATGAACGCCTAGTTAGGACAGTTTGGAAGACGCTAATACGCAATAAAGATAATGGGCGAATGGACAATGTTACAGAAAATCTTTGTCAGGAGTGCGACTGAAATGTGTGGTACTGCGGTTGTAGGAAGAATGTCTGGTGATGCTCGGTAGAATGAGGAAATCAGCGTAGTCGTTATCGATAGGAAACAAGCGTATCTGACAAAGTTGAATATTACAGATCTTTACAATAAACAGATATCCTGAGCTTTAGTTAAGAACACCTGAAATTACATCCTTTGCAAGAGCAACCGGATTTAATAAGTTTGTAAAAAATAAGTTCTTCGATTTATTAGATCCACTTATGACTGAATTTGAATTTCCTCCACATAATATCTGGAAAGTGGACGAAACAAGTACCTCAGTTATTTCAAAGAAACAACCTAAAGTTGTAAGCTTATAAGGAAAACACTAAGTGGGAATGATATCTTCTGCAAAACGTGGCATTACTGTCACCGCAACGATTGGTTGTAATGCTGCTGGAGAATTTTTACCAACTCTACTGATAAATCCTAGGGTGAAATACAATCCCAAGTTCGCCGAAAATTGTCCTCTGGGCTTTTTTATGATTTAAGAACTTTTAGAATCCTGAAATTCCTTTCTACCGTCATCCCAATCAATTTCATCAGCCAGCGCAGTCCCAGTAGTACCTGACGTGGTGCTTTTTCCCATAAATTTGGTTTAGTACCTTTATTGATAGAGCTACATAAATTATTGACCTAGAATGATGAACAGAACTAGGTGATCACTTATTTTGTTGTTATTTATTATTTATTTATTAGTTCTTGTTTGAAAGCGGGCACCCTCAACGGTGTTGCAGCTCGCGGAGCCTCGCGCGTTGACTAACGAAAACGGGCTTTTTAAAAATACGAAATGTTAATTTTAAAAAAAGTTTTTTTTATCCGAAAATATTGCTATACTCTGCTGTTCTCTGTCTCGCTCTCAGCAATTTCCGATTATAATTTAGAGCTTATATCTCATTCAAAAACAGTATAATGACTATTTGGAAAGCCATACAGGATGTTTCGAACGTGCATTTACTAATAATTACATTTAATCAATTATCAAATTATTCATTAATCCTGATTTGCAAGGAAACGCAAAATAATTAATTACACTTGAAATATAACATCCTTCATTCATTAGAACAAGAAATGCAACAAACAAAAACAATAATGACGATTGAATCAGGGTATTTTCGCAACAAAAAGATTTATCTTTTTAATTATTTGCATTATTTGCATTATTTGCATTATTTGCAGGTAGAGGAGGTCGTTGGACTGGATGAGTGACTCCTTGCCATTCTTTATATAAGTGTTTAGTGATATACTCGTCTGCTGGAAGAGTAAGATTTGAAATTTCCATGTCGTCATTTTCACCTATGTGGACTTTAACCTCTTCATATAAATTATCTCCATTTATATTATGCAAGAATGGTTGCAAGAAGTTGTAACGACTCGTAACAACTCCGATCATGTAATTATTCAGTATTGCTGCTGTATAAAACTCATCCAACCGTTTCGGGACATGAGACAAGCAACCATTTCGGTAATAAAGAACATCAGTTCGATAAGGAATAGCTCCTATTCGCAAGGCTGGATTAGGTGGATTAGGTTGCAGTCGTCTTAGCAGATGTCTGATCCTTGTTAGGTCTAGAAAAAGAAATAGAAAGTAGAAAATATAAAGAATCACACTGGATTACATCAAATTATGGCAGATTTCCCCGCCTAAACTAGACGCATACGAATTTCAACGGAAACTTTTTCACCATTTTTCAGTTTACAACAAAATAGGTAAAATTTTAACAAAATGGTTGAACTTTTCCCCAAGAAGATTTATTTTCTACCAAGAAAGGCGAATGTCCAAAGAAATAGTTTAATTTTCAACAAATTAAGATACATTTTCCATCAAAAATGGATCAACTTCGTTTAAGTGTTTGTGCCATGATTTCCTTGGATCTGTCCATTATGAACAGAATGGTTTTCGCCTGACGGTGAAATATTCCCATAGCATACGCTCCCGATTTCAGCTGCTTCAAGTTTGCCACGGCAGCATGAAGCGCAGCTTCTACAGATTATCCTGTCTGAAATGCGTGCTGCCCTCTGTGAATCAAGACGGCTAAACGCATCAAATCCCTGATATATCTCTCAACTAGTTTCTCTAGCATCTTCAGAATGAAGGACGTTAAACTGATCGGCCGGAGATCTTTAGCAACAGCGTAGCCCATCTTCCCAGGTTTCAGAATAAAAGCCGCTCTGCCATCGTCTCATGCCGATGACACGTGTTTTAGGGCAATGCTTCCCTCAATGGTTTTGTTAGTGGGTGGACGACAAATCCACAAATCCATGCCTTTTTGTAAGAGCATTGGATAGATGCCATCCGCTCCTGGTGATTGAAAGGGACAGAAGGACCCAAAGCCTTACTCCACCTTCTTGATGTGAACGACATTGACGGAAGAATTTCAGTGAACCAAGACGAGCCTCCGGATTTTCTCCAGGATCTTGTGAAGCCTTGCTGTGTCCAATATATTTTTAGATTTCTTGCAAATATCCCTTCAATCTTCCTATTTGTGAATTTTTATGTTTATATTGTATTCATACTGAACCGTCATACAGGTGTCCCAGTCTGCAGGTAACTTAGTTCTGTTTACCCTGATATAAAACGCCCTGGTCCTTTTACGGAGTTTATCCAGGTTATCGTTCCACCATTCTGCTCCTTTCCAAAACTTAATTGTACTTGTGGGGAAACTCTTCTCGTATGTTGTAATAAGAGTCCTTCGCAGAAAATCTGCGGCGTGCTCTAGCTCATCTGTGGTACCGTAGCTTGTGGAGAATTCCACAACCCTGTCTTCAAATTCCTCTTCATATGAGTCCCAAAGTGTATTTCTGGGGTTTCCTATGTTTGAAATATCCGAGTTTTCTAGGGCTACCTAGAACAAGATATATGCTGAGGGTTTTGCGTGACATCTCAACAGCAGAGGAAACCTATTCTCCTGGCAGTGTAGAATTAGAGCCTTTGTCTCACTTATCCATGTTATTCCTTATATATGAAATCACAAACTTCTAAGCCACTAATCCTTTTACTGTATAACCAGGGTTCTTACACTAGGGCAAAGATTGTCTGCAACTCTGCCATATGCCTGATTAGACGGCCGAAACTCCTTTGTCGTGGTGCGAATTCATCTGCATCATGACGATTCCTGTCTCTACCATCAATAGGCTAATTCACAGCATCTCCAGTCGCTCATGATCCCTTTATGGAGCCCTGTTGGGACACTTGGAACGTACTTGCTTCTAGATAGTGACGGTAATCTCAAGCCGTGAGGGCCCTAATTGAGGTTTCGGGGAGACCTACAGCTAGAATCCAGCCCGTATCTTCCAATCTAGCTATTCGTCTGTTGGAATATACCCTGCAAGAATCAATTCGCAGAGTAGGTTACTGGAAACGTAAGTGCACAAGGACTAACGTCAGATTTTTCAACGTTGCCAGGAATCAGTAACGTCATTCTGTATTACCTTTGGAAACACTTCGTCCCCTAATCTACAGTTTGAGTCCCCCCTTGAGCCTGAGAGCTGTTGTTTTTTCCACTAGCCAGTCCCGTGACGAGATGTCTTTAGTATCTCTAGCTTCTTGAAAGTTAGACAGGTTTGGCTGTTGTTCAAAAGCCGCCCTACGCAAACTTTCAATTTTTGGGCACCGCCACGGTATTTCTTTTCTTGCAGCGAGCCCAGTCAACTGCTTTTCTATCGCGGCAGCTTGTTCGCTGTCATCAGTGCTAGATGTTTTCACAGTGGCTGATAGTATGGCCCCTGAATAGCCGTCCACCCTTAGTCGTAGGTTTGAGTCGGCCTCCGGGTTGGAGTCTAGACCTGGTATCACAAAGTCTCTGATACGACACCTGCTTTGTAACTCCGACGTGTCCGCCTTGACTGAGGGTGGCACGTCAAAGGGTTAGAGTCTTTCTTAACCTTGATGCCATTCAGCGCTTGACATGGCGATCATATTATGTATTAAGATCACGAGAACTTGCCTGGAAGGTTCACTCCTTAGCTTAGGTCCCATAGACAAGAATCTGTCAGTTGCCTAGTGCAGCTACACCTCGCAAAGTAGATCCTGTGTTTCACTTTCTTCAGGTCTCTAGTCCGATGAGATCCCTGAACCCTTTTACCAATTTTCAACCTGAATTACCCCGAATTACCAGGTTTACAAGCTGAAAAATGAAAATGCCTTCTTTCTGAGGATTCATAATTTGATGTGGAAATTCAACTATTTGGTTCCCTGTTTCGCATATTTTAAAAGCATTTGGGCGATTCAGATTTTATAAATTTAAGATAAAAAGATTCGAGAATAAAAGAACGTTTTTATTTCACAACGAAAGCCTCTAGGAAGATAACGTTAAGTCAATAAAATCACTTGTTTTTAAAAAAAATAGCATGACAAGAGATTTGTGCTCAAGGATTTACTGCTCTATAACGAGGTACATATTTCATTGGCAAAACTATGTCATTGATTGTCATTGTTGATACAACTTCATTACATTCGGCGAAGCATAAATTTTAATATTCAAAGTAGTCGATTCGAAAATATGTTTAGATCCATTTGCTATTCGATGTTCCCAATTTGAAAGGATGTAATTTTTTAAATCGTGGATTCATTTTTGAGCGTAAATCCTATGAATTCTCATCCTATTTGGTTATCCTCTGTACGCGAACTAGTTCATAATTTCTAATCTCGGAAACCCAAGAAACAAATTGACATTTTGTTTGAAAACTGTAAGAAATGCTAGCACGAAGTAAGCATAACTTTCTTTACATTGAACTAAAAAGAGTTATATTCTTTTTCATATATATCGTATAGACAATAAATATATTATGCAATTAAAACTTTTAATGAAATTATGAATACTAAATTTACCAATAGGATTGGGGAAGATCACCATGATGAAAAAGAGAAGTCGAATCAAGTTCCTCATTTTCTTCAATTAAATTAAACCACTTGTTTAAACCACAACTATTTCGATGAGAGTGTAAAAAATGAATATTTTCCAAATGTTTCAGGTTATCTTAAGACTAGACGGTATCACATTTGGCCTTTCAATCATTTGTATTTTATAAAATTGTTTGTTTGACACGAAAGTCATGAATATAATCCACATTTATGACATTATAAGACATGTACCAAAAATATACATTACAAGTCAAAGATTTGATCTTGTCCTTATTTCCAAACCTTGTGCATTTTGTAGGCTCAGGTTTGCGAACACGTTCTTGTCTGTTCGGCTTATAGTCACATTTGAAGTAAATATTTTTTAATCAGTGACAATCAAAGCCCCAGGAATGTCTGGTTATCTATATTTTCATCTAACGTCTCCAGCATCATTAAAAATTTGTACAAATGCTTCAAGAAAATACACAATTGCGTGCGCATATCTTCACATCAGTTCTATTTCTTAGATGTTATGCCCCAAAAATTATTTATTTGTAATCAATATAATTAATTAAAATAATAATAATTACTGCTTTCGGATTTCCACTTGCATAGACCGATTTGTCCTTAACAAGTGTATTGATTCATTTATTTGTGCGTGCAACTTACAGGAAATTTGTAACTGCGTTTCAAGAAATCTACTGCTACTACTATTAAGAAATGAAAATCCAGAGATGTGAACTTAGACAATATTCTTGTTGAGAACAATTGGTACTTATATACAAACCGCAAACAAATAATAATTCGCGCCAAAAACTTGCAAAACCAAAATTTTCACTCATAACGTTTTTTGGGAACCTATAATACAGATTTAAGGCCAATATATATTTTCACGCTTGATTATTTGCAGGTAGAGCAGGTCGCTGGACCGGATGAGTGCCTTGTGTCCACATTTTGTAGGAGTGGTCAATGCCATCCACATCAGCCTCCATCAATTCTGAAATTTCCATGTTGTTATCTATGTGGACCTTAACTTCTCTCCAATTACTATCTACATAATGTACTAATGGATATAAGAAGTTATGACGACCAAGGACTGCTCCAATGATGTAATTATTCAGTATTGCTGCTGTATAAACCTCTGGTAAATCTTTACAAATATTATTATTACTAAATGGTCGGTAATAACGAACATTAGTTTGATAGGGAATAGTACTTATGGCCCCTTTACGTAAGTTAGGTTGCAGTCGCCTTATCAGACCTCTAATCCTTGGTAATTCTGGGAAAACAAATTGTAAGTAGAAAATTAATAATTGAATTCATGATTATTGACTTAACCTAATAAGTCATTGTTGAATTTTCAACCAGCGAGATGATCTTTCTTCTAAGAGACGTTCTTGTTTTGGTAGAAAAATAATGTTTCCGGTTGAATGTGCAAACTTTTTGTCTAAAAAATTATCTATTTTGTTGTCAATTCAACTATTATCTTAAATACATCTTTCTTGGTGGAAAATTTATCTTCCTTGATGAAAATGAACTTTTTTGATAAACGTTCAACTAGTTATGTTTATAGTATGATAAGAGATTTATGCCCAACGATTTGCTGTTCTACGACCTAGTATATGCGTCATTGAAAAAAAACGATGTCATTTAATGAAGAAAACAGATTTTTGTTGATTTAACGTTACCTCGGGCGAGGCTTAAATGCTAATATTAAAAGTATTCGGTGTAAAAAAAAGTTTTGATTCTTTCCATGTTTCATGTTCCCAATTTGAAGGGATCAAATTTACAACATTTTTTTGTATTTTCAGGTAAATTGTAAATTTTAACGATTGAAGATGTTTAAATTTTCGATAGTCATAATCACAACATGCATTTTTATTCGCTGATCGGTAATTTTAATTGAACGTTGTAAAAACTCGGGATGTGATTTGAGAAAAATGCAATTGGTACTTTTTGAAAGTTTGCTTGCACGAAATAGGTATAACTTTCTTCGCATTAAAATAAAGAGTGATTTTCGTCTTGACGATTTCGAGTAGAAAGAAAATATATGATGCAATCAAAAATGTAAATAATATTGTAGATACTAAATTTACCGATAGGATAGGGAACATCACCAAGATGAAATAGAGAAGTCCCAAAAAGTGCCTCATTTTCTTCAATTTAAGAGAAGCCAATTGTGAATATTTTCAACGAAAGTGTAACAAGTGATTACTCCGCCAAGATTTTCAGTTTGTCTTAAATCAGGAGCTACCACATTTGGCCTTTTAATTATTTGTGTTTCGTATCTTTTTATATCTCTGTTTGTTCCATACTGAAGTCGCAAATTCAGATCCATGACATTAAAATTAAAAATAATTATTCAAACCAGTTTTTAAAAAACAAGCTTCTATCATAAATAATAATAAAAAATACAAGTTCATTTTACGGAACACCATCTTACTTACTTCATCGTTTGTCGATGTGTTTTAAACGTTTTTATGCATAGTTCCGACTGTTAAAGAGACCTGCAACAAAAATATAAACTTGAAAACAAAACTATTACGTACTTTATACAGATTCTTCTCGAAGACGCAAATAAATTGGTACTGGTAGGTGATAAAAGTTTCAACAATAGTTTGATCGATGCGTCTCAGAAACGCGAACAAATACACTACATATCGCATGGTTGTATTTTGAATATCAAAAATTCATTTCATGATCGTAGCTCTTTTATTTTTTGAGATATGATGAACAGAAGAAAGTTGAACACACACATTTGGAAATTAAAAAAAAAATTATTTTTGAGCTCCTGGGGTCGAATTATATCAAAATATGTCAAAAAACTATATTTGAAAATTTAGGCAAGTTTCAGGCGATGAATGGAGACTGGGTGTTTGTTATGCTAGAGGGGTAAATGATCTTCAGATAAGAGAATTACGTGAAACTATGCACGCAAAGATATTTTATGTCTACCTGAAACAAAGAAAAAGGGATGCGAATGTAGAAACATAGAAAATGGGATGCTGGAAGGCCGATTTGAAATATGGTGAGGAGTAGATAGTGAATCACATGATAGTCAAGGAGTCGGTTTGATTATGAATGAAAGAGCGGAGCAGCATCTCAAAGATCATGATTTTATATCTCCCAGATTGCTGTGGGCTAGAATGAAAATTGGAATCAGAAGATTATTTATCATAGCGTGGCACGCCCCAGTAGATAGAGATCCAAGAGAAGTGTAAGACGCTTTCTGGGAAACTTTATATGATTCAATAAGTATTTGCGATCATGGTGAAAGAATCAGTCTACTAGGTGATATGAATGAAGAGGTTGGCCTCCAACGTCAGGAAAAAGAAACGGTGCTAGACAATTTCGAAAATCCAAGAAGAAGAAATGATAACGGGGACAGATTAGTTAGCTTATGCTAGTCAAAGATACGAGAGTCATGAGGGGTTCTGAATGCAATACTGATCATTACCTTCTAGTCTCAAAAATAATCTTAAGTCAGGGATAGAGAAGAAAGAGAACCAAAACAGGGAATCAAACGCGAATCAAAATTGAGAACTTACAGAAATCGAAAGTGTGAATAGATTTTTATAATTAGATAAACAAACGCATAGGTAGGACAACTTGGGAGGCTCTTATAAGCAATAAAGATATGGAGGGCGCATAGTGTATGTTCCGGGATATCATTGTAAAAACTGCGACCGAAGTGTGTGGTACTGCGGTTGTAGGAAAAGGTATGGTAATGCATGGTGGAATGATAGGGGAAAAAATTAGCCTACCTGACTGGTATATTGGCGTCCTTAGTTGGGCCGTGACTTTCGAGTGACGCGCACAAAACTGCTTTTTCGGGTCACCTGTGACCCACGTGTAGAGAATGAGTCGAAGTTTCAGTGCAAAAGTTGTGGAGTAATTTTGATTCAAAACAATGTGGTTTTCTTCTGAAAATTTTCAATTTCCGTTGGCGATTACTAAGAGCCTTTTTTTAATTATTATTTTAAAACCCTGAAAATTAAGTAAAATACCGCAACTTTCTAGCATTATTTTGAGAGAATATTTATGGTGTTTATAGGACCTCCAAATATCATTGCAAAAAAAACTTTTTTATTTTTTGTGCATTCGAGAAAATTTGGAAGGATATGCATGCAAATTCAAACAAAAATTTCGATACATTTTTATATCACCCCAGTGCATACACTTAGATTTCTCCTGAATATATATTTTCACTCTTAATTATTTTCAGGTAGAGCAGGTCGCTGGGCTGGATGAGTATTTTGTGTCCAAGGTGAGAATAATTGGTCAAAGATAATCTCATCGTCGTCATCCAATTTCATAATTTCCATGTTGTTATCTATGTGGACTTTAACCATTTCATATTCACCATCTATTCTATGTAGTAATGGACACAACAAGTTATAACGACCAATGACTGCTCCGATGATATGATTATTCAATATTGCTGCTGTATAAAACGCTGGTAACTCTTCACGAACCATACGAGAATGAAATTGTCCGTAATAGAAAACATCAATTCGATAGGGAATAGGACTTATGGGCCGATTGAGAAAGTTATGATGCACTCGCCTCATCAGATCTCTAATCCTTGATAATTCTAGAAAAGCAAATTATAGGTAGAAAATTAATTATTGAATGTATTATAATCAAGTTAACTTAATAAATTATAGTATTCATCATAGGCTTGCCACCGTGAGCCTCAACCGAGGGTTAAGCAACTGTGATTTAAAAAATAATAATTTGTACTTGTTAAAAGTTTGCTTGCACGAGAATGGTACAACTTTTTTTTACATTGTAATAAGAAGAGCTATCCTTATTTTAACGATTTCGAATAGGAAATTAATATAAATTGCAACTAGAAACTGACATATGATCAAAGATACAATATTTACCAATAGGATTAGGGAATATCACCAAGATGAAAAAGAGAATTCCAATCCAGTTTCTCATTTTCTTCAATTAAAAAAAAACACTTGTGAACAATTTCGATAAGAGTGTAAGAAATGAATATTTTTCCAAATGTTTCAGTATATCTTATATAAGTCGCTATCGCATTTGTCCTTGCATTTGGCCTTTTCAAAATTTGTATTTCATATCTCTGTTTCTTCCACACTGAGTCAAAAACATACTTCAAATCCATGAAATTATACTAAAAAATAATTCGAATATTTGCTGATTTTATAAATAATTGAAACAAATTCAGCGTGGGTGTTTTCGAAAGATTTTATACGACCTTTCGATTGGTCATGTGGATTTTCAAAATTTTCTTATTTGACCTTGCTTTATTGAAATCAAATATAAAATCGAATTTTTCTTTCAGCGCGGCGCCGCGCCGCGTGAAGCCACGAAAATGCCCACGTCGTCGATTCTCTCCAAACTCCCTTTTTCAAATAATATGCTCTGATACAGTTTTGAAAAAAATTTCAAGAGAGACTTGGCGAACAGAATTTACAAATAAGATAAAAAATCTCCTATTTAGGTCAGCACAATATTCTAGGAAATTATTGTTATGAGTGTGTGGTACTGCGGTTGCAGATAAAATGACTGTGAATGCTTCGTGGAATGATAAAATCCGCGTAGCCGTGAACGAAAATAACATGCGTATCTAAGAAAGTACAACATTACAAGTAAATATTGTCCTTTCTTTTCTTTTCTATTATTTTGAGACACGGTAGAGTACACAAATTTTGGATTGATATCAATTATATATTTCATTCATAAAAATGCAATTGAGCCCTTAAATAAAATTATATACACTATATTCACCAATAGTATCAGGGAAAATCCTCATTTTCTCCAATTGAAGGAAACAACTTGTGAACACTTTCCATAAGAGTGTAACAAAATAAACATATCAGCAAATATTTCAGTTTATCTTACGTTAGTTGCTATCAGATTTAGCGCTTTAATTATTTATATTTCATATATCTGTTTATTCCTCACTGAAATCGTAAAAATGCTTTAGATTCATAACATTATATTCAAAAAAATAAAATGCAGTCTTACTTTGCTTTGAGATCAGGGCAATGCCGGTCTGCCCCACAGCGATCCGCCTGGTTATAACAGCCAAAGTGCCTTTTCTGTCGTAAAAATTCATCTGTATCATGAAGATTACCTTCTGAGCGATTGATAGGTTGATTCAGGGTCTCCATGGACGCTTCTGGTCCCCTTATGGAGCCTTGATTGAGGTTTTGTGGACAGCTATTGCCAGATTATAGCCCAATCCCCTTCGGTCTTTTTCCCTGTCTGTTGGAATGTACCCTACAAGATTCCATTCGTAAAGTAGGACCCTCTTAGCGCAGATGCCCCAGAATGACCTTTAAATTCTCGGAAGTGCTTCTCCGAAGACACTGCGTCCACCTAACCTACAGGTTTAGTCCTTTCTTTAGGGTTGTTGATGTTTAAATTTTAGCATTAAAAGTATTCGGCTTGAAAATATGTTCATATTCGTTCAATATTTAATATTTCCAATATAAAAAGTATGTGATTTTTAAAATTTTCTTTATCTTTCTAGGTAATTTGTAATTGCATGCAATTCACAATTCTTCACTTTTTAACAGTGATAATCACAGCGTGGATTTGTTTTTGGAGCTATAATATTATCAATTCTTATCCTTTTCTACCTTCCTGGTTAACCGACTGATGGAAAGATGATAATACAAAAAACCTTGCTCGATCGTTTTGGTTACGTTAGCGTTTTATGCCTAAAATCAGTATTTCGAAACAAAATTTTTTTTTTTTTTCCATTGAATTCTTACATATTATTATTGGATCGAGCTAAACTGTGATAATTAGCAATACAAAAATTATATTGAAGTAAGAAGAGCTATCTTCATTTTAACGATTTCGAATAGGAAATACATGTTGCAACTAGAAACTTACATATAATCCAAGATACAATATTTACCAATAGGATTAGGGAAAATAACCAAGATGAAAAAGAGAATTACAATCAAGTTCCTCATTTTCTTCAATTAAAAAAACCACTTGTAAAGAGGGCGCATGTATAATGTTCTACATATAATCATTATTTGGAATGCAGCTAAAGAATGTGGTACTGCAGTTGTAGCAAAAATAACTGGGGAAGCTTCGGGAATGATGAAATACGCATAGCCGTTAAGGAAAAGAACATGCTCATCTAAGAAAGTTAAACATCACTGGTAAATATTATCCTTTCTCTTCTTTTCTATTATTTTGGAAAGAAACTCTGTATAGTAAACTTCGCTACACAATAAGGATATAAAGTGCTCATTTACAATGTTCTAGGAAATCATTGTTAGGAGTGCAGCTAAAGTGTGGGGTACTGCAGTTGTAGGGTAAAAACACTGGAAATGCTTCGTGGAATGTCTATCTATCATAAAGAAAATCATACAGGATGTTTTGCGAATGCATTTAATGGTAATTATATTCAATCAATTATCGGATCATTCTTAAGGCCGAATCGGCAAAGGATTCATTCGCTGGGCTGGATGAGTGTTTTGTGTCCATGGCTTGTAGAAGTGTTCATAAATAAAACTTTCCTCTACAAGAACTTCTGAAATTGCCATGTTTTTATCTATGTCGACTTTAGCTTCTTCCCATTTATTATTTATGTCATGTATTAACGGAAGCAATAATTTATCAAGACCGACGACTATTCCGATGATGTAATGATCTAGTATTGCTGCTGTATAAAACTCTGGTAACTCTCTGCGAAGAACAGTCTTACGATTAATTCGATAATAAAGAACATCAGTTAGGTAGGGAGTAGCGCTTATGGCCCGATTAGCTGTGTCAAGTTGCAGTCTTTTCAGCAGATCTCTGATCCTTGGTAATTCTAGAAAAAAAAAGTTATGAGCAGGAAATTAATTTATGCAAGAATTATTACCCACCTTGTTTAATAAATCATAGTTCTTATCACAAGATCGCCAGAGTGAACTTTTACAGATGGGTAAAATCTTAAAAAGGCGGATTATATTCGAAAAAGCTGAATGAGCTAAGATTGCTCTCGATTGCGTAGAAGTACGTTGGATTAGCAGTTAAAGTCAATGTTAAAATTAACAGGTGTGTGAAAAAATTAACGCCAAATTTTTGTCCGCTGATTCTGTGATTTAAAAAAATACGTAATTGGTACTTGTTGAAAGTTTGCCTGCACGAGATATGTACAACTTTCTTTGCATTAAAATAAAAAGAGATATCTTCATTTTAACGATTGCGAATAGGAAATAAATATAAATTGCAACTAGAAACTTGAATATCATTAAAGATACAATATTTACCAATAGGATTAGGGAATGTCAACAAGATGAAAAACAGAATTCCAATCCAGTTCCTCATTTTTTTCAATTAAAAAACCCACTTGTGAACAATTTCAATGAGAGTGTAAGAAATGATCATTCTTTCCAATGTTACAGTTTATCTTACGTGAGTCGCTATCGCCATTGGGCCTCGAATTCTGTCTTCTAAATATTTGTATTTCATATCTCTGTTTTTTCTACATTGAGTCGGAAACATACATCAGATTCACGATATTACATTCAAAAATAGTTCTTCAAATCAAGATTTTAAAATGAAAGCTTTCATTGCAATTATTAATAAAAAATGAGAGTTTTTTTTTACGGAAAGCAGTCTTCCTTACTTCACCATTTCCCAATGAACATCGAATATATCCGATCTGGATCAAACTTGGTCAAAGTGTCATTCTATTCGATGGTAATTTGACCCCAAAATATTTTACTGTTTTGTCAAATAGTAGACGAGTTGGAGAGGGTGGAATTTTGAAGTTTTTAGTGGACGCCCACTGCTATGCGAATATTTGCTGCTTTCATAAGTAATTTAAACTTATTCAGCCTGGGTGTATACAATAATTTTTTCATGAACTTTCTATTGGTCACAAACATTTTAAAAAAATTTTTAAATTTGACCTTGATTTATTGAAGTCATAAATGAAATAAGAAATGAAGTATAGTTATTCGAAAACAAAGAAAAAACGTCTCTTTGATTTTGAACTATTTTACGGCAAAAAACCTAAGCGGTCTTACTAGAATATTTAAAAAATGACATCAAATGGTCGTGAAAAAATTTATTGAAAACAGCCAGATTAGATTCGTTTACATTGTTTATAAAAGCCATAAATTTCCGCGCAGCAGAGTGTATCCACTAAAAACTTTATAATTTCACCCCTTCCAGCTAGGCTACAATTCGACAAGACAGGAAAATATTGTTCGGTGAAAGACGCTTTCTGGGACACTCTAATTGATTCTATAGGTTCTTGCGATCATGAGAAGAGAATTATTCTGCTTGAAGGTATGGATGGACAGGTTGGATTCCAAAGCGAGGCTACAGGCTGGGCATCAAAAAACAAATGTTAACGGGGACAGATTAGTTAGCTCATATTTATAAAAGGGCATGTTTAACACAAATACTTGATTCAGACATAAAATGATTCACCCATACACCTGGTGCGAAGTGATAGCTACAGTATGATTTACTTTTTTGATCAGGATGAGAGACTGAGAGAGCTAGTAAGGATTACAAGGTTTATGAGAGGTTCTGAATGTGGAACGGATTGCCTTTAAGTTTCAAAAATTAACTTAGGTCAAGAAAAGAGAAGAAAGAGAACTAAAAAGACGTAGCAGACGCGAAGAAGCTAGATAATATACACAAACCAAAAGTGCGAAAAGCATTTACGAATAAGATTAAAGAGCGCTTAGATAGGACAGGTTGAGAGATGTTAATACGCAATAAAGATATAGAGAGCGCATGTACAATGTTCTAGGAAATCATTGTTAGGATTGTATCTAAAGTGTGTGGTACTGCAGTTGTAGCAGAAATGACTTGGGATGTTTTATATTTTATTTAAAAAATTAAGTCGCACAAAAATAACACCCATTAATCGCGCATATTCAATAATAGAATTAGGGAGAATCACCAAGATGACAAAGAGAACACGAATCATGTTCCTCATTATCTACAATCAGAGCAGACCACTTGCGAAAAGTTTTGATAAGAGTGTAACGAATGGATATTTTTCCAAATGTTTTGGTTAATCTTACATTATTTGGTATCAAATTTAGCCTTCTAATTATTTGTATTTCATATCTCTATTTCTTCTACACTAAAGTCGTAAACATATTTCAGATTTATCGTATCATAATCAAAAATAATCATTGGAAACGAGTTCTCTTCAAAAAGAAGCTTTTATTATAATTAGTATTGAAAAATGTAAGGCATTTTTACATAATGGCGACCTACCATTCTGCTAAGTACCTAATTTTAAATAGACATCACCAGTATGAAAAAGAGAATTACAAACCCTTGGCCTTCTAAATTATTTGTACTTCTTATCTCTGTTTGCTTCACTCTGAGTTTGTAAGTATACTCGAGATCTGTGACATTACAATCAAAAATGACTATTGATAACAATTTAAGAAAAAACAAGCTAACATTAGAATTAAAAATGTACATTACAAGCCAAAAATTTGATCTTGCCCTCGTTTCCGAACTGTGTGCATTTTGTCAATTTAGGTTTGCTGACTCCTTACATTTTCTCGTCATCTGTTCCGCTTACAATAACATCAGAAGTAAATACTTCTCAATCAAATAATAATATAACAAATAATAATAATGACTACTGCCGGATATCAGCCCCTGTCAAATAAGCTGAAATTGCAATATAATATTGTTCAAATCCTCTTCATCAAAAAATCCCAATGAATACCAGTCCCAAAAATCAAAAGTCTTCGAAATAGCTGAGATTAGGCGCGAAGAATATGATCACAAAAGAATCTATTGTTCCGCTCAGAACATAAAGATGAGGTACAGATTTTTCAATAAAATGTGATTAGCACAATCACTGACAACACTGGAAACACTGACAAGACCACTCCAGCTGGGGCTGCCCTGGCAATATAAATACTGTTCGAAATATTGAAGGTAGAAGACTGTTCAGTCGATGAATACAAGACTATATTAGCCCAATTATGAAAGGAAAAGCCAGTTTAGCCCCTAAAGGCAATGTCATGGGACTGCCCTGGCAATGTGAAGATTTTTCAAAATAATCCAGGCAAAATACATGTTAGAATACCAAAGATATTTAGTAGGGCAGCTAATTAAAACAAGATTATAGATCAGTCAAACCGACAAAGGCAAGATACATTAATAGTTCAGCTAGTTAAACCAAGACTATAGATTAACTCTAATTAACAGAGGCAAGACATGTTATTAGTCTAGCCAGTTAACACAAGACTATATATCAGTCCAACCAACGAAGGCAAAACATGTTATTAGTCCAGCCAGTTAAGACAAGATTATAGATTCAGTGTTCTAAACAGCGGCAGGAGATGCTATTAGTCTAGCCAGTTAAGGCAAGACTATAAGATCAGTCCAACCAACAAAGGAAAGACAGTATGTTTGTCTAAGCTGGGCTTTTTTCAAGTAGGCTCCGCATTGGGCTTTGCCTATTTAATACCTGTGACCTGCACAATGTTGTTTTTAAGGAATGCTGGACTACCAAAATGTCTTCCATTTGTTGGTTAGACAGATATATAGTCCTGTATTCACTAGCTGGACTTATAAAATGTCTTGCCTCTGATGATAGACAAATATTGTCTTGTCTTAATTGGTCAAACCTGACGATATGAGGAGAATATAGAAGAGGAAGGAGTGAGTCAGGGAAAATCAACAGTTTCACGCCAACTCATTACGCTCCTTCAACGATCTCCCTGTTCCGGTCAAAAATCCACCAAAGCCCGATGAGGTAGAGATGTTTTAGAGAGAGTTATACAATATTTCGGAAACACTGAAATTAAAGGAGGAATGCGAATCCATTACTGCCGAACAGGTGTGAAAAGCACTCAGGGACACAATGAATTTTTTCGCTGCAGGACCAGATGTTATCAAGAACTTCTAGTGGACGAAATTTTCTTCTACGCATCAACATCTGGCCTGCATCTTTACCTCATATTTAAAGTTGAAGACGCCCATTCGGCTGTCGCTGGTGTTAGGACGCACTATACTCTCCCTAAGAGAGACGACTTGTGCAATCCAGAGATCAACAGGTCAATAACTTGTTTAAACACGCTTTATAAGATCTTTACAAATATCCTGAACGACAGTAGTGTTCAAAGAATTGAGGTGTTTGCGGAATACTGAATCTTGAATGCCTTCACAACAGGATTATTCTGGGTACAGCGCATAGACTCGCAAACGGACTAGACCCTCTTCTTAAAATGGTCATGAAACACGAAAAAGTGAACAAAAGATCGTTTCTATACAAATCAGCGGAGAAAGCTGTTGAACACTTGGCCTTGACTTCAATCTTAGGGGAGAGGAAAGTGCAGGAAACATTATCCATCTTGAGTACACACTCTTGAAGTCTCGAATAATGGAAGCGCAGGAGAAAAACTTCCACTTGCATAGACTTATTGGTCCGCCAGAATTGTATTGTATTATTCGCTGTTTTATGCAACTTACATGAATTTTGTAACTGTGCTTCAATAAATCTGCTACTACAACTATTATGAAATAAAAATCCAGCAATTCAAAGGCAGCAGTTTGGCAATGTCGACTGGGGCCAGACTATAAAAAATGATGTAACAAACGATGAAAACC
Source organism: Andricus grossulariae (assembly GCA_011634705.1). NCBI lineage: Eukaryota > Metazoa > Arthropoda > Insecta > Hymenoptera > Cynipidae > Andricus > Andricus grossulariae. The sequence goes on from JAABKJ010000755.1 coordinate 15,480,788, forward strand.
TTTTTTTTTTAATTTGAAGCTTCTTTATGATGTCAGAAATTTGAGCATCCTATTGCGCAGCCGCACACTTTAACAAACAAATACGGGCTTTCCAAAATTAGAGAATGCTTGGTTTGGAAATATTTTATTTATTATCAGGCAAATCATACAGAGTGTTTAGAACATGCAATTACTGATAATAACATTTATTCAATTATTATCAAATCAATATCCACCCCTTAATGGCAAAGGATCAGGCCGCTGGGCTGCATGAGTGGCTCCTGACCATGGTTTGTGGAAGTGTCCAATGATGTGCTCATCCTCTGTTGACATTTCTGTAATTTCCATTTGTTTTTCAATGTTGACTTTAACTCGTTCCCATTCATTATTTATATAGTGTAAGAATGGGAATAAGTATTTATGACGTCCAAGGACTACTCCGATTATGTAATGACCCAGTATTGCTGCTGTATAAAACTCTGGTAAATCTTCACGAAGAACAGTTTTATGATCAGACCGGTAATAAAGAACATTAGTTAGGTAGGGAGCATCACTTATGGCTCGATAAGGTGAGTGAGGTTGCAGCCCTTTTATAATGTTTCTGATCCTTGATGATTCTGAAAAGACGAAGCATAAGTAGAGAATTATTCATCGCATTAACTATTACTAACCTAATTTAATAAAACGTAGTTTTTGTCACAGGCTCGCACAGTGAGCCTTAATTCTAGCGAGCAACCTCAAATAATAAAAAAATATGTTGGACATCCGGGAGTGTGACATAACTCTATTGCGCAATCAAAAAAATCACAAAAGTCTACTGATCAGCCAAAAATGCATAACCTCCACATACTACCGAAATCATAAATTTGACCAAGTTTGGGCAGTTTTATTAATAATGAATGACAGATTCGATAGGTCAAGGTCAAAGTTAAAAGCTCTGTCAAAAAATGATCAGCGAATTTTTATCCACTCATCAATAATTTCAAATGAGCGGCGTGATAACTCTTGGTTTTCCTGTGATCAAGATAAATTTAATTGATACTTTCTGAAAGTTTGATTATAATAAATATAGTTGCTGCAAATGAAAATTGGCATAAAATTATAGGTACTATATTTACCAATAGGATTACAAGAAACCACCAAGATGAAAAAGAGAATTCCAGTCAATTTCCTCATTTTCTTCAAGTAAAGAAAAATCACATGCGAACAGTTTCGAACAAGGTGTAACAAATGAATACTTTTGCATATGATTCAGTTTACCTCGTTTTAGTCGCCATCACATTTAGCCTTCGCATTATTTGTATTTCCTATCTCTGTTTCTTCTGCATTAAAGCATTAAACATACTTTAGATTCATGAGATGATGATAAAGAATAATGACTAAAAAGGTTTCTCAAAACAAGCTTTGGATGAAATTATTAATACAAAATATAAGCTCTAGTTACATAATAGCGACCTGCGATGCGCTGAGGAATCAAGAAATCTTCACGGTCACCCGTATATTGCTCTGTAAAATGGAACACAAGCTTAGTCACTTCATCAAATTTATTATGTTAGATTTTTGCCGATTATTGGTCAAACAATTTTCTGCAGAAACGAAAAAAAAACTGCAACGGCCCGGATTTAAACCGGGAACGCCACTATTCAAAAGTGAAGCGTTAAATTAAATCCGGTTAAATTCAAATCCGGACCGCGGCAGATTTTTTCTCAATATAGGAGAAACGAGAAACTTTCTGCTGTTTGTGTATTACTGAATAGATATCCTTATTACACTTTTCTAAAGCTTCACTGGAAGTACTGGGAATGGTTGACTAACGACTCCACTTTTTCCTCAAAAAAATGAATTCATTCTGCAGCAGAATGACTCCCTTTGATTTGCTTACATTGAGCAATCTATGAAAGGGTTTGATTAATTTCTGAATGCTCTCAACCGCATCTTCTTCCGTAGGATCAAGTTCCGAAATACAGATTGGAAGGACTAAGGGAAGGTGAAAAGCATCGAATCGGAATTAAATCATGAGTTTAAGTCTGTGAGCAGATTATCCAGCAAAGGAATAAGAATAAAGAGTCAGTAGTAATCCTTCCCTGTTTTTGTTTCGTGATTTGCACGATGCGTTTGTCAGTCACAGCGCCAAAGTGGCTTCATTCCCAAATTTGATTGAGTAGCAAGTGTTGTCACACGTTTTCAGCTACAAGATCACCAGCATTTTTCAGATCCAAAGTAAGTTTTGGCAATTTTTTGCTCAAAGGCAGAGTTAATGCAATAACGTGGCTCAAGCAATTCATTGCTAGTAGGAACTGACTATCACAGAAGGACGTTGCTAACGTTTTGGCTTTGCTAGCTATTGAACTATCGTTCCATGTAGAGATTTTTTCTAACGAGTCCAACATTTTTGGAAGTTTCATTCAAAAGTGGATAACTATCATGTCTGTCCAAAAATTTTGTTTCGCATAATCCCGACTTTGATGTTCAAGATGACCAATTAGTACATCGTCATGTTTAGTTGATGCTTTACAGAAACCACTTTTTTCATGACGCCTATGCTGTTTCTCGCTGGCGTAATTTGTGAAGACTTGGACAGTGATAAATTCAAAGCGTGGTTTGTGCACAGACATTATAGTGCGTTGGTACATCTTTTCGTACCTCAGCTACAGTTCCCGTTTGTTGGGAAGACTTTACTGAACAACCATCTGTTCCAATTTCGACGCAGCGGTCCAAGGTTAGCTAATGTCGTTTTTGTTATTTGAGCATCTTTATCAGAAATTCTAGTGGTGGAATAGAAAATGTAAAGAAAGGAGGTTGGCTAGAGTAGTAGCGCGAGGATAGTCGTACTGGCGCATAACTGAAGCTAGATTGGGAATTGGAGAGGATGCAAATAAGAGGTTGTGCGGGTGGAAACTCCGCAAAAAATGGTTGCGAAGTAGTGGTACTGTTAGCCCCACATACGAAAATCGTGACGAGAGTGGAAAGGTCAAAGAAAATAGACGGTGGGATGCAGCTCCAGTTGAGGACATGGGAGAACAAAAGTGATTTACTTAACGCCAAAGGAAAATTGAAAGGCTCGGGTCTCTGAATGCAAGAGGACTTAACTGAAAGGGAAGAGAAAATCCAGGAGTGGTTGAGAAGGGAGAAGAAAGGATGGAAAAGGCGGGGGAGGAAATAGAATTGAGATTTATGATGGCAAGAGTAGGGGAGACGATCTGGCAGTGGAGCGAGCAGGTAGGAGAGATGATAGTGACCGGTACAATAACAAAGAAGAGAGAAGGAGAACAAGATGGGAGGAGGATCAGCGCGGCGGTGCATGGTGGAGGAGGAGAATAAGTGAGTGAATGAGGAAGTGGAAAAAGAAGAAGCAATTATGGGGGACAGTGATTGTAAGAAGGAAAAAGTGCTGGGGCACCAAGTATGAAAAAAAGGACGTGTTTAGAGACGCTGAGGAGAATAGAAGAGAGATAATATTTTTGGAAAGCTCATTGCTGATTGTGAGTATGGGTACAGTCATGTTGTAAGATAGTTTAAGATGAGTTTCTGGATAAGAAGAACTGTTAAATGGAAGGTTGGCTCTTGGTGTGATGGTTGATGCTAGGTCACAGCGCAGGTGATAGTCTTGTTGTTTTATGATTTTATTCTTGGTTATAATGCTGTTCTTGGCTGTCTTAAAAAAGGAACTGCGAGTAAAAGCAGAGAAAGGGAGAGTAAGTTTAGGGGCTAGGTCACCACGATTGTGAGAAGGAAAGGTGTCAATAGATATAATAAGGTTGAGTTTGGGTTTTAATAGCAGAAGTGTCATGAAGAGCAGGGATAAAGGGCTGCTGAGGCACCATGGGATTAGGCTTCCGTCTCCTCTTAATATATCGAAGGATAGGAGTTGAGACACAATTTAAGTTAAGCTTAAATTTAAGGAGATTATGTATAATTTGTAATGGTTTTTTCAAGACTCTCAAATCCGTAACAGAAAGAGGGTATAATAAAACACTTGACAGCATATATTAATTGTTTGAACCATTTTTATGAACAAATCTCTAGTTTTACCTTTTTTCTATGAACAGGGTCAATTTCCTTTCCCGAATCAACCAAGAATGCCTTACCATTGACCCGATGCTGTCAGATCAACCAAAATGACACAAAATTTTAATTATTTAAACAATGTTTATAGTTGAATGGGTACCCACCTATTTTTTTATTAAATTATATTAAATTATATTATAGAGAACTCTTCACGGTCGTCAAGGTAGCAATTGTTGAAAAGTTTTTTTTATTATGTTTTATATTGTTTCAATAACTGATATCTTGAAGATGGGGAAGAGGCTTAACTATTGTTGATTAGAATATTTTAATATAAAAATTGTTGAAATAAGTAACAGCTTTGTCATTTTGAAAAATTACAGCAACGAGACAATCGCAAGATATTCTTAGATGATTTCGTGAAAAAATATATGCGATTCATGAAAAAAGGTAAACATGGGTATTTGTTTATAAAAATTATTCAAATAATACAAATTTGCTGTCAATTTAAAAAATAAGAACAACAAAAGTTATGGGCAAGACATTTTTAGTTAATTCCATAAAAAAATAATATCGTTTATGGAAAAAAGATCTCAATGTTTATTTGTTGATAGGAATTGTTGAAATAATCAACATTTATTGAAATAAAGTGGAATCGAAGTTTCTAATGTGTCCCCTAAGATTTACATTTTCCTCGTACCTCTTCCCTATTGCTTTACACACCCCCACACACTTAGTCAGTTGTTGGAGGGGAGGAGGACCTACAGCTTAAGGTGGATTCCAGACCACCAATAACAATGGCTTCAAGTACTTATAGACAACCTTTTTCTCTAACGCAGCTGAGCTCTTCCAGAGTGCAAATTGGGAATCGAACTAGCGAGCAGGCGAAGCGGGTCTAAATATTAGACCCAACGACCATCGCTCACTCTTAACAGTTACTGTTAAATCAAAGAATATGACAGCAAAAAGTCACTTGTCAGACATTTTTAGTCGAATTCGTAAGAACAATTGTTTCTATTTATGAAGGAATTTGGAAACATGGGCATTTCTTTATAATAATTGTTGAAAAAAATATAAAATTTGATCAAATCACAAAATCTGACAACAAGAAGTCATTGAAAAGATGTTTACAGTTTATTTTGCAAAAAAGTTGCCCTGTTTTATGGAATTTGAGAATATTTAGAGCATTGTCACACTTGAAAAGTTATAAAAAAAAACAACAAATTCTAGTTGTTATCAAATAAAAAGGGTTGCTGTGACTAAAACCAAAAAATTAAAAGTTACGCGTTATGCCTAGGAGCCTTACGGCCATTGAAAAGATACACAATAATCCGTTGAAAATTGAACTCTGGAGCGATTTTTATCCAAGAAAAGGTTTTTGGCACACTTGTGCGGCGTTCTGACAACATATTTTTCTGATGCAGGTGAAAACAGTTGTGTGGCTTTCATTTTTTTGTGTGTTTAGACAGAAACTAGTTGAATATATGTTTTTGGTTTGATCGTCGCATTATCGACAGAAAACGGATGATTTTGTGTTCTGGTTGTAGATTACGGAGTATTTCTCTATCTTGATTCTTGTGGTCCTTCGAGCCGGATTAATAATGTTCACAGGGGTGGATCACTTCCAGTTTGCGTGTACGAAGAATATATGGGTCATTTTCACATAACTTAAGTTTTTCATATTATAGGTATAAGTTTTTTTTTTTTTTTTGTTCAAGATTTAAAACCGATTTGCCACAAAGGATGTTAGAGGACTACTTTAGATGTCTTAAAATGACAGTGCGATCAAATAATAGCCAGCGATTCTTCTTGAGAGAATTTTCAGTGTTTAGGCGAGACACGACTGATGAGCTTGCTCAAGCGTGGGAGTAATATTATAAAAGGAACAATTATTAATTAATGATAATACTTATTATTTCAAGTTATAAATATATCTATATATATATATTATTAAGTGTATAATTATTTAAAATTAATAATAATAATTATTATATAATATATTAATGAATAATAAATATTAATTATTATTATTATCTTTTTTTCGAAGTTGAATGTATTTAATTTTTCTAAATCCATTTGAACTACTAACATTGAATATTAATTAAAGCTTGTTCAATTGATTTAACAATTACACAACAATTCTTTATGATGTTTTTTTTCCTTCATAATCTTTGAAAGAGTAAGCACATCTAGGTTAAACATACATTTGAGAATAAATAGAAGTTAATAAATATCACTGAATTGATTTTTTTTTAGGCTCAAATTATTAAGAAGGCATGAAGCTTGGTATATGTGTTTTTTCGGACCTAAAAAAGGTTTCAGCATCGGGTATTTGAGTATTTCGATAAATATGAAGTTTTACACCAGAATAGTTTTTTTTTCTGACTCCGAAAGCAGTTGTAAAAAGTTACTTGCTTATGAACCTCAGGTTTGAACAATGTGTGGTGCTGTTTTCGATTTGTGTGCGTTTTCAGTACTCATCTCCGGCTCGCGCTCGCCTACGACTTGTACTGAAAACATACAATCGTCGGAAAAGCCCCACTTCTCCCCCTAGGTGCATATTATACTATTTTATTATACATGCATGATTTCAGCCCTTTCCGACGCCTATGAAGCGGGGCTAAAGCTCCACTTTTTACTCCCTAGGGAGTGAAAAGTGACGTCAGAGGTGAATAATGAACATAATACATCCATGAGCTCGCATTTTACGATAATAATCAACCCAGTCACCGTAAAAGCTGCGAGGATGTAGCTCCGAAAATGTACGGAAATTTTTTTAATTGAATGTTGGTGATTTATGGTAGGTTATCATATTTACCTGTAAAATTTCTATAAATGACCGAAAATTTCTTTGCCATCATGCTTCCTTTATTCGAAATCTAATATGGGCTGAAATCATGACTGTATTTCGAGAAATGTCCAGAATCATCCATTTGTTATAAAAAACATTACGTGCGTCCTGAATTACGACCCAAGATAGACTTATGTGTAAACATCTTTAATAAACGTTAACTGAAAGTGAAATCTTACATAAAGCATTAAGAATAAATTAAAGAATAAATAAAAAGATTTCAATGATTTCAAAACGTTGCAAAAGAATTCAGAAAAATTTGAAACATTTAAAAAATTTGCATGGATTAAAAAGATTTGATAAAGATTTCAAAAGCTATCAAAATATTTTACAGTTTAAAAATAAATTTCTCATCGACTTTAAATTACCTTTATCGTGAAATACTTTAAAATAGAGAAAAAGTTGATTCGGCAAGTTAGTTGAGAATAAATTAAAGAATGGAGCAAGAGAGAACGATAATGTGGAGGTTCACTGTACGAAGTCGAAAGAATAACTGGAGGACTCCCTTGAGTGGGTAACGAGACGCAAGCCTCCGGTCTCTGACACACGACACAAGACGTGTGTCAGAGGTTTGCATTACACTTTCGAGCCATGGTTTCACTCGACTCAGGAGGGGCTCCCATTTCGAGATCTAAGATGTTTACACATAAAAAATATCGTATGCTATATATATATATATAATTTAAAAATAAGGGTGAACAACCACCGCAGGGTCCCGCTGGGAGCAACTGCCATTTCATCGTGTCACATGATACGATGAAATCACAACGACAGGCCGGCGAAACCCTCGTGTGTCTTGATGTTGTATTCGGAAGGAGCCGAGAATTCGATCATGAATATATTTCGTTTCTCGAAGTCTTGGAGAACAATCTCAGGCCTCGAGTGTGCAACGGAGACTGCTGTCCGAAAATCGTAGTATTTTGACACAGATTGTCTATCACGTACGGATTTTGAATAAATTGGTGTTGGAAGCCCTAAAAATCTCTACTTTGACAATTTTCAACAGCCCATCATAGCATGTCAAAAAAAGTGTTAAAGACTTCACTCTTTCAGCTTAAAATGAAGGTTTCACTTAAAAATCCGTAGGTCACTTTGAAATTTTCTGGAATGAATGAGAAAAATTAATTTTCTCAACGCAATCTTTATTATATATTTTCAAAATAGTCTCCATTAACACTTATGCAGTCGTACATCCTTTGACGTAATTTAAAGACTTCTCGAAAGAACTCTATTAGAAATTTTCCGCTTCACCGTTTCTAGAATCTCATTCCAGAGAATTTCAGAGTTACCCATGTATAGCTATTTAGTATTTAATCATCACCCTTCGTTACATTAGAGGGTTGCTTCTTTAGAGATACTTAAGGGGTGAAGGGTATATAAATATCGAGAATATTTTTTTATTTTTTTATTCATTTTATCGGCTACAACTTTGCCTAACATTTTAGGATTCCTAAATTTAAGTACAAAGCATAAGCTTAATTTTAAGTCAAGAGCGAAGAGACTAACTTGAAGAGAACTTTGTTCACATTCTATATGATCTATTGAAAATGACCAATAACGTGTTTTGTAGGGATTTCAACCCTAATTTATTCAAAATCCTTACTTGACAGACAATTCTTGAGGTCAGATTCATTTTCAGCACACTCAAATTATCTATACAAACATATCAAAGTCCAATCATCAAAATCACTGTATAATGGTGTAATTGGACGATTGAGTGCAAAACCGGTATCTTTGCATATTTGGAAGTCACTTTTTCATTTGTTCCATACATAAATTCATGAAGAAGAAATGAGAAACCAGTGACTTCTGAAAATGCAAGAACACCGTTATTGCACTCAAGCGGATAATTATTGTACTTTTCAAATCTTTCAGTCTTAATTGGTACAATATCATTGTGCTGATTTGACTTACAATTGGGAAGAAGGCCAATTGTGAATTTTAGTTTCAGTTTACCTGAGTATTAATTTGACAAAGTAGTAACATGCGCTTCTTCGAGGCTTTCGACTAAATCGTCTTTGAAATATTCTCTAGTCCATACATAGTTTGGCGAAAACTACTTTCGAGCGGCCGGTAGCTCATCGCTTCGGCTTCATAGCTGGAACGTTGCGTGTTCGATTCAATCTGCCTGCACTTTATACTTATTTTTTATTGTTAATAAATATCATTTTATTCAATAAGCTTCAAAAATTATGATGATAATATTTATTTTAATGCCTTTTTTCACGTAAGACTGACTTTTTTTTAACTTTATCATGTTTTTCGCAATCAAATTTATTTTCAATAAATGTTATTGATTTTTTTCATAATTTTTATCAATGATATTTTAAATTGTAAGTGTGAACGAGGGTTTTAAAATAAAAAATGGTGTTTTTTTTTGCAAAAAAGATGATACAGTTAAAAAAAGTCAGTATTTCTGTTAAAAAAAAAAGAAATTTAAAAATAATTATTTGCATAATTTTTTAAGATTATTGAAGGAATATATATTTATAAACACTCTAATTAATTTAAAATATAAAATAAAATAAAAAGTCGGGCAACGAGAATCGAACACGCAACCTTCCGACTATGAAGCCGAAGCGCTACTGCCTGAACTACAGGCCATTCGAAAGTGATTTTCTCCCAGTTCTATATGGCGTGTGGCCAATATTTCAAAGTCAATTTTCTCGAAAACGGCAAAAAGCACATATAACTGCTTTGCGAAATTCAAATTATGAACCAAAACTAGAATTCACAATTGGCGGTCTCCCCTTGTTGAACGATGTCATAAATATAAATGCACAAACGTTTTCCCGTTACGGTACTCCTTACAAACGTACGTAGAAGTATCCATCCTCTATTTTGCCGTTATTGTAAGCTCTTTTTGTAGAGCGGGCTTCTTGTCTGAATGCTTGTCATCTTCAACTATCATCTCATGTATTAAAACTATTACCACGTACTTTGTGAATTTCATTATAATATATTATGATGATATATTATATATTACATATCGATATATTATATATCCATATATTATATATCATATATTATGACTATATTATATTATAAGCGCTGTTAGGCGCAAAATAATCGACAAAAATTATTAAGTAAATTCTTTTTTGATATTACGAAAATTGAGACATTGTTTTTATAAAAAGTCGCCTTCTTATAAAAGGGGGAGCTGAGAAGGTAATAAATTTCGTGCTTTCAAAATGCGCTTTTCAGTTTTAATGTCGAATGAAAAAAAGCAGTCAGCATTATGAGTTTGGTGTTTCCCCCCCCCCCTTTGTTTTACTTTATAAAATTTCATACTAAACGATACGCTTGATATTTTAATGTTTATAGTTAAATTACAACTATAATTTTTTATTTAAAAAAGGTTCATATATTCATAAAGAAAATCAGCGGATATACAGTACCGGCCAGAATTATCAGTCCACGAAAAAATTATAATAAAAATACGTCTATATATTCTTGTGGGTATCTCATCGAGAAATTTGGTTATTAAAATTAAAATAGTTAGAAAGCTCATTAAATTTCGCGTCGAACGAGCCCTTCCAAAAGTATATTCGATAAATAGGGGCCGAAAGAATATGTGAAAAGACTGACCTATTTTCCGTTTTTTCCCAATTATTTTCGATTCTCAACTTCCACTTTCTGCATGCTTTAGTGAAGCGAATGGAAAAAATAAAAACATCGCTAAATTAAATTTAAAATCTCGTATTTAAAATAAGACTATGAACATTATAAAATATTTACTGGTTCTCGAATTATCATGAAAAATCTGGAAGCGTTCCCAAGGCGGAAGAGAGATAGAGAGAGAGAGAAGAGAGGCGGAAGACTGCGGTCACAATTCGACCGAACGATTTTCATCATGGGCACGTCTCCACATTTTTCATGATGATTCGAGACCCAGTAAATATTTTATTATGTACTTCATCACATTTAGAAAAGGGGATTGTTAACTTCAACTAAGCAAAGTTTCAATTTCTTCTATTTAGTTCCCTGAAGCATGCAGAAAATGGAAGTTGAGAATTGAAATCAGTCCGAAATTGGTGGTTTTTACCTTGTCACTGGGTAAATCAGTGAAAATTTGCATAGAAATAAATCAGCGACCCTAGAATGACTGATTCACCCAATGATTATTTTCACTGATTAATTCAGTTGGAAAGTTGTCATAAAAACTAATGCATTTTACACTAAAGAGCATTTGTTTCATCTTCCATGCGAAATATCAACTGTCTGAACAATTAAAAAAATTATTATTCTATTTTATATTTCCTTTGAGTGCAATATTTAATTCGCAGAAGGTTCGTTTCTAGCAGCTGATGTGCGCACGCGTGACGTAATAAGGACTAGAAGGCCACCAAAGGTCTTGACGAGACGCTCAGACCGAATCGTCGGTTTATCGGTTCGCTTTGAGTGCTATTATTGGGGCCAGCTAAAATAAGTAATTTATTTATTAAATTCAATTTATTAAATAGATATAAGTGTATTAATACTGACTTAAATTAAAAATGGGCACTATTTATATTTTTGTTCCTTTAAAGGCCAGAATCATGGCACAATAAGCGCTTTTTAAATTTCGGTTTAAGACAACGGAGAATACAATATTATCGATACACAGATTGAAAATGCAATAAAGCTTTGGATAATTTCATATTAAAACATTAAATTTAAGTGATTGGAATAGAAATTTAAAAAAAGGAATTGACCATTTTGTAGAGAATGATACAAAATAGGTATGAACGATCTGTATGAGGTTTAACACACATGTGTGCGAAGCATGAAACATGCAGTGGTGTAGTGAATTTAATATAAATATGTATTAAATTTAATATACAGGTTGTTATAACAGAGTGCGTAAAAACTCAAAGTGCTTTCATTTATTTATATCTTGTCAAATATTCGCAATTAAATAATAAATCGAGAATTCGTCGACCAAATCGTTACGTATAATTCAAATGCAACGTACGGGTGGACCTTTTTTCAAAAATTTGCTCTAAATAGTAGAATTTTCATGAGAGTAGAGTTGATTGCAGGTTATGTCTGTTATTTTTTGTTATTTTTGTCTATTTGAAATTTTCGAAATCAAATGCGGTTTCATTTATGTTTAACTGGAAGAAGGTATCATGTTTCCCGTGTGGAAATTGCCAAATGTTTGCAGCGCCATCAACTTGGCTGTGCATCTGTTTTCAGTCGGGCTCCATCTTGAACCTCTTGAACATAAGTAGGTTGGTTTGAGGTTATGTTGGGGAGTGTTTTTGTGATTTCGTCTTTATTAATTATTAAAGTGAGATTCAAATGATCAAAAATACCGAAAGTAAAAAGCACTTGTTGCGTTCAAAATTTAAATTAAAATTGGTTTAATAACTCCTTGTTAATTTAATAAACTGTACATTATTTCACATAATTACACTTTCTGAAGTATTGTTTACAGAAAAGTAGCTGGCCAGTTAACTGATCCTTTAAAGATCAGAAATGAAAAAAATATCGGAAATGTAGATTACCTAAAAATTAAATTTCAAATTATTAAATGTTTTATTAATTAAATAATTGTAAATAGTTTTATTTAAAATTCAGTTTACCAGTTCTGTCACGATCATCTTTTTTCAATTTATATTATCGAATCATTTAAATTTTCAAAATGTCAACACCGTTTGGCTCCAATGCTTTCATTTAGTTTCATGTCAACTTGAATTTGCGCGCCGAACTCTAAAATCGATTTCGGTCTCTTCGATTCATTCTTTGGTAATGCGGTAACTTCGCTATAATAAAACAACTGAATTTCGTGGATGAAAATTTCAAGCGTAATTCTGATTCGCTTTCAAAGAAGTTTATTTCAGTGGTAAGTTCCGATGTTTCTTTAGCGTATTGAAAAGATATTGGTACGCACAATTTTGTAGATCCACGGTGAGGATTCTTCCAAATTTCCTTAGATTCTTACTCAAGTCTAATGGTTACTATCAAAACGATGAAAATGCTTTTACCGGATTGCATATTATCTGAAAGCTTTTATTTGTATGCACTTTGGTCTGATGCCCCATCACAACCGTACTTTAAGAAAAGTGTCATAGATTTGACATGTTCCTCAATTATGGAGGTTTCAATACTCGGAATCTGTAGTAAACGTTTTACTGTGTGATCTAGTAGTAGTTTTAAATAAACAGTAACACTTTTATCGGAAACAAAGATTGCAGAGGCAGGAGGATAACATTTTTTTTTCGCTTCTGAGAGCTCCTGATATGGGACATAAATGTCGGCATTTTCAGCATTGGCTTGTGATCGAATAATCTCATATTATGTTTCGATAATTTGGCGTCTTCAATAAGTGCAAGAGCTTCGTCATCGGTAAATTTGAATTTGAAGCTCTGAATAAGTTTCCTGAGGTACTTGACTTTCAGAAAAGGTGACTGTTAATTCGCTTAGCAGCAATTTCTTGTATCTACTTTCAAAATTGTCTTTGTTTTGGAAGCAAGTCCTCCAATTCTTTCTCAAATTAGGAATGACATAACGCAATATTTTTTCCTCACCTATTTTCATTTCTTCATCTTCAATCGTATAATTTTCTCGGATATAATTGAATAAAAGAACAGATAAGTCTTTGTCATTTGTTTTGAGATTGAAACATCATACAGTTTTTTTTATTGGAGCGTTAAGGGTACTACTGATAAAAAACATCGTATAAGGGTTCTATTAATAAAAAATATTGGATGGTAATTGCCCATCATTAAATATCACTGGCGACATAATTTAAGCAAAATTATTTGAAAAAAGATTTCTTCCTGTCTTTAACTATCCACACTGGCCACTTCTTTATATAATTTGTTTACAAAATCAATATAAAATATTGCATGATAACTTTTCATCACTAAACATCACTGGCAACATAATTTGAGAAATTTAAGAGAAGAATCGATTTCTTTTGGCTGCTAAATGTCCACACTAGGCATTTGTTTATATAATTTGTTTATCAAATTTATAAAAAATATCGGATGATGATTTTCCATCAATAAACATCACTGCCGACATAATTTGAAGAAAATAAAGAGAAAAAACGATTTCATTCTGCCTTTAAATGTCCATATTGGGCATTTGTTTATATAATTTCTTTATAAAATCTATAAAAAATGTGGATGATAATTTTTCATTATTAACCGTCACTGTCGGCATAATTTGAGCAAAATTAGAAGAAAAAACGATTTCTTTCTGCCTTTAAACGTCCACACTGGGCATTTGTTTATATAATTTGTTCATAAAATTAATAAAAAATATCGCATGATAATTTTCCATCATTAAATATCACTGGCGATATAATTTGAGGAAAATTAAGAGAAAATCTATTTCTTTCTGACTTTAAATGTCCACACTAGGCATTTGTTTATATAATTTGTTTATAAAATTATTAACAAATATCGGATGTCAACTTCTTATGATCCGGTATTGTTTTTTTGAAGAAAGCAAGTACTTCTAAAGCAAAAATTTACTTTGGAAACGAAGAATCCTTAGTGTAGACTATTTGTTAAGTGAATTAGTTTATAACAATTAACTTAGGAATATCATGAATTTTTTCACTTTCAACTACCCCGGGGCATGAAGTTGGACAATGCTGATCATAGAAAAAAAAATTTCACGAAAAAAAAACAAAAAAAAACGAAAAAATCGACTTTTTCTTCACTCTTTGCATTAGCATAAAAGTTTAAATAAAAAAAAATAATTAGAAAATCAGGCCACATAAATATCTTCAAAATTTAATGATAAATTGTTCTAAGAAAATCCTAATTCGGTTAAGAATTGCCAGCTACCCGAGTAAAAATTCTTCGACTAGGTTTCGACTTGAATTGCCTCCAATCAAGACATGTTGAAGTCGAAAAGTTCGACTCCAGCATGTCTCCTTATTGTGACGGCGCCAGACTTTAATTTATGTCTTCAAGACAAGTTTCTAAGTCTTGAAGACATATATTTATATCTTGAGTTGAATTTTTATTATTTCGAGTCAAGCGGTTTATAATTTTGAGTATATACCTGCCCTGAAAAAAAGGGTCTGACTGTCATAAAAGCCAATCTTTGTTAGTAATTAAGCAATTTTGTATTTTTTACGCAATATATATATAAAAACTAAAGGTTAACAACCACCGCAGGGTCCCACTGGGAGTAACTGTCATCTAAAAAAAAATGACATCTATTCAAAAAATTTATTTCTTTTTCTTCTTGTAAGTTGTACAATAAGCCGAGTCCCAGATTTAATAATGTTCAGTTCTATTCAGTGTAGTTCCCTTCAGTTCAGTTTAGTTTAGTTCGGTTCAAATTCTATTCAGTTCCTAATAAAAGTGTAATTATGAGAGTCGAGGGAACACACATCAAAATGCACCCAGAAAACGCATTGGATTGAAAACAAATAATTCATACAAGCTTTGATCGTTATATTGGATCCGCTATTTTAAATTTTGAAGTTTTGATGATGGATTTGGAATCTGCGACCCAAAAAATAACAAGGGAATGAGTTTTATGAAAAATAAATAATAGAAAAAAATGTTCGACATATTGGATCAGCCATTTTGAATTTGAAAATTTTGATGATGGATTTGGAATCATCGACCACAAAATCAACTAGAAAAATGCTTTTCTGAAAAACAAACAATTCTTTAAAACTTGTGTCACCATATTGGATCCGTCATTATGAATTTCGAAGTTTTGATGATGGATTTAGAATCAGCGACTCAAAAAACAATCATAAAATGAGATTTATAAAAAAAAACTGTTTTTTCCAAATATGGTCGCCATATTTGATTCACCGTTTTGATTATAGATATAGAATCAGTGATCCAAAAACCCACTGAAAAATGAGTTTGATAAAAATTTATAATTAAAAAAAAAATGTGATCGCCATATTGGATCCGCCATTTTGAATTGTGAAGTTTTGGTAATGGATATGGAATCAGCGACCCAAAAAACAACTAAAAAATTAGTTTTATGCTTCATGGATAGTTTTTTTAGGTTTGGCCAATTTTGATGTGCTCCTGTCCCACATTGCGTCGGAAAACGGGTGATTCGATTACATAAGTTTTTCATGCATTTTTTCTGCCTTACCCTTACATTTGAGCACTTAAAAAAAATCTATATTTACAGGAAAGGGCGGAAACCGGAACCTAGTGACATTTTAGGGATACGTTCCAAAAATAATTATTTAGGATTTGGTAGTCCGAGGCAGAAACCCCTATAGTTTCGGTCCGTATGTTTATTCAACTTTTTTCCAAGGAGGGGAAATGAAGGAAAATTGTCGGAGGGGAAGTAGGGGAAGTGTGCGGAAACGAAGGGAGGAAGAGTAGGGAAATTAGGGAAAGTGAGGGGAAATGTGAGGACAATAAGTGAAGAAAATCAGGGTTGTAGAAGTGAAAAGAAATTAGAGGAGGAGATGCAGAAGAAGTGATGGTAAATGAGGGGACAGGATGTAGGGAAAAGGATAGGAAATGGGAGGAGGCTGAATAGGGAAAGCAGAGGTAGTAGGAAAGTAGGGAATGTAGAAAAAGTGAGCTGAGGGAAAATGTGGAAAGTGGAGGGAAGTAAGCAGGAAATTTAGGGTCGGGATGTAGGGGAATTCATAGGTGAATTATAGTGTGGAATTTATAAGAAGGGAAATTATTGGCGGGTACGTTGGGGAAGTGTTGAAAAACGAAGGTTGGGGTGTGGGGGGAGGGAGAGAAATTAGGGAAAAATATGAGGGCAAGAAGTGATGGAAATCAGGGTTAGAGAAGTGAGAAGAAATGAGCGGAGTAGATACAGAGGAAGTGATGGGCAATGAGGAGACAGGATGTAGGGAAAAAGATGGGAAATAAAAGAAGATTGAATAGGGAAAGTAGGGGAAGTGAGGGGAGTAGGACAAGCAGAGTAAATAGAGAAACGAGCGAAAGTGAGGTGAGGGAACATGAAGAAAGTGCAAGAAGTGAAGGAAAATGTTGCGTTGGGATGTAAGGGAAATTGAGGGTAAAGTAGTAAGTGGTAATGAAGGGTGAGGCAGTAAGAGACGTAATTGGAAGGTCAGTAGTGTAGTGCTGGGATAGTGAGGAGAGGAGGAATTGAGGGGCAAGAAGTTGCGAAAGGGAGGGTAAGAGAAGGTTGAAGTGTGGCGAGGGGTAGTGGGGGGGAGTATGGGAGTGAAAGTACGGAAGTGGGGTGTTGTGAGGGATAATGTGGAAAGTGAAGAGAAGTGTAGTGGAAATGTAGGGCGGGTATGCAGGGAAAACTATAGGTACAGTCTTAAGAGAAAATAAGTATAAGGATGTAGGAGAAGTAAGGAAAGGGTTAGTGGTGTAATGCTATGGAAGTGAGAAGAGGGGGAGTTAGAGTAGGAAGAAGATGGGGAAGGGAGTGAAAGCGAAGTTAGAAGTGTGGTTGGGGAAGTAAGGTGGGTGGGGTTGGGAAAGTATGGGAGTGGGATGTATGAACAACACTTATACACTTTACACTTTACAGATAAAAATTATGATGGGCTGTCACTTTTAAAGAAGTATTTTAATTTTCAATTGCTAAATTAGAATTGGAAAATGATTTATATATGGAGATTCATTATATAAATAAAAGATATATAATTGAATTCATAAATTTAGAATTACAGACTTGACACTCTTTCCTCTATTCTCTTCTTCTCCCCTTTTTTTAAAGAATTCCTCTTTTCATCCTCGTTTACAAGAAACTTCCTGCTTTGTACCGTTTTCTCGTCTTTTTACTCAAATTTTGTTAAAAATTAATCAGTTTCGGTTAAGGAATCAACTTCAAATTATAATATTTTTTGTTTAAAGTATCAACTATCACATTTTTTGTTGAGAATTCATCTTCATTGGATGAACATTTGAGTACCCGGTAAAAATTGAAACTGCTTGTTTGAAAGTGGAACTTTTTTCTCTAAATTTCATTTTTTTGGCTGAAGATTCATCCCTTTGGTTGAGAATCTAACTATATATTTTGTGGAAGATTATTTTTGTTTGTCTGTTAAAAATTAACTTTTTTAACTGAAAATTAAAAAATTTCATTTTTGGTTGAAACTTGATGTTTTTCAGTTGAAAATTCATCTTTTCGTCTTAAAAACTCAACATTTTAATTGAATTTTTTTTCTTTACCGAAAAATAATTTTTGGTAGAAAGTTGAACCCTCTTGTTGAAAATGTGTTTATTTGGTTTAAAGATTTATCTTTTCAGGTTGAAAATTCATCTATTTGGTAAAAAATTTAGCAGATTTGTTAAAATATCGTCTCTTTTGCTTAAAAGTTCAACTATTTGATAGTAAAGACAACTGTTTGGTTGGATTTTTGTTTATATAACAATTCAACTATTTTGTCAAAAAGCAATCTTTTTCGTCCAGAATTCATATATTTTGGTTCATAGTTATACCTCTTCCTTGAAAATTAAACTATTTTGTCAACAATTAATCTTGTTTGATCGAAGAATAGAACTGTTTGATTGAACTTTCGCCCTTTTGGAGAGGAAATTCGTCCTTTTGGATTAAAAATTATCTTTCAAAAGAAGACATTTATTGGTTAAATTTTATTCTCTTATTCGCAAATTCTACTATTTTATTTTTGGTCCTGAATTCATGTCTCTTGATTCACAATTCTACAAATTGGTTAAAAATTCGACTATGTTGTGAAAAAGTCTTTTTCTTCCGTCGAAAATTCAAATCTTTGGTTGAAAATTCAACTAAGAATTATTAAAATTAACATCTTTCTTGTTTGAAGTATCAACCATTTAATTTTATGTTGAAAATTATTGATTGTAAATTTAAGCAGGAGGTGGAAAATTGATCTGCTTTCTTCAAAATTCATTTTTTTTTTGAAGATTTATCTCCATGGTGGAAAATGTAAAATATATTTTGTTAAAACATCGTTTCTCAAAATTAAAAATTAAACTATTTGGTTGAAACATCAACTATTAGGTTAAAAATGTATCTATTTGTTTAAAAATGCAACTGGTGGGCAGAAAACTATTACTTTCTGAAAATGCAGATATTTTCTTCAAACATTGTATTTTTTTTTGTCAAAAATTCAACTGTTTTCATTTAACACTCGTCTTTTTGGTTGAAAAATTCTACCTTTTGGAATAAAAATTTACCTTTTCGAATAAATGTCATTTTCTTATTGAAAATTAATTATTTTGAAATTGAACAGTCCACTCTCATATTTTTGGTTCAGAATCCATCTCGTTTGGTTGAAAATTCTGCTGTTTTGTTGAAGATTCGACTATTTTGTGAAAAAGTCTTCTTCATTGGTAAAAAATTCAACTGCGTGATTAAAATCTAATCTGTTTTTCATCTTAAAATATTAAAATAAACATTGTTTGTTGAAGTATTAATTATTTTATTTGTTGTTGAAAATTTAGCTTCATTGGTTGAAAATTGAAGCACCCGGTGGCAAGTTAAACTACTTCCCCAGAAGTTAATTTTTTTGGTTGAAGATTTATCCTTACAGTAGAAAATTTGACATTTATTCTGTAAAGTCCTTGTTGATTTCAAGTTGAAAATTAAGTTTTCAATATAAAATTTATATATTTCATTTTTTGTGGGAAATTGATCTCTTTTAGTCAAAATTCGACTATTTGGTGCATAAATTAATCTTTTATATTGAAAATATAACTATTTTGTAAAAAATTTGTCTTTTTTGCTTAATAATACAATATAATTGGTCTTAATATCCTAGGAAAGTAAAAACTACATTAATTGTACATGAAATAATTTATTCTCCTATTTTGGGCTGTGAAGTCTTCAATTATAAAAAGAATTTAAGAAAGAGTTGGTAGTTGGTCCACCTACAAGGTTGTCAAGAAGCCTCGGTAGCTGATCAATTCGAATCAATCAAAGATTTGAGGATCAGATTATCGAAATGGAATTCGCTACTACTAAAAATAATAAAAAATAAAAATTAATCAGATACGCCATCAGGACGGTCCTCGGCTTGTTTCGAAGGAAAAGGTAAGCGGATCGCTGTTGTTGGGGCAGGGGGGGGGGCACGAAAACACCGACTACATCCATCATTGTTTCCAGGCCCGAAGACTGATAGGCCGCTATTATCTTCGAACTCATTACGATCCCCTATTGATAAAGCTGCGATTACCCCGCGGGGTTAATGCCGGCCGCGTTCACTCGCTATTCGGAAATTGGAATTTCTACCTTTCCGAGCGAGACGTCAGAAAGGAAGACGTTGAAGGATCCGTCTGAATCCGACTTCCACCCTCGCCACTCCACCGACCTTCGTGATCTCGTCATTTCGTTTTTTCCCTCTTTCACTTTTTTATTCATATTCTCTTTTAAAAGACATATCAATGTCAGGAAAATCAGTTTCAGAAGAGAGCTCCTCTCTTTCCATTTAGCTAATTATTTATAACGATTTCTCCGATTCGGAGAAAAGTCATTCTTTCGGTCAGACATTATTAAAAATTAGTTGAAATTGCAAAGAGCCTTCTTACTAAATCGGGGGAATCGAAACGTAAACAGTCAGGGGCGCCTGAACCGTTTCCAATTAGAATGTATAATATTGCGCAATATACTCGACTGAGTATTCGCGCACGCGGCCCTTCCGAGGCGATAGCCGTAACCGTCTCTCGCCCTGTGCGCTGAGAAACTGCGTGAGCCAGCAATTCTAGTATTGTCTCCTCTGAAGGAGTATTTAAAGAATAATTTTCACCCAATATTTTTTAATTTTGAGACTCCTAAACCCCTTCAATTTTGCCCGGAAAATGCCCCAAAAAATGTAAAATAGCAGTTTTCTATCAAATTTGTGCTGAGGACGGTATTTTTTGGAATTTTGTCAACATCAATTATTTTTAATCGATGAGTGACGAGTTTTGAAGTATATTTAAATAATTATCAATTATTACAACAATTATTATTTGCTTAAACAATTTTTTTTCACTGCAAATCGTGAATAAATCGTACAAAGTTAATTATTAATATCGTTTAACTTATTTGGTAATTATTTGAAGAATTTTTATTTGTTTAAAACATTTTTTTCATAAAATCGTAAAAATTTTTTACTTTCTGGAACTTATTACACAGTTAGAGAATGTTGAAAGAAATGTATTTGTGAAGGATTTTTGGTAAGTATTTACACAATTTTCATTTGTTCAAAGAATTTTTGCCCCTTATAAAGCATGAAAAATTATCACTTTCTGGAATTAATGACACAAATAAAGGGAATTTAAGATAATGATTTTTTTCTACAAGAATAGTTGGCAATTTTTGAAATAATTTCAATTTGTTTGAACATTTTTTTTTGTAAATCGTGAAAATTTATCCTATTCAGCAATTAATGACACAATTAAACAATTTCAGGAATAATATTTTTTTTCTTGAGATATCTTGAAATTATTAATACTATTAATAATCATTAATAATCAATAATATAAACTATTTTTTCGATATGTTCTGAAATTATTTCTTTTGATCGTATTCGTTAAAATGAATAATTTTTCAAATGAATCTGGGGTAATGAGTATCAACGTACATTCGTACAATCGTATATATCACGACGTAATATATAAATATTTAAAAAAATATTATTCTTAACTTCCGTTGATTGTATAAATAATTCCAGAAAATAATAACTTATCTCGCTTTACAGAGAAAAAGATTATTGAGGCAAATGAAAATTGTTTAAATAATCACCAAATATTCTTGAAAAATATATTCCTCTCAACAATCGTTAAATTTTGTATAACGAATTACAGAAAATAATAACTTCTTACGATTTTTGGAAGAAAAACTTGTTTCAACCCATGAAAATTGTTTGAATAATTAACAACTATTTTAAACCAGAACTACATTTCTTGACATTCATCAACTTTGTATAATTTATCCTCGAAGATAATATTTTTCACGATTTTCAGGGGGAAAAAATGGTTTAAACAATTCAAATTATTCAAAATATACTTCACAACTAATCACTCGCCGATTATAAATAATTGATGTTGACGAAATTTCAAAAAATACCGTCTTCAGCATGAATTTGATAGAAAAATGCTTCTTTGCATTTATAGGGCATTTTCCGGGCACAATAAAAGAGGATTTGGATTTTCGACATTGAAAGTTATTGTGTGAAAATTATTCCTTGAATACTCCTCAAGAGGTGACCATACTTTAATTCACAAAAGGTCTA
>JAABKJ010000755.1:15502843-15516446 GCA_011634705.1 Andricus grossulariae
ATTGAAAGTTATTGTGTGAAAATTATTCCTTGAATACTCCTCAAGAGGTGACCATACTTTAATTCACAAAAGGTCTATAAAAAGTACTTCTTTTTTCCATTTTTTTTTAAACCGAGCTTTTCCAATTTAAAACCCCATGTAAATTTCAAAACCCCGGGGCACGGGTTAACGTTGGAAAAAATACAGAATTTATTTTTCTGGGAAATGAACAAAATGCGTTCCGTCATCCTAAAATGCGACGCGTACGTGGTTAGACTTTAACGCAACTGCAATATACACGCTAAGAAGGAGAAAAGGGGACGGTAATTAACTATGTAATAGTGGACGACGAGAAAAGAAAAAAGATCCAGAAACGAGATGTGAGGAATTTAAAGATGCGGATCATTTTGCAATAATTGTAACATTAGAGGGCAAAAAGAGTAATAAAAATAAAGATAGAAGGGACGTGAAGGTAAAAGAAGCAGGAAGAAGGGATTGGTGAATAGAAGAACCTCATAATTCAAGGAAAAGGTTAGGAATATGAAAATGGGAGACGGAAATGTGTAGAAAAAGATGAAAATAACTATAGGAGAGATAAAAAATGTATTCGAGGGCACCAGCGAAAAAAGAAGGATGTAAAGGCGGGGGTAGAGGTAAATAAGTGAGGAATGTGAAGAGAAGAAGAAAGTGAGAAAGGAAGAAAGTGAGAAAGGTATTCAAATTGATGGTGAAAACGACGAGGTAGTAGAGAAGAATATAGGAGAAGGGAGAAGTACACTGGGATGTGTGATAAGAAGATAGGAGGAAAATAAAAGGTTAAAAGAATAGGCGGAGAAGGCAAGGATGGAAGAAGAGGTTTGGAAGGTCAATAGAAAGAAAGAGAAAGAGAGAAGGAAAAGGGTAAGTCAAGATATGAGAATTGTAGAGTGGAAAAAATATTATATGGATTTCCCAGAAGGGTTGGGGAAGAAAGTTAGAAAAAGCGAAAAAGATGGTAAGGAAAAAGACAAAAAAGAGTCTGGAAATATGGAGAGGAAGAAAAACTGAAGGAAGGGGAATGGTAATGTAAGTATGGACAGGAGAGAGGTGGACAGATTTATGCAAAGGAGAAGTAGTATTACTAGTAGTGGAAAAGGGCAAAAGAGAGGAGGTAAAGGATTATAAAAGAGTGACGCTATCGATAGTTTTGTATGAGTTATATATAAATATGTTATAGAAGAGGTTGAAGAAAAAAGTGAAGAAAAGACAGAGAGTGTCACCGAATCAGACGGGATTTAGGTAAGGAAGAGACCAGGTCGAGATAAAAAAGTTATTGTGAAAAAGAGGATAAGAGAGGGTTTCATAAATAGAGTATCGAAAATTTTCAGAAACACAGAAAGCAGGGTGAAGGTAATAGAAAAAGTAGAATATAGTTTCTGGTTAAGAGGAGAAAAACAAGGTTATTCTCTGAGCCCCGTTTTATTTAATATATTATCCTCAGACTTAGAAGAAGGAATGAAGAGAAAATGGTATAAAGGATTTAGGATAGGAAAAGAAAAGACATATACTTATGCAGAGAAAAGTTGAATTCAAGTCTAGTAAAGACAAAGATAATGAGGTTTAGAAAAGGATGAGAAAGGAAAAAATGGACTGGGAGATGGAAGGGAATATAGCTAGAAGAAGCAATGGAATTTGAATATTTGAGATATCACTTGCAGAAAAATGGAGAGCATAGAGCTTATATAAGAGAAATAATGAAAAATGCGTTAGAGGTAATAAAACAGATATGCGGAATAGGAAAAAGACGTTTGAAAAAGTTTGGAAAAGTTAGAAAGTAATTACATGACACGCTGTTATCGCCGGTATTAGGCCATGGAGCAGAAATATTAGGATGGTAGGAAAGAGATAAAGAGGTTACAAGAAAGATATGTAAGGCAGACGCTAAGAGTAGACTGGAGGACGCCTAGATATATAGTAAGGGAAGAAGCGCTAAGGAATAAACAAAGTATTAGAGCGGGAAAGAGGCCATAGAAGTTTGACGGGAAGCTAAGGAAATGAAGTAAAGGGGAGTTAGCAAAACAGTTTTTTGAGGGGATGCAAGAAAGGAGAGGAAAGACAATATGAATAATGAGATGGGAAGAGGAAAAAAGAGAGTTCCTTAGAATTGTGGATGTAGGAGAGGAAAATGTAGTGAACTATGAAGAATACGAGAAAAGAGACACGGAAAGACAATTATTAGAATTATGAGGAATAGCTAAGGAATCAAAATATAATAAATGGTATAACATGATGAAAAAAGAAGAGGTACAAAAGTATTTGCAAAAAGGATGGGCAAAGCGCAGATGCTCCAGAATAGCAAGATTCAAATTGGGGAACAAGGTGAAGGAAGGAGTGTATTAGAAAGGGAAAGAGAACAGAATGTGCAGAGTTGTAAGTAGAAAGACAAGACATGGGTACATGTATGGGAAGGATGTAGGATAGGAATGAAAGATAAAGGAAACTCGCAAGAGAATCTGTTACAGATTTTAGAGAATAATGGTTCAAGTGAGAAGTGGATGAAATAATTGGAGAAGGCTGGAGGAACGAGTGTGACAGAATGGAAGAGTCAATGTGTTTATAAGTTCTAAAAATTAGTTTATTACAGGTTAATAAACCGAAGTTTCGGCACTTCTCTTGAGCTTTTAACACGATATACAAAAAATTAAGTTGTGTAGAAAATTCAAAATTATGTATTAACAATAAGAAATAAATATCATAGTTCTTATTATAAAAAATTTGACTAGTTCAAGTAGAAATCTGTTATTAGATCCAATCCATTGTCTAATTGATAAATTCTTTTTCCTGTTTCTTTGCCTCGTTTGTTTATCTAGTAATGCTTGTAATAGACGGTGTTTCCGCAGGGATTGAAGAATCCATTAAAAGGAAAGAAAGTAAATGGGCGATGTTAATTATACATCTGTCGCGTCCTTTAAGAGGGTCCAACCGTAATCCTCTGACTGTCGAAACCAGGTTTTCTAATTCCTTGTGGCTTCCGACCTACAGACTTCCCCAATCTCATTAACGATCAATAATACATTTCAATTTAGAATCAATGCGAAGATTAAAAAATTACTATTTACGTCAATATAATTTAGAGTCTCAAAACACTAAATTTCTCAAATTTTTTTATGTTTGAATCAAATTAGTAATAAAGTAACAAGTGTTTTTGAATTTTCTATAACCTGAGTAAAAATAGTTTTATTGAGATTCTGGATGAAGTCCCGATAAAGCACCGGATATGAGACAAATCAATACTAAAGTACCAGGTTTTTTTTTAATATTTCAAAAGCACCGAAAAAGTCCTACTCAATTCTGTTTGGAAATATATATTTTCGGGAAAAATTAAGGTGAAAGTCTCAGCAATCGTGACCCTAGTCCCAGTAATCTTAAAGCACAATTTGTTGTTTTTTATCTAATTTTAATCAATTGGAATTTCATCTCATACTATAAAATGCTCAACTTAAATAGATTTATTCGTTAAATAATACTTTTAAACTATTTTTTGACAATATATTCAAATCATAACCCAACGTCACGATCATTAGAAACATTACGATTACTGGAACCTTAATGCCAAACTGACCTGATCAAAGGTCATTTTACACATCACTAATTATTTTCGTAAAAATAAATCCTCGTCAGACAATCGAAAATTTGTAGGAAATGGTTGCGACTTATGAGAACTAATTTGTCTAATACATAGTATAGTGACACATACTTTATCCAGGATCCCCATGGATCTTTTAATTTTTGCAAGTGCTTATAAGATTTCCTTCTTTCAAAGTTTTGTTGAATCAGCACTAAAGTACCAGAAACTTTCTAAATTCATTCCGTTTCAGCAGGATGTCTTTTTTGAATAAAATATAACTTTTCTAGTAGTTTTGTCTCCAATGAACTCTGGTATTCGAATGATAAGGGTCCCTACTCCTAAATTGAATATCATAGTAGAATTATTCAATTTTATTTTTCGCACTTCGGTTTCTCTAATGACAAAAGCAGCTCAATATTTTTTGAAATCTATCTTGAAGAGAGTATGATGGTTTAACAAGTGTAAGAGACAAGAAATCACCAAATTCCCTAAGTCAAATGTATGTCACCGGCACTAGAGCCGCGGTTTTCGTAATTCCGTGCTGAGTGATAAAATCTCAATTTATAAGTGTCCTGCCAGCAGCAATATCGAAGACCAAATGGCTAGATAGGAGCCATTCTTACCGAGGGGCATATGGTATCAGGGACGATGATATTACTCGAGAGCACGCGACTGCTTAACATGCAAATGCATGAAAGCAATAAACTACTCAATACGTTGCAGAGAATTCAACCGATCGATTTCGTTTCTATACTCTGCTCATAAGTTCTTAATTTAGCGGTACCCAAACATAACAACCTTGTAAAGAATTGCCTAACTATAGACATAAACTCAAGATTTAAATTCGGCCTAAAAAAGGATCTCATGATACGCATCCAGCCTCTTGAATATTCCGTTTGGGGACCTATTTGTTCTACTCAAGACGAATTTTGGTAATGCAGTCTTTCTCGAAACAAAAAGCTTTGCACTACAAGCCATGTGATATGTGCAATAGGAAGCCTATAATCTGGATGATTTATGAAGAGAAGGAGAGATGTATGATGGAAAGAGTAGTTAGAACTTGATGAATTTCAAATTCAGATTTGAAGCTTTCAACAGATTGATCAATTATGAGTGAAAGCATAAAAGCAATAAACTACTCAATAGGTGGGAAAGTATTCTATCGATCGATTTTGTTGCAATCTCCTGCTTATAAAACGAGAAGGTGTTGAATGGACCAGTAGAGCAACAAAATTTAACACCTTCTCACTTACTTCAATTTCCTGCTCAACATCTCAGTAAATCGTCTAATCTTACAACACGTTTGAAAGAAAAGTACAACAATGGAACATAACAACTATACAGATATGTTCTTAAAAATTAATACCAGTAGACGAAAAAAATTGAACACCTTCTTATTTAATTTAATTTTCTGGCCAAAATCTTGAAACATCATCTAATCTTACAAGACGGTTAAAAAAAACTACAACAGTAAAACATAACAACTAAACAGATAGAATCATTAGGAAACAAATATACCAGTAGACCAACAAAATGTAACACCTTCTCATTTAATTTGATTATCTGGTCAACATATCAAAACATCATTTAGTTCTGCTAATAAGTTATCAATTTAGCGAAGCCGAAACATAACAACCTTGTAAAGAAATGCCTAACTATGAACATAAACTCTACATTTATAATTGGCTCAAAAGGATCTCAGGGTACTATTCCAGCCTCTTGAATATTCTGTTTGGGGACCTATTTGTTCTAGTCGAGTCGAATTTTGGCAATGCAGTCTTTCTTAAGACAACAAGCTTTGCACTACAAACCCTGTGATATGTGCAATAGAATACCTATAATTTTGGAGATTTAGAAAAAGGAAGAGAGATGTATGATGGAAAGAGGAATTAGAATTTGATGAATATCAAATTCAGACTTGAAGCTTTCAACTGATTGATCAATTATGAGTGAAAGCATAAAAGCAATAAACTACTCAATAGGTGGCAACAATGAAACATAACTATACATATGAATTCATTAAGAAAAAAATAGACCAGTAGACGAACAAAATTTAACACCTTCTCATTTAATTCAATTACCTTGTCAACATTTTGAATATCATCTAATCTTACAAGACGATTAAAAGCAAAGTACAACAATCAAACATAACAACCATACAGATGGATTCATTAGGAAACAAATATACCAGTAGACCAACAAAATTTAACACCTTCTTGTCTAATTCAATTACTTGGTCAACATCTCAAAACATCATCTAGTTCTGCTAATAAGTTATCAATTTAGCGGGGCCGAAACATAACAACCTTGTAAAGAATTGCCTAACTATAAACATAAACTTGAGATTCAAAATTGGCTTAAAAGGATCTCATGGTACTATTCGAGCCTCTTGAATATCCCGTTTAGGGACCTGTTTGTTCTACTTGAATCGAATTTTGGCAATGCAGTCTTTCTTAAGACAACGAGCTTTACACTGAAAGCCCTGTAGTATGTGCAATAGGAAAGATTATCTTGACGATTTAGAAATAGAAAGAGAGATGTATGATGGAAAGAAAAATTAGAGTTTAATCAATTTTAAATTTAGACTTGAAGCTTTCAACAGATTGATCAATTATGAGTGAAAGCATAAGAGCAATAAACTACTCAATAGGTGGCAGAGTATGCTAGCGATCAATATTGTTTCAATGTTCTGCTTATAAAATAAGAAGGTGTTAAATAGACCAGTAGAAAAACAAAATTTAACACCTTCTCGTTCAATTCAATACCTGGTCAATATCTCAAAACAGCATCTAATCTTACAACACTGTTTGAAGAAGAGTACAACAACAAAACATAACAACTATTCACATGTATTCATTGAGAAAAAAAAATGGATCAGTAGACGGTCAAAATTTAACACCTTCTCATTTAATTCAATACCTGGTAAACATCACAAATCAGCATCTAATTTTACAACACTGTTAAAAGAAGAGTACAACAATGAAACATAACAACTATACAGATGGATTGATTGAGAGAAAAAATAGCCCAGTAGACCAACAAAATTTAACACCTTCTCATTTAATTCAATTACCTGGTCAACATCTCAAATCATCATCTCATCTTACAACATGGTTGGAAGAAAAGTACAACAATGAAACATAAAAATTATACAGAGGGATTTATTAAGAAAAGAAACAGGCCAGTAGACCAATAAAATTTAACACCTTCTCCTTCAATTATATTACCTAGTCATCATCTCAAAACATCGTCTAGCTCTGCTAATAAGTTCTCAATTCGTCGGGGGCCACGCACAACAACCTTGTAAAGAATTGCCTAACTATAAAAATAAATTCCAGATTTGATATTTCTCATCCCATCCCTTGAATATCTCGTTTGGGGACCTATTTTTTGGCTCAAATCGAATTTTAGCAAGGCAGTCTTTCTCAAGACAACAACCTTTGCATTACAAACCCTGTGGTACGTGCAATAGGAGACTCATGATCTCGAAGAATCAGAAAGAGAAAGAGAGACGTATTATGGAAAGAGGAATTAGAATTTGATCGATTTTAAATTCAGACTTGAAGCTTTCAACAGATCGATCAATTATTAGTGAAAGCATAAGAGCAATAAACTACTCAATAGGTGGCAGTGTATGCTATCGATCAATATTGTTTCAATGTTCTGCTTATAAAATAAGAAGGTGTTAAATAGACCAGTAGAACAACAAAATTTAAAACCTTCTCATTTGATTAAATACCTGGTCAACATCTCAAAGCAGCATCTAATGTTACAACACTGTTAAAAGAAGAGTACAACAACAAAACATAACAACTATTTAGATGGATTCATTAAGAAAAAGAATATACCAGTAGACCAACAAAATTGAATACCTTCTCATTTAATTCAATACCTGGTCAACATCTCAAAACAGCATCTAATCTTACAACACGGTTAAAAGAAGAGTTCGACAATAAAACATAACAACTACACAGATGGATTCATTAAGAAAAAAATAGACCAGTAGACCAACAAAATTGAACACCTGCTCCTTTGACTATGTTACCTGGGCATCATCTCAAAATATCGTCTATCTCTGCTAATACGTTCTTAATCTAGAGGGGGCCAAGAACAACAACCTTGTAAAGAATTGCCTAACTATAAAAATGAATTCAAGATTCGATATTTCTCAGCCAATCCCTTGAATATCTCGTTTGGGGACCTACTGTTCCGCTCAAATCGAATTTTAGCAATGCAGTCTTCCTCAAGACAACAACCTTCGCATTACAAATCCTGTGGTACGTGCTGTAGGAGAACCATGATCTCGAAGAATCAGAAAGAGAAAGAGAGAGGTATTATGGAAAGAGAAATTAGAATTCGATCAATTATAAATTTAGGCTTGAAGCTTTTGATAGATTCACCTATTATTAGTAAAAGCATTGAAGCAATAAACTGCTCAATAGGTGGCAGAGTATTCTACTGATCGATTTCGTTTTAATGCTCTGCTTATAAGTTTCAAGCTAGAGGAACCTAAACATAACAAGCTGGTGAAGAATTGCCAAACTGTAAACCTAAACTCAAAATTGAAATTTTTCTTAAAAGGATCTGATGGTTCACATCTAGCCCCTTGACCAACCCGTCTGGGGACCTATTATTCCTCCCGAGGCAAATTTTGACAATGCAGCCTTCCTCGAATTTTTCTCAAGCTTTTTACTGCAAACCCTCTGATACTTGCATTACGAGACCCTCATTCTCTACACATTACAAGGAGGAAAAGAGACGTATTATGGAAGAAAAAATCAAAATTTGAAAATTCAAAATTTAAATTTGAAGCCTTTAATAGCTTGGGGAGGAAGGGGTTTGCACAAAAATTACGGTTTGTAACAGGAGGAGGAAGAAGGTCAGTGGAAGTAACGTTACGAACGTAGATAACGTTAAGTACGTTTCCAGGTGATAAATTTTAACAAAGTTTTCGAAAATTGCGAAAAATGTCCCTGCAGAGGTAAAGTTCAATATTAATTTAATAAGTTTGAAACCCACTTTCATATGTCACACTTTACACTCTTTCTTTTTTCCTGTCCTTTCTCCTTTTTTGAAGAATTCCTCTTTACTTCCTGTTTCCAAGAAACTTCCCTTTTATCTCGTTTTTTTGTTTAAATTCAAACTGAATTAATAGAACCCAATAAGAAAATCCAAATCTTTTTGGTGAAGAGAAATTCTTTTTAATTGCCAAGTCTACTTATATATTTTTGGTTCAGAATTCATCTCCTTCATCGAAAAATTCTACTATCTGGATGAAGTTTAACTATTTTCTTGAAAAATCATTTCTTAGGTTGATAAAGTTTTTTTTACCTTCATGAGTTTAAAATTTATCTATATGGTTAAAAATTGATCTTTTTTAGTGTAAAATTCGTATTTTTCGGTAGAAATTTTTTTCTAGATTGATCAGTTTAGTTGGACATTCATCTCTTCGTTCGAAAAAAGTAACTATTTTGTTAAAAATTCGTATTTTTTTGGTTTGATTTAATTGTTTTTATTTAAATTACAATCCTTGTTTGTTGAAATATACACTGTTACATTTTTGGTTGAAAAATAATTTTTTATATTCAAAAATTCAACTAATTGATTGGAATTTAAACTCCTTTGCTAAAACACCATTTTTCTGAAGATTCATAAATTTAGTTGCAAATTCATCGATGAATTTACAACTAAAATTATAAGTTAGATCTCTCTGTTCTAAAATTTAACGATTTTTTTGAAAATTCGATTCTTGTGGTTCAGAATAATTTTTTAAACTAATGTTACTATTCAATTTATTTTTGTCAACATTTATATTTTCAAGGAAAAATTAATTTTTTCTACCAAAAAATTAAACTATGTGGTTAAAAATGTATCTGTTTTGTTGAGAATTTGTATGTTTTGATCGAAAAACAATAATATTGATGAAAAATGCATCCTTTTTGGTTAAAAATGCACATTTTTTCTTGAAAATTTATTTATTTATTTATTCGCTGAGGATTCAACTATTTTTCGTTCTAAATTAAAATCCGTTTTTTTTTTCTTGGTGAAATATCATCTATTACATGTTTCGTTGGAAATTCATATTTTCGGGTTAAAAATTCAACTACCTGGTAAAAAATTAAACTATTTGGTTAATAATTAACATTTTCGTTGAAAATTCGCTTGTTTTGGTTTTTTTTTCATCTTCTTTGGTAAAAATATAAACTTTTTTTGTAAAAACTGCAACTAATAAAATGAAAATTCACCTTTTTTGGTAGAAAGTTTATTTTTTTTAGTTGGAAATTCAACCATTTTAGTAGAAAATTCAAATATTTGATTTAAAATTGAACTATTTATTTGTGAATTCGACTATTTTGTAGAAAACTAACCTTTTTGTTGCTCATTCATATTTTCGGGTTCAATATTCAAATACTCATAGTAAATTCGTCTTTTTGGCCTCAAAGTTCAATGATAAATATTGATCTTTGTTTTATTGTAAATTTATCTGTGTAGTATAACAATGCAGCTATTATCTTAGAAATTTAATTATGACTGTTGAATATTTATTTATTTTTATTTCAATTCATCTATTTATTTGTTAAAGCCTTTTTTGGTCGCAAATTCAGCTGTTTGTATGAAATTCGTCCTTTTGTATTAAAAATTGATTTTTTATTGTTTATTATTGATTTATAGGTTGAAAAATTGGTAACGCAGCCCCTAAGTTACTTTTGAGCATACTTGTTTTTCAAAAAATTACGCAAAATGTAGAAACAAAAAGAAGGCAAATACTTGCTCTATTTTAAAATTTCATTGTTATCTTGGTGTATAAAAAATCGAAAATTTTACTTAATGATGGAAAAGTATTTTTCCACCTTCTTTTGTTGAAATTTTTTTCATGTTACCGTCCCTCTCAGCAGAGTGGATTCACTTTATAATAATTCGTCTTTTTCACTAATAAACAATTTTTCTTTTATACAATCGGTTCTCTTTAGGGTCAATAAATTTTATTAAATAAGGAATTATTTATTGTTCAAGATAACGAAATTTTTTTTCCCCTTACTCTTTTCTGTTTTGGAATAGTGCACTTCCTTTAGCGCATATTCTCTATTTTGTAATAATTAACCATTTCGGCAATCAGAGGACAGAGTGTTTCAAATCTGGAATTTTCTATTTAGACAGATCTACATTTTTCAATTATTGATCGACTAGGACGGTTTTTTCACAATTAATTTAATTTGTTATAGAATGCAAATGATTGGTTTATTTTACAATTTGTAGTCCCGCTCTGCTTTTCTTTCCCTTTCTAATGTTCATATTTCCAATAAATAAATAATATAAAAATAAGATTTAGGCAGAACAATAGGCCTTTCCAATTAAAGGATTAGGGTGCTGGATGTCCTTCCATGAAAGGGTTCAAACCTGAGATTCTTCAAAACTAAAAAAATTCAAATTTAATTCTTCGAGTTCTACATTCCATTAATTCTTGTCACTTATCAGCTTATAAATGAGCTTTCAACATATCCATTAAAAAACTCAACCTAAATCAGAACCCACGTCAACAGTAACTGATTTTTGATCTTATCAAGAATCGAAGGTCCTTCATTCAAAATCTTCGACAACTTCCTTTAAAAACTGCCAGTCACGATACCGGCAAAGAGGTCACTAAATAATAGCCGGCCACCGGTTGCTTGTCATTAAATCATCAGATCTGCATTAGTCCAGGTCAGATCACAAACTCTTCATCGATCGCCACTCTAATGCGTAGCCCATTTAATAACCGACAAAAATTAATTCTTTCCCTCTATAGCAATCCAATTATTTCGACTGCCTTCTCAAGCCTAGCCTTGATCCACTATAAGTTGATTTTATCTAGGAAATTTCAATCTGGATGATAAGTTTTGTGGCGATTTGTGAGAAAGGGCTCCGCCCCTTCTCTAATAAAATGAATTGGGAACTAAAAGAAACGAATTTTCAAGCAAAAATTTAGATGTTTTACTTGTCACAAAAAATTACATATTTTAATTTCTTTCGAAAATTTCAAAAGAATGTTATTCAGATTTATATTTTTTATATTTGTTGTTACATTTCGCGTTAACCCTCCGTTAACGCAGAATTTGAGAACAAACATAAGGAATATAAATCTGACTAACATTCTTTTGAAATGTTTGGAAGAATGAAACAATGTTATGCAGATTGATATTTTCTATGTTTGTTGTGGCATTTTGCGTTAACGCCTCGTTAACACAGAATGAGACAACAAACATAAGGAATATAAATATGAATAACATTATTTTGAAATGTTTCAAAAAATGAAAAAAACGTTATTCAGAATTATATTTTTTGTTTTTCGTCACATTCTGCGTCAAACCCGTTGTCAACGAAGAATATGAAAACAAACATAAGAAATATAAATCTGAATAACATTCTTCATAAATGTTTGGAGAAATGGAAAAATGTTATTCAGATTGACATTTTTTATATTTGTTGTGAAATTTTGCCTCTACCTTCATTAACGCAGAATGTGACAAGAAACACAAGAAATATGAATCTGATCAACACTCTTTTAAAATCTTTGAAAAAAAAAAATGTCATTCAGATTTATGTTTTTTATGTTTGTTGTCACATTCTGCGTTGACATGGAGTTAACGCAAAATGTGACAAGAAACATACAAAATATAAATGTGAATAACATTTATTCTTTTTTCCAATATATAAATATATAACAATATAATATAAATCCGAATAACATTCTTTTGAAATATTTGGAGAGATGAAAAAATGTTATTCATGTTTACATTTTTTATGTTTTTTGTGAAATTTTGCCTCTACCTTCATTAACGCAGAATGTGACAAGAAACATAAGAAATATGAATCCGAATAACATTCTTTTGAAATGTTTTGAAGAATGAAAAAATATTATTTAGAATTATATTTTTTGTTTGTTGTCACATTCTGCGTTAAACCCCCGTTAACGCAGAATGTGACAACAAACACAAAAAATATAAATCTGATTACCATTCTTTTGAAACAGATGGAAATATGAAAAAATGTTATTCTGATTTTTATTTTTGTTGTCACATTTTGCGTTAACCCCCCGTTAACACAGAATGTGACAACAAACATAAGGAATATAAATATGAATAACATTTTTTTGAAATGTTTCAAAAAATGAAAAAAACGTTATTCAGAATTATATTTTTTGTGTTTTGTCACATTCTGCGTCAACCCCTTGTTAACGAAGAATATGAAAACAAACATAAGTAATATAAATCCGAATAACATTCTTTTGAAATGTTTGGAGAAATGGAAAAATGTTGTTCAGATTTACATTTTTTATGTTTCTTGTGAAATTTTGTCTCAACCTTCATTAACGCAGAATGTGACAAAAAACACAAAAAATATAAGTCTGATTAACATTCTTTGGAAACAGTTGAAAATATAAAAAAATGTTATTCTGATTTTTATTTTTGTTGTCACATTTTGCGTTAACCCCCCGTTAACGCAGAATGCGAGAACAAACACAAGGAATATAAATCTGAATAACATCCTTTTAAAATGTTTGGAAAAATGAAAAAATGTTATTCAGATTTAGGTTTTTTATGTTTGTTGTCACATTCTGCGTTGACAGTAGATTAGCGCAAAATGTGACAACAAACACACAAAATATAAATCTGAATAACATCTTTCAATTTTTCCAATATATAAATATATAACAATATAATATGAATCTGAATAACATTCTTTTTAAATATTTGGAGAAATGAAATAATGTTATTCAGATTTATATTTTTTATGTTTGTTGTCACTTTCTGTGTTAAACCCCCGTTAACGCAGAATGTGACAACAAACACAAGAAATATGAATCTGATCAACATTCTTTTAAAATCTTTGAAAAAATAAAAAAAATGTTATTCAGATTTATGTTTTTTATGTTTGTTGTCACATTCTGCGTTGACATGGGGTTAACGCAAAATGTGACAAGAAACATACAAAATATAAATGTGAATAACATTTATTCTTTTTTCCAATATATAAATA
>JAABKJ010000755.1:15516546-15536321 GCA_011634705.1 Andricus grossulariae
TATAACAATATAATATAAATCCGAATAACATTCTTTTGATATATTTGGAGAGATGAAAAAATGTTATTCATATTTACATTTTTTATGTTTGTTGTCACATTCTGTGTTCTTCTTTTGAAATGTTTTAAGAAATGAAAAAATGTTATTCAGAATTATATTTTTTATGTTTGTTGTCACATTATACGTTGATCCCCCGATAACGCAAAATGTGACAACAAACATGAAGAATATAAATCTGAATAACGATTTTTTGAAATATTCGAAAAAATGCCATACAGACCTATATTTTTTATGTTTGTTGTCACTTTCTGCGTTAACCCCCCGTTAACGCAGAATGTGACAACAAACATGAGGAATATATATCTGAATAACATTCTTTTGAAATGCTTGGAAAAATGAAAAAATGTTATTTAGATTTTTATTTTTTATTTTTCTTGTCACATTCTGCGTTAACCCCCCGTTAACGCATAATGTGAGAAAGAACATAAATAATATGAATCTGAATGAAATTTTCTTGAAATGTTTGACAAAATAAAAGATTCTCATTCAGATTTATATTTTTTATGTTTGTTGTCACATTCTGCGTTAACCCCCAGCCAACACATTTTCGTTGAACGCGGGGTTAACACAGAATGTGACAACAAACATAAAAAATATAAATCTGAATAACGTTCTTTTGAAATCGTTGAAAAAATAAAAAATATATGATTTAATTTCACAAGTAAAACATCTAAATACAGACTCTGCACCCTTTTCCCTACACCCCTCATTTAATCTCTTTTCGTTAAAAATTAGTATTTCTTATTTAGTTAAAAATTAATTCTCTTAACTGAAAATTAACCTAAGCCATTTTTGGCTGAAAATTGATCGTAGTTAGACGAACATTAAATTAAATAATTGTTTATTCAAAATTATCAATTTTTCTTCCAAAAGTTCGCTTCTTTTAGTTCAAAATTAATTTTTTTAACTATCAATCAACCTAATCCAGTTTTTGCTGAAAATTGGTCATTTTTAGTTGCATATTGAACTATTGACTTCTTTATTTGAAAATTATCTTCTTTGGTTAAGAATTAAACTACATTGTTGAAAGTTGAACCACTTTTTAAAACATTCATTATATTTTTTTACGATTATATTGTTTTAAGATTTAATTGTTTTCTTAAAAATACGCTTTTTTTGTTAGATAATTGACTTTTTCATCTAAAATTTTAACTATTCTATTTTTCGTTCAAAATTAATCGTCTTTAGTTGGAAATTCAACCATTTGGATAAAAATTCATGTATTTTGTTACAAATTCGTATTTTTTTGTAGAAAACCACTATTTTTGATTGAAAATTGAACTACTTGGATAAAAGTTAAATTATTTTTCAAAAATTCATTTTATAAGTTGAAGGTCCATATCTTTGGTGGAAAATTCGTTATCTTTTAGTTCAAAATTAAATTTTTGAGATGCAAATTTCACTATTTCCATTTTTTGGTTCAAAATTGATCATTTTTAGTTTAGGTTCAGCTATTTGGCTGAAATAGAAACTTTTATATTTTTTTCAGATTCAAGATTTTATTTAAGTATTTTATTATTTTGTTGAAAATTCAACTATTTTATTGAAGTAATCTTGACTGGTGGTAAATTTAAATGTTTTGTTAAACATTCGTCTTTTTACATGAAAAATAAGTCCTTTTGGACTGAAAATTGAAATGTTTCATAAAAAAAATGCGCCTACTGGCTTAAAAATGATACTAATTGGCTAAACATTATTTCTTCTCCTCTGAAAATTCAATTACTGTATGGTTAAAAATTAAAATATTTGTTCGAAAATTCCTCAATTTTGTTATGAAATTTTTTTTTTGAAAGTTGAACATTTTTTATTCAAAATTCATTGTTCGAATTAGAAATTCAACTGTCTTCTAAAAAATTCTTCTTAGTGACTTGAAAATTCAACTATTTTGTTAAAAATTTGTCTCTGTCGATTGACTGTTCAATATTTTGGTTGTAAATGCAACTTTTTATTAGATAATTAATTTTTGTTCAAAAATTCAACTATATGGTTAAAAATTCCGTAAGCTTGTTGTAAAGGTGATTTTTTCAAATGTTTAACGGTTGTATTGCAAATTTTTTCGTTTAAGTTAAATATTTCACTATCTTCTAAAAAATTCTTCGTAGAGGCTTGAAAATTCAACTACTTGATGAAAAATGTAACTGTGGATGAAGATAACTTCCTTGTTCAATATCTTATATATATATCTTCCTTGATATAGATATCTAGATATCTTCCTTGTTCAAAAACTTGACCATTTGGTTGAAAATAATTCTTTGTTGATTGAAAATTAACATTCTTGTTTAAAATTCCACTATTTTATTGAAAATTCGTTTCTTGCATTAAAAATTTGAATTCCGTCGGAAAAATTCGTCTTTTGGCTACAAAATTAAAGTACTTGGTTAAGAATCCCACGGTCTTCAGTTGAAGTTTATTCTTTTTTATTGAGAATCAGACCATTTGTTTGAAAATTTATTTTGAAAGTTGAAAATTCAACTATTTTGTTCAAATTCATCTCTGTCGGTTAAAAAATCAACTGTTTGATTGTTGATGGAACTGCTTGTTTGATAATTAATTTATGTTTCATATTTCGAATATTTTGTTAAAAATTGAAATATTTTGTTGACGATTCCACAATTTTGTCGAATGTTCACCTATTCCAGTCAAAATTGGTATTTTCGGCATAAAATTCAACTGTACTCTAAAAAATGTTTAGTTTGTTAAAATATTTTGTTATTTGTTTCACTTCAGGGGTTTGTCGAATAAAATTAAAGAAAAAAGTAAGACTCAAAGTGGGTGGAAAAAGTTTTGAAAATAGTGTGGCATATTTTTTTATTGGCCCCTGAGATGAAGCAAATCAAACGGAGAATTTCGTATGATACTCTATTAAATCTCAATTTAGAATCCAAGCCATACAATTCGGCGAAATAAATTAAAATAATTGGTGCAATCAACACCGCCTATTGCATGATTGCGCTACCGATCGATCTATCAAAAACTCGATTTTCGATCGAACAATACTCTCAATGCCACTTTCCTTGAATTCAAGCTGGGATAAATGCAGCTCAAAAGTCCTTGCTCGGCTGTAATTTGTTCCTTAATAAGGATCGCGATCGGCAGGAAGAGGATTAGACCTCCCACCTGCGATCTCAATGATGTGGCATATTATTGGTAATAAAATAAAAAGGGGAACAGCACGGCACAGAGACAAAAAAAATACTGCGGCAAAAACCCAGGATGATTTCAATTGGGCAGCATCGAGCGCGCCCTTCTGATAGAGATTTTTTCGACACCGAGTCTTAATGAGTACATTATGACGATTGCGATGTCAATCTTCATTTGCAGCGTCTGAAGCTGCCCCAGGCCTTGCACGTCGTCTCTTTATTAATTAGCGTGTCCTTCTCTCATCCCTTGACGGATTGTCCACATGCGGCTTTGAAATTTTTCACGCAGACTTTGCTTTGGTAATTATCAACAGAATCAATTAGCGGCCTCAAGTTCCTGGAACAGAATTGATTTAATTTAGTATTTTTTATACATTTTTTATGATGTGGAGTTAAGCCTTGAAATCAGTTTTGTGAATAGACAGTTCTTTGTTTCGGAAGCGAAGGTTGAGCAATAAATTAGAAGCAACTAGTATCAATTTAGACAATTAGCCACTATGTAATGCTGTGTCCTACAGTATTCAACTTTTAGTATAGCTTTTAAATTTATTATGCATCAAAAATTGTTACAACAACTTCTTATATTTCATTTCCTTTCCTTACACTATAGTGAATTATTATCTAATATCAATTTGATAACATAACTCTTTCATAGGCTAATTTTCTTAAGCTAAGCTACTGGCATCTTTAGCTTTCTTGAAACGATGCAGGCACAACAACATCGTCCCGAAATTCCTCAATTGGAAAACCATTTGGAAACATCTGGACAAATCAATTCTACATAAGACAAGTTTGCTTCTCTTGAAAAAAAGAATACAACATACCAAATTTGTCTTGCACACTACCTCCAAGCAACCATTAAAACTTCACCTTTTTCTATCATACACCCTCAGATTTGCC
The DNA here is from genome assembly GCA_011634705.1 of Andricus grossulariae. Lineage (NCBI taxonomy): Eukaryota > Metazoa > Arthropoda > Insecta > Hymenoptera > Cynipidae > Andricus > Andricus grossulariae. Next base: position 15,520,647 of record JAABKJ010000755.1, read on the forward strand.
ATTTGGTCTACATCGGACCGCATATCATTTGACCAATCCCAACGAATTAAGAATCTTTTCACTCAAAAACAAGAAATGAAATTTGACAAATCACTTCTAGAGAAACAGACACTACTAACACAGTAAAAAACATCTCTAACCACCCTTTCAGAAATAAAATAATTTCAGCCTTGAAGAACAGCAATGAAAGAACTCGAACGCAGTGAAGGCATGATAATATAACCCGCAGACAAATACGACACAACAGTAATAATGAATAAAGAAGACTCTAACAATAAAATCATGGAAATTCTAACTGAAGATACGCATCCCCACAAGAACAATAGTCAGCAAAACGAAAACCCTTCTAAAAGACTATAAACTTGACAGCGAAACAATATCTAAACCAATACCCACAAATCCCATTTCTCCAAAATTTCACGGACTCCCAAAAATCCACCAAAAATATTGCACTCAGATCGATCGTCAGCGCAATAAACTCACGAACTCACGACCTAGCATGCTTCCTCACCAAAGAACTGAATCCTTCCACAGGAAATTCTATCACACGCGTCCAAAACTCTCTCGACTTTATCAAAAAGATGCAGCAGATTTCCATTCAACTTCGAGACATCCTAGTGAGTTTCGACTTCGTATCTCTATTTAGGAATGTAACAATCTCTAACACAATCGATATTATTAAATCCTCTGCAAACTTTCTTTTAATAATACTTACTTCTTTTTCAATAACCAACTCTAGGAACAAAACTCAGGAGCAGCAATGGGATAGCCAACATGACTCCTCCTACCATCACCCATCTCAAAAGCAATCAATATACAGAGCAAACAAAACAAACAAATCCTTATACAGAACGATTACACAAACAAATAAATTGATAAAGCAATACGAAAATACACACAAAAAAACAAGTCAACACATCCTACTGAAGAAAGAGAAAAAAAAAGACCACCATCCTACCCTACAGCCAAGGTATCACGGAACAAATAGGAAGAATTCCCAACAAACACAGCATTCAAATTATATTCAAATCATTGGCCAAAATAGAACAACTTGTAAACAACCCTAAAGACTAAAAGCACCTTTCAGTGATCCGAAAGTATATAAAATCTTTTGCTCTTGTGGCAAAGTCTATATTGGAGAAGCCGAAAGAGCGGAGAGCCAACGTGTAAAGCAATATGAGGAAGCTGGAACATTTCACGCCATCAGCACTAGCTGAGCATCATACCTAAAGAGGACATAGCATTTTATCTGACAAAACAACCGTCATCGCAAAAACATACAATATTTTTCGAAAAAAAACATAAAGAGGCAATTGAAATCTTAAAAAACAATAACATCAATTGAGACAATAGATATAATACTAATCTGATTTTGCTTTCCTTCCTTTCGGGTTTTTTTAAAAAGACTTGATTGGACAATCAAGTTCAACCAGTCTCCACGATGGGGCACTCTGGCCAATCATGGGCATCGTAGAAAGTATACATAAGAACGACATGACCTGAAACTTCAGTTTCAGGTTATTCCTGAAGAAGTGAACTGCAATGATCACGAACCGTCGGCCAGATTTGTAGTTTTGCACACGATTGAAGTCTGAAACACTTCCTTTTATTATAATTGAATGCTTGGTAGGTCTAACTCATTTTCTTGATTGCTATAGAAGCAACATAAACTTTTGTTTGAGACGAATCAAACTATTTTTGTTATACCGCTTGCTTGATCAAACCAAACAGTTTGGGACGCACAACAGAATTTTTAAGTGGTAACAACAAAACATTTTATTGGTTTAAAAAACACATTTTGCAGAAATAAATTTTTTTGTTGCAAAAACAATAAAATTATTCGGTAAAATACACAGTTTGGGTTTGCTGAAGAGAGATTTGTTTTTGTTTTCTTACCCTAACTTTATTTTTTTTCTCTGTGTATATATTGGATGGGATCGCAATACCGGAAGATAATTATATAACCAGAAGAAAAGGTTTTTTCAATATAAAAGGAATCTGAGGAGATGGAACAGGCGATTACTCCTGCGCTTTTTTATAATTTATTGTATCTTATTTGTTTATCATTTATTATGCAATATTGATATATTTCCAAATCTAAGACAATTTTTGTCTTACAAACTTTGAAAAAATGTATAAGCCTGTACATATCAAAACTTAATTTGGGTATAGAGTGTTTTGAAATGAATCGATCGATTCATCTTGTCGTAATGAAAAAATTTGGTGCTTATTATGTCGCTATATTTTTAATATTTGAAAAACTTGTAGTCATTAACGAAAAATTAGATACATCTAATATTCGTAAAGATGAACATTTTTGTATCGAGATGGCTCTTAACATTCTATCGAATCATATCAACCGAATACGACACTGTATCGTAAAAATCTCCGTCTAAAGTATTTACTGCCAATACTCTGATTTTTTTTGTAAATTCAAAATTTATTATTTGTTATACGTACGATATTCAATGAATCCATGTCTAATGAACCCATATCAACCTTTTTTGAAGCGGTTTTTGAGAAAAATATAAACAGGGGAAGAAATTATTCTTATATGATTCGGCTCTGAACTTAATCAATAATAGGCTCAACGTACACCATTTCCAAACAATCGTATAGTATTACCATATATAACCAGCATTGATAATAATGACAAAGATAAATATATTGGGCTTAAACATAGTTTTCATGGGAATAAAATAGTTACACGAGAAATTTGAAGGAAAATGGGCAGGCTAGTTTGCGTTGGGTACTATCATCACCCCCACCATCAACATCCTCATCATCAACATCACCATCACAAAATCACTGAAGAAAAATAATCATTATGTATCGAATTGATGCAATCCATCAGTTGCTTGTTCCATTTTAGTTTTTTATTTCAAGTCAAGAAAATAAACATTTAGAATTGAGTGTTCAAGTTTTTGAATTTGAGTCATCCAGTCAGCTTGAAATATTTCAGAACCTAAAAATTTTTTTTGTTGGATGGTTACGAAGTATAATATTTAGAAGTAGTTGAGACTTACAATACATAATTTTATGCATGTAGGTATTGCCATAAGTGAAGTTAAGCTTTTTCGTTTTCGTATTTTTCACACCTCATCAATTTAGGATTATATACATGGTCCTAATTTCGCGATGTAAAGATAAGGCTGTAGAAATAAACGATAAGATGGCACTTTTGCCCCACCGTAATAAATTTAAGCATGTAGTAAAGTATGAGATTCTTAGTTTGCAAGACATTTGTTCTCTCAAAGAACAATGAAACTAACTTTGCTGTAAAAAGACTGATGATTTTCATCGTTTTTTTAATATCGACGAACATTGATCAGCCATTTTAGAGGGCTACCTAGGAAACGGAAAAAATAAACCGGTCCTGTGTCTTGAAAATATGTAGTTTGCTATTGTCGCTCTGTTTCTTACAATACTGGTTTTATTGAATGATATTCGTGAGTGTAACATGATAAAGTAATTACATAACTCAAATTCTGATATCTCATTTTGAAGAATATTTTCAATCTGGTAAATATCCTTTTATCTGATATAAAAGATTTTTTATTAAGAATAATAGCTTGTCTTAAAAGCGCATATGGTATTGGTCCAAAAATGGATGGAATATTGGTCCAGAAATTTTGGGACGACTAGCCGTACTCATAACAAATATTTACCTACTTATCCCAAACTCTAAGGGTGATTAGACGTTTCGATATTTTTAACAAAATTGTTATCATAACACATATTTGCATGCATATTATTAATAAGAAATATTACAAAAAATCCAAATTCCTAAAACTGTACAACAATTTCACAACTCTTCAATTTGTTCTTACAGAAATAACTGTACAAATAAATATTGAAGGTGATAATGTTCGTCCACCACCCCGAATTGAGGGGCCACCCGTACTGTTCTTCAATACTGATCTTCGTTTGCGATTCCAACATAATCACGGTAGCTCACAAAAGCCCATAACTTTCCCATGTACCGGTAAAATTGATATTTGGGAGACAACTCATACTGCAATAGATTGTAGTCATCCTGAGGATAACATTTTTTTTTCATATTTATGAAAAATTGTCTGTTAATCTGCGTTGGGGACCAGCATCACAGACACCAGCACCACAACAACAGGATTACGGCCAACGGCACGACGGCGATTAGCACCATAGCTACAAGCACCACAGTCATCAGCACAACAACTAGTAGCACTACAGCGACAATAACTTTTACCATCAGCACCACAACCACCAGCCCTGCGACTACCACCGCTGTCATCAGCACCATAACTACCAGCACCATATCTACTAGCATCATAGGCACCAGCAAAACTACAACCAGTACTACGGCTGCAAGCACCACGTTTACCACAAAATACATAAGCCTAATCAATGAACAAGAAAAAATAAGATATGGAACTTATATATTATTCTTGAATAGAAAAAATTATTGATTCAAAATTGCTTTTACATAATTTGATTATATTGCAGTCCATTTATTTGATATTAAAATTTAATTAAAGCGTCCGCATGGATATCGTTGGGTCAGCACTATTTGACAAATCAATACTCTGCTATTATTAATTTTTTTTCCTAAATTCACTTCCATGAGAGACTAATGTCGCTACTGTGCTGTACAGTTAACCTGTGTCAAAGAGCTAGGTCAAACTTTTCTAAAAAGTAACCACGTCCACTTCTGGCTTGCGGACTCTTCACCATCACCGCCCTCATCATCAACATCAATCAAGAAAAGGATTGTTCCTTTATAGTTGGTTTTGAAAGTTTCAAAAAATTAACATTTAATATTGAATTTTCAAGTTATCAAATTAGGATAAGCCACCTAGTTTGAAATGTTTCAGTACTTTAACAGTTTTTTCGGTTGGATAGCTTTGAAATATATTATTTTGCACTATTTGCGGATAACAAATTATTATTTTTTCATATTGGTATTACCATAAGTGACACCAAGTTATTCTTTTTTTTTTTACATTTTATGCATTTTAGATAGGATCCATCTCTCCAACTGCTTGAAGTAAAGATGGAGCAATAAATAATTATATGGTCTTTTTTCATCTGCATAATAATCCTAAGCAAATACTGACGTAAGAGGTTCTTAATGCGCGATAATGCGCTTCTATGTTAATTTATTGGATGTAAAGAATAAGTGAATCTGAGTTATTGCGCAGGGTTTACAATAAGCTTAGAATAAGCTAGCCTAAATGACAGTGACCAGATTCGCGTCAGCGCAGAAGCCGCAGGGACTCCACGTGTGCGACAGAGAGCCACTGCCGAAAGCACTTTCATGCCGACGCGAAACTGAGCCACTCTCGTTCTAAGCTAGCTTATAGTAAGCCGGCCCACTGTAGGCTCGCCGGTGCAACTCTGTCCTGTGTCTTGAAAATATGAAGTTCGCTATTGTCGCTCTGTTTCTCACATTACTGGTTTTCTTAAATGATATTCGTGAGTATAACATAATAAAGTAATTTCATGATTCAATATCTGATATCTCAATTCAAAAAAAGACTAGCCGTACTTATAAAAAATATTCAGGGGAAAGTGGTGTATGGTGTCAGGGCGGAGCACTGTGATTCTTGCAAATAATGCTCGGGTTTTTTGATTTTCATATCAACTTTTTCACATGAAGTAGCTTCCTTGAATACTAAAGAAAGTTATTTTACGTGAAAAACTTATTTGAAAATGGAGAAACATGAGCATTACTTACAAAAGTCACCGTGCCCCACAATGACACCACTTTCCCCTAACCACTCATCCCAAACTTTTGAGGCGATGAGACGCTTCGATATTTTTAACGAAATGGTTATTATAACAAATATTTGCATGCATACTAATAATAAGAAATATTGCAAAACTAAAAACTTTTTCTGCCCACCACATCTTGATATGATTTTTTAAATATATTTTGGCCCACTAAACATGAGAATTGCACATAAGAACTTTTTTATGGATGCTTTTCCAAGATATTAATGTTTAATGTTTTATTTATAGTATTCAGAGTTGTTTCAATATTTTTGAGTATATCTTGAGTTCTAGTTGACCAATTTCCCTAAAAAAGCACTCAAATTGAAGGCATCTGAATCTTGCACAACTTGCTATTCTACAGTTTCCAGATCGGCCGAGTAGTTCAGATGCTACCCATTCCAATAAGTTCGACAAGTTGTATTTTTTGGCAAAAAGCGAGTTCGACAATTCACATGTCGTCCTGGGAATAATAGAAATCGCAAATATTGTCCGACATATCAAAAACGCTAGCATCTGAAATACTGGACCGATCTGAAGACTTGAGAGAGGACAGTTGTAGGGGATTCACTTGCCTTCAAATTGGGAGCTTGTTTGGGTAAATCGGTCAATTAGAACTCAATATATACTCAGAAACGTCGGAACAACTATGAAGATTTGAAAAAAAATGTGAACATTGATATCTCGAAAACTCTTCCATAAAAAAATGTTCGAGTGTGATTTTCGTGTTTAGTGGGCCAAAATACATGGGAAAATAATAGAGAGATATGGTAGGCAAAATGGGTGTAAACTAGTAATATGATTTGAGTACTATAATATTGGTAGAAATGTGACATAAGCTACATTTTCGTATTGATAACAATTGAAAAGATTTTCATTCATATTACTTTAAAATTTCTAGTATAGCATAACATCATCGTAAATAATTATTTGTTAAGAATAATTATAATTTTTCTTGAAAGATGATGTTGAATCATATTTTATAATAGAATCTACTTTGCAATATGATCCTTAAATTATTGGCTTTAGGTATTATCAAGATAATATTCTTGCATGGAAAGTGCCGATTTCAACATTTTCATTGATTTAATACATAAGAAATTAATTTTGGGCAATTACGTGAATTAAAGATGACGCTACAGTGATGAATAATGTTGTGGTATTTTTGCCTCTCCTATGAAGTATAAGATCTTTGACAACTGAAGGCTAACAATAAAAAATTTGCATCGTGTATTCATAACCATAAATAACTTTAACTTATTTTCCTTCTGTATTTTTTGCAACATATAAATTTAAAATTAGATTTAACGCGTGAAATTGCGTAAAATGAAGATAAAGTAAGAGCAATAAATGATGATATGATATATCGACCTGTGAAGCAAATATTGCTTGAATTTTATGAGTATTTATGCCTCTACATATATCGGAAAATATAGTAAAGATCCAGCCTATTAATTTCTCACGTCTAAAATCAGATATTGAGAATCATCCTTCTTCTACTCTGATCTTATTCTGATGAATTTTAAGTGTAACGTAACCAAGTAATTAAATGCATTGTCCTTACATTGTTCTGTGCATCATCCTTACGTACATTTTCAACAAAATGTTTGAGAATATGTATATATACGTCAATAGAGTTTTGTACAAAACGTTCATAAAAGTATATACAAATGTTTTTCAATTCTATTCAACGCTTACAATTTGTGATGCTTTTATTGGCTTTAGGATTCAGAAAAAATTTCCGAAAAGAAAATGTTAACAAATCTGGTTTCTTGAATACTTAAGTATTTATTCCACTGACATTACAATGATTCAAGCATTAGAGAGCGTCGGCTATGGAGGCCGTACAGAGCCCGATGGATGTTACAAATGACGGTCATGATTCTTGATTTTTACAATAACTTTTTTTTACATGAAATGCATTTTTCCTGTTGGGAAAATAGTGCGACATTTCAATGTCTGTTTTAAAATACATGTCAGAAGTGTAATTATGTTTAAAAAATACAAGGCACGACTGCGTTGTGTGTATTGCAGGGAACATGAGGTTATATTCAAGTGTTGCGACATACTTTACTTTGGTTGATGAAAAAAATATTTACTTAGTATTGCACATGTCTGATGTGATTTTTTTTATGCCATTACACTCTCCAGAATTATTATATTGTATAATGTTCATTCTACAATGTTGATATTGCCTAAATAAATCAAAAGTAATAAGAAGTTCGTTGTATCCCAGTTTATGAGGTACACCAGTAGAAATGGAACATCCATTAATTAATTGTCTGTAAACAAATAAAATAGTGAAAAAGCATTTTCAAGTAGTCATCCTGAGGATAACATTTTTTTTCAAAACTTATGAAAAACTGCGTGATAATCTGCGTTCGGGACAAGCACCACAGACACCAGCACCACAAAAACCACCACTACGGCAACTAGCTTCACAAGCATCACCATCACGGCCACAAGCACAGCGGCCGACAGCACCATAACCATCAGCACTACGGCTATCAGCACCACGGCGGTCAGCACCACAGCCACTAGCACGACAATCACCAGCACAACAACTACCAGCACTACAGCAACAATGACCTTTATCACCAGCACCATGACCACCAGCCCTACGACCACCTTCACTGTCATCAGCACTAAACAAACAGCACCATAGCCACTAGCACCATAGAAACCAGCAAAACTACAAGCAGTACTACGGCCGCAAGCACCACGGCAATCCCAAAATACATAAATCTAATTAAGGAACAAGATAAATGATATATGTTTTAATAGGAAACATTATTGACTCAAAATTGCTTTCACATGATTTTATTATATTAAAGTCCATTTATCTGATGTTACAATATAATTCAAGCGTCCGCGCGGATAACGTTGGATAAGCGCTATTTTTCAAATCAATCCTCTGTTATAATTAATTATTTTTCCTGAATTCACTTTCATAAGGGACTCATGTCACTACTGTGCTGTACAGTCAACTTGTGTCAAACAGCCAGGTCAAACTTTTCTAAAAAGTAACCACTTCCATTCCTGGCTTGCGGACTCTTTAAAATTAGTTTTTATCACGCTATCAATAAACCTGAAACTCAAATAGGCCAGGTAGACATACACTTATATATTGTGAAACATTTTCAAAAATTTAGCCTGCGTGTGTTTTTGTAAAATATTGAATAACTGAATTTTTCAAATTTCTTGATATTGCTACCAACGAATTTTTGTAGATTTTTCTAATTTTTTATTTACTTCTTACAGAATCAAGTGAGCAGATGAATAATGAAGAAGATGATAATGTTCGTTCACCACCTCGAATGGATGGAACTTTATATTTTTTATCTGATAAACCTCGTTCACCGTCACAACGTACACCAATACCAAATAACCGTATAGTATTGCCACAAACCACCAGCATTGATATTAATGAGAAAAAGGAATATATTGGTCTAAAACATAGTCAACATAAAGATAGAATTGTTACTCGAAAAATGTATAAAAATATGCACGCTAGTCTACGCTGGCCGCAAACGTCACCATCAACATCAACATCGACATCAACATCAACGTCATCATCATCAACATCACCACCAGCAGTACCAACACCAACACCGACAAAAAACGAGTGAAGATGAATATAAATAATGTATGAACATCATGAAATCCTTAAATTGTTTGTTCCATTATAGCTTGTTTCAAGATGATAAACAAATAAACATTGAAAATTGAATGTTCAATTTTATAAATTTGGATAACCCAGCCAGCTGATAATGTTTTAGAATTATGAGACTTCGTTGGATGGCTACGAAGTATATTTTCAACTAGTTTAGGCTCACAATTTAGAGCTTTATTCATTAAGGCAGTTTTATATGAAACGGGACGCTATTTTGCTTTTATCTTTTCCAAAACTCATCTATTTGAGGTTTTATCCACATTAGTGAAACTCGTAAACCAACTTTCGTCTAGCTACACAACTGTGCAAAGATAAAGTTCCAGCAATAAACAATGCGATGTTACTTTTGCTCAGCCGTTATAATTTAAGGAAAATACTGATGTAAGTGGTTTTTATTGCGCAAGCAATTTGTCGTCCTAATGAACAATTAAATTGACAGTGCAGAAGGATTCTTTCTCATGTAGCTCATTATATGGAAGAGTATAAAAATGAAAGATGCCTCAGCTTCTGCAAAAAGGATAATTTTTGTCCGTTATCTTAAACATCAACAATTAGCAAGAAGATAAATCTTTCAAACAACATTTTTGGTAAAATACTATACCTGACCGCCTAATCTTACAATGAATTCCGTTATAATGACTATGACTGATGAATAGTAAAGCAAATATTGCGTCAATCTTTCAAATTGCGTCTTTAAAAGTGATATGCCTCTTCACATACTAGTAAGTAAGTAAATCTAATTGGAGAGATAGTGGTCGATATATTCAATATGAACTCTCATATTTAATTTGGAAGCCATTTTTTGTAAATGATTTCAATTTCAATGATTTTATTGAATTTATATTAAGTTAGGATGAATCTAAATATTGAGCGCCAGCTAATTTGTCTGAAAACCAGCGAAAGAACTGAATACTTTGGTTTGACTGAAAGTCACATTGCATATTTCTGTTTTTTTTTTTTTTCATTTCGATCGGTATTATTTCACACGGCTAGTTCCAAAATAAAGTACGTAAAGAGGCGAAATCAGGGATGACACCACCACAGAAAACAAAAATTTCGTTGCGGGCGATTCTAATATGGGTAGTGTTATATTTTTCCGCATCTGAACAAAAGCAAAGATAAAGTTAGCATGGTAACTATGCCCAATATGGTGAGTAAATCTTACCCCGTGAATCTAATTTTTGGATTCAGGTAAAAAAAAAAGATGCCACATGTTAATTTTACACTTGTATTAAATCCGAACACACATTTAGTTTAAAATTGCACTCAAGAAGCCTTTATGATCGAATTCTGTCACGAATCATTTTTATTCGTTGTTCTCTGACCATGCGGCCAGGATTCTAATTTTTTTAGTTATATCACGATAGTTTACGAATTTGAAGCACTGAATAATTCTCACTTATAAGAGCAAGATCTTAATTTATTTTATTGTATTAACAAATCAGCACGCAGTTCAATCGCTGCAAACATGAACAACACAGATTAAAACAAAATAGAATTGGTAAAAGGCTAAAGATACCGATTCGTAAGGGTTAAAAAATTAACATGATTGGTTTAAAGGAATTTATTTACTTGAATGAGACAGGAACTCACCCAGTATTTTCTTTTTGTGATCGGAGACACAATTTAAACAATTATTTCAGAGTTGAAGGATAATATTTTAAATTTGAATCGAACGCCTAGTGACAAGACTTCCATATTGGACTTGACGTGAAAAGATTGTGAAAAAAGGTGGCGCATTTACAATTCCGTTTCAATCACTGCATTTGGAAAATATAAAGTTTACTATATTATTGAAGTGTTCCTCACATGACTTCTCTTCTCGATATGTGTTACTGACATAAAATCCTAACTTATGTGATAATGACGCAAATATATTTTCGCTTTAAAAATATGATGCTTAAATTATTGGTTTCAGGAATCAAAACTTCACGAATCACCACTTTCTTCATGCAGAATTGATTACACAAATGAATAATGAAGGTGGTAATAATGGTCGTCCAAGACATCAGCCGAAAATAATCATCCTCGCTGAGGAAATCCTATAGCGATCCCACGTATGTTCAGCATTGGTATTCAGAAGGAAAGACATATTTCGTTAGAACTTTGCCATCCTGGATATGAAGTTTCTTTTAATAATTTGTATAATGAAATGAAGGCTAGTCTGCGTTAGCGACCAGCACTACTGCCACCAGCACCACGGTCTCCGCATAATCACTGGATGCAATGAAAGAAAAAAAAGGAAATTCTGTCATATTTTTGAATAGAAACATTATTAAATACTTCTTCAGCAAATATAACGTAGACCTGTAAGCAAACATTGCGTTAATCTTTTATCTTGTATCTTTAAAAGCAATATGCCTCTTTACATACTGTAATCGAAAACGTAGCAAATATCTAGCTCATCAAATTCTAACACCTGATAGAAGATCTTGGGAATTTTTCTCCTTCCACTCTTATGTTGCTCTTATAAATTTAAAGAATGAGTAAATCTGTGTAATCAAAAATATTGATACTTTTAGGAATAATGCTTAAAATTTCAATTGTTCAATTAAACGATACACTGAAATAACAGCATACTTGCATTTACAGAAGTCACTTGTTTTTCATTTGTTTCGTACATAACTTCATCAAAAATAAATAAAAAATAAGTGACTTCTGAAAATGCAAGTAGGCTATAATTGGATCCAACCGCTCAATTCTTGTCTTTTGTTCAATTACTTGTCACAATATCATTGTACTTGCAGTAACATGTTTACTTACATACATTGACTAATTAATCCGAACTGTTAAAATTGCTAAAAGCGACATTGCAGAGTACAAAAAACCTTTGGGTAGGTCTACGAAATCGTATAGTTTTTTCACATATTGGCATCGGCATTTAGTAGGAACTTCATACTTCGATAGATCATCGTTATCCTAAAAATAAACTTATTTTCAACATTTGTGTGATAAAATACATGCGATTATGCGCTAGGCACCAGCACAACGTCGATCAGCACAACAATCACCAACACTACGGCCAAAATCACAACAGTTAACAGCACTACATCCACTAAAACTATGGCTAAAAGCACTACATTTTCCAGCAACACAGCTTAGAGCATGACGGCAAAAGCACCACAGTTGCTAGTACAAAAACTACCAGAAATACAGACGAAAGAACCACAGTTGCTGGCACCACAGCCACCAGGTCTATGGACAAAAGGAACACAGTTGCTAGAACCAAGAGCACCAGAAATACAGCCAAAAGAACCAAAGTTACTAGCACCACAGCCAACGACTCTATGGACCAAAGCAAGACAGTTCCTAGCATTATGCCCACCAGCGATATAGCCAAAAGAACCACACTAACCAGCACCAAAATCACCAGCACCACAACCGCCAGCACTGAGATCTCAAGCATTATGGTTACCAGCACCAAAACCACCAGCACTACGGCTACAAGCACGGCAGTTACTAGAACTGCAATCAGCAGCACTACATCCACTATGGTGCCATAAGCACCATAGTTATCAGCACCACAACCACCAGCACTACGGCTATAAGCATCATAATTATTAGCAACACGATCACCACCAATATGACCACAAGCACTACACTTAGCAGCTTTGCAACTACCAGTATTACGGCCAAAAGAACCCTAGTTACCATAGTTAAATGGGAAGAAAGCGTTGTGGTGCTGATAGTTGAAGAACGCAATATAGGAGGTTGAAGCTTATAGGGGAATGATGCTAACGTCATTATTGTTGAAACTATATTTAACTATTTTATCAGGGAGGTTGAAGAAAAAAGTTGAGGACAAAAGACTGTGGATCGAATTAGACAAGATTTCGAGAAGGAATGGGGGACAACATATATGTTCTGAATTATTCAGCAAATAAAAGGATTGATAGGAAGAAAGGAGGAATGATAGAAATATTTATGGACTTGAATGTGACTTTAGACTCTTAGGATGGCGGGCTCAATTTTAATTTTTTCTAACTCAATATAAGTTATATTTGTAAATATCATAAATTAAAAAAATGCTGGTGATATTATTTAGCAACTGTTCATTCTAAATTTGTAGTTTAGGACTGCTGCGTGACAAGGCATTTTGCGTACTTTTTCATCTATAGTTTCTTAACGAAGTTGTCCAAAATTTGTAGATGTTAATAAATTGTGTTTTTATATAAGTACTGTACTGATGTCATTTTATACACAATTTATTATTTGAATGAAATGCAGAAAATGACTGAGACTTGACGTTGTAAATCACCATTGGCAATCATTCATTAATATTATAAAAATAAAAACGTATTTGAAAGTTTTTGATATGCTGAATAATTTAGAAATTTCTGGAAAAAAGTTCAGAACATTCTAAAATATTTTGAATTCTTTCAAAAAGAAGAAAACATAATGAAACTTTGAATAAACCATTTCCAATAACAATTCCAAACCATTCAAGAAAATTGAAGATTCATCCACTGCAGATTATACAGTGAATTTTAGAAATGAAAGTATATTCGAAAAATCAAAAAACATTATTTTTTTTAATTTAACTAACTGTTCGGAAAATCTTTCAAAATTAGTCTGTTACATTATTTCAAAAAGTACCAAATATGATGAAGCAACAGTCATTATTTGAATGATACCCATATCCCTCAATACCATTTTATTAAAAAGCTAAAACTGATTGACACTCAATTTTATAGAATAATACCTCCTGAATAAAGGTATTTTGCACGGGCTTTATGGAGGTAAATAAGCATTCAAAAATTTGACAAATTAAAAAGCACCTTATCAAAAACGTCAAAAAAAAATCCTATACGTAATTTTTCTGACTTAATACTAATATAATGCCTAATATTAGAGGGGTGATTTCACAACTGAAGTTACATATACATGGGGGTAACTTTTGACACAAAACTCTTATTAAAATAATGTAAGATGGAGACATTTTGTTTTCTTTTTTACCTAATCCCCTTTATTATCCTCAAATTTGAAAAACGCTTGAAATCTAGTATGAAGATCCAATTTTCCTCCCTTCCCCCATTTTTCAAAATGTTCCGATTCAATGATCAAGAATCACTAAAAATCAAGCAAGCGCGCGATTATTTTTTGTCACACGCAATTTTTAAATTAAAATATAGAGTGAAGATTCATACAACATTTTTTAGTATTGTTCAAATATTGTAAATATCCTCTGAAGTGTCATGATTTTGTATTAACAATAAAACTTTTAAACGAAAAACATTAACGTAACATAAAAAAATTCAAGATTGTAAATCTTTTTTAGGGCTGTTTTGAGTTCAAAATAACCGATTTTCGGTAAAAATTTGTGACATAATCTGAAATTGTTCCAGAATTGAAAATATTGTTCGAAATGTGAGAATTTTTTAATAAAATACTGATTTCTGGGTGAAAACGCCAACAAAATCAAAAATTGTACAAAAATGGTGAACTGAATGAACTGCATGATATTCTAGTGAATAAATAATTTTTGTTAATTGAAGATGTCAATTGTCTATGGAGAACGCTAACGTAACATAACAGTGAATGATTCGAGATTGTAAATCTTCCTCGAAACGAAATAAATGTTTACTTAAAATAATTTTTTTCCTATGAAATACCCATTTCTGACTAAAAACACTAATATAATCAAAAAACTTTAAAATAAGATGGTAACCTTTTATTCTCAAATCACTTTTGAAGTAAATTTTCCAAGATAAAGTCACTATAGTCACATTATTCATGCTTTTTGCAATAAATTAACCCATAAGTTAATCACTATTCAATTCAGGTCTATACCTATTTCTGAATTTTCTTGAATTATTTTGAAATATTATAGAGAATTTTAAGATTCAAAGAATTTTTTTTAAAGATTTTAATAATTTAAAGGGATTTTAAAGATTTTAGGGTATTTTTAGAAAATCGAAGGAATTTGTAAGAGCTTTAGAAAGTTTCAAGGAATCAAATAGAAATTCAAAGGATTTTAAAGAATATCTCATTTTTTAAGATATTTCTAATGATGTTAGTGATTTTAAGGAGTTTAAAAAAAACACATGCAATTTCAAATGATTTTCTGGAATTTTGGAGAGATATGCAACGATTTTACAGGATTTATAATGTGTAAATATATTTTAAAAGATTCTAACGGATTTTATAAGATTTCCGAGAATTTAAAAAAAAAAAATATATATATATATGTGTGTGTGTATATTTGTATTTTTTTAATTGGTAATCAACTTGAATTATTTTTCATTTCACTT